>JAGFZM010002173.1:199313-228913 GCA_017657215.1 Limnothrissa miodon
AGGCAGACAGGATGAGAAGAATGGTATAAAGAGGGGAGGGATGAGGGTGGTGAAAGTGAGAGACTGCAGAAACATTGAGATTACTGTGATAATTGAAAACTAGTGGGTAGCACCAGTGATCAAATGATGCTGGATGAGTACCGTTTTGTAGTACTGCTTAAAGCTGATCTCGGTGTCGCCTCTCTTGAAGGTGTTATTAGGGGTGTGGTCCCATGCAATGTCATCAATCCTGTACGTCTTGTTGTTGTACCTTAGGGAAATACCACATTACCACCATTCACACAACCAATTACATTTGTTTATCATCAACCTACTGACTGCAAAAACATGTCTTTGCTTTTTTTGTACATAACACAGAACAGTGAACTTCTGATAACTGCTGCCCATATTCCCCTTTAATTATTCAATATCATTAAAGGGTTAAAAGCTTAATTTAGTTCTCCAGCTTGGCCAATACACAGAGACCCACAGAGCCAGCATTGCAAACCCTCTTCAGCATGCTTTCTGACAGACGAGACCTTCCTAGATTTCTAACAAGATGAAGCTAAACCATGTACACAGCAATTTAAATGTGTGTCTGTTCACTGACCCGAGTCAGGCGACCACAGTCTAGGTTTAACTTGTTTGAGATTGCTTACTTGGTGAGCACGATGAGGCCCACCAGCTCTTTGGCACAGGCCTCGGTGAAATTGTGGTCTCCACACTGCCTGCGCAGCCCCATCATGAAGTCCAAAACAGTCTCATTTCGCAGCACTTTGTGACTGACATCCATGCACAGCATTATGCTTGACTCGTACTGAAGGATGTTGGTCTGGAATCCAGGCCAGATGGTCAACCTACATACAAAGCAAAGTTCTTATAGTGGAACAGGGCACATTGTAGCCACACAGACGGCTTCACAAGTCATTTACAACTTTCCACATTTCAAAATGAAATTATACTTTTCACTGTGCCATTCTGAGAAGCTGTATTGGTACTGTAGTAATTCATGTTTTCCGTCCTCCAGCTAAAGACGACGCACCTGTGCTGAGGGATGTTGAGGGGGTCATCAGGGTTGTAGTGATGCCGGCCAATCTGCTGCATGTGCAGAATCCTCAGGATCCTGTCAACACCAAAACAAGTACATGAGAGCAGCTCACTGTAATAGTGCCGCTTCCAACCAGCTTTAGGAAGGCAAGTCAGAACTTTAGGTGTCCTAACCCTCCCAAACACACACCTCCTGAAGATAATGTTGTAGAACTGCAGGCAAACAGGAGAGGAGGGGAGCAGTTCGTTGGTCAGGGTGATCTTGATCTGGACCTTCTCTCCATGCCTGGTCTCAGCACACAGCACCGTCTCCTAAACACACACATGCTTATGATTGAATCAGTATTTATATCTCAATAGTTTTTGTTTTTAAATGTACAAAAGAATCTGTGCAACACTTTGCAAGGCATGTGGATCCATGCTTTATGCATGCTGATGTTTAATGTGTGTGTGTGCACTTGGATACAGCTGAAGATGTACCGCATCGGGGAGGCGGTGAGGAAGGAAAAGGATGGCTCCATCAAAGCTGCGTGCGGGGCCCAATGTTTCCTCCTGCTGGTGGATAAGTGCCACACGCAGCCGGCGTGACTCCATAGGTGGGTTGAAGTCCACATGATACTGATAAAGAACCCACTCGGGCCGAGACAACAGACGTAAAAAGTTGGCCCGCAGTTCAATGGGGGAACCAGATGTACCTGTGATACACACAAAAAAAATGCTTCAGACTTAATGTTTGAAAAAAAAAAAAAAAAAAAAAAAAAAAAGGAATTCATGTCATATTCGAAAAAAAAAAAAAAAAAAAAAAAAAAAGAATTCATGTCATATTCGGGCGCTGTGGCTAAAAACTGTATAACTTTAGATTCATACCGCACTTTGAGTCCTTCACATGTTCCATCTGCTGTCGAGTGTGAACCTCCGTATCATGGAAATCACGACGGCGGCCTCCTCGTTCTCCGATCTTTACCTGCTGAAAGCCAGCCGATATCTGGGCCACAGCTGCAGGGGACAAACATGGAGGTAACAAATAGGTCCAAGACAGATTCTGGGGTGCGTTTCCCAAAAGCATTGTTGTTAAACAGTTAGCAACTAAGTTGGTTGGCATTGGACAATTGCATTGCAACCAACAAAGTTGCTTACTTGGTTAAAGGCCCATTAAGCAACATTTTTCAGTTAATTAATCCGTTTCACATTGTTTAGGATGCTAACATGAGTCATTACACGGCGAACTAACGTTGTAGAATGCGCCACTGTGGCCTACAATGGTAGATACAGCATTTGCAATGTTCAACAGCAGCCGTCCGCCTCCAATAGAATGCAGTGCAATACAATGCAATAAAGCGGTCTTTAGAGGGAGCTTGTGAGAGAACAAAAAAAAAAAAAAAAAACGAACGTTGCTTAGGCCTGCTTTAACAATGATGCTTTTGGGAAACGCACCCCTGATTATTTCCCTTGAAAAGAAACTATTATCTGAGCATGTCTTTTTCTCCATAGTAAGATGGCCAAAGACATACAACATACCAAATAAAGTTTGAGTAACGTGGTCCCCATTTATAACAGAGCTGCAATTATCTGGGATTAGTCTTAGTGATAAGTAATGTCATGAAATGTTTAGCAATTTTAGGCGAGGCCTCACCTGTTCAATGTGTAATAGTGAGAAACTTAACTTTCAATCCGTCTGTATTAGACTTTTTTCAATATTTTCAACACAAGCACCAAGAAAACCTGTATCCATTCAGAAACTAGGACACTACATAAAGTATTGTAGTCTATACTTTGTTTTTAATCTGTGTCAGGTGAGGAAGAAAAATGAATGCCTGCTGACCCAGAATTAATGTTTTGCGTGGATCCAGCTAACAACTGTTTACCGGCAAAGCCCAAACCCAGACATACCTTCCATAGTGGCCGGTGGAGGGGCCGTCTTCTGACGGCCACGACCCACTAGCTCTCCCTCTGCTGGGGGCATTACATGGCGGGGGGGCTCAGGGACAGCAGCTGCAGATTGTTGCTAGAAGACAAATGACAGACACACCAGTGTAATAGATAGCGTTCACCACTTCATCTAAATGATTGAAGACTCAGGGACCAGTTCAAAAATGTCAAGATGAATTTTGGTTACTGGATTGACCTTGACATTATGGTGTAATTACCAAAGGGATTCATTTAATTTTATTTATTTTTTTATTCTTGATGCATAAAAAATTATTTAATAACAAATAAATGTTATGTCATATTTTTGATAACTTATGTAGCTTATCCACCTTTGAAAAAAAAAAAGTCTGTCATGTTTTATTTGCCATTTTGTAAGTCCCATAGGTTTCTATTAGAAGACCATTTGCTTCTTGCTGCCAGCTACTTACTTACCCAATGATACTTGGAATGGAACGTTCATGAACACCAATAACCACTCAGCGAGTTGCGTATATTTTAAAACGAATGTTTAGGGTCATTTAAAGGACATAAATACGGTGGCCGACAGGTGCAAATGACGTGCAACTTATGAAAACACATGCAAATCAACAAAACATGTGCAAGATGCATATCCTGCAAGATGCAGACACATGCAGATCAGAAAACACACCCCGAAACTCCGAACAAAACGGAAGTTCCCAACGCATGTCCCACTGGAAACTTCCGTTTTGTTCGGAGTTTCCGGGGCGTGTTTTCTGATCTGCATACATTTGGCGCATTTTCTAAATGATGTTGTCAAATTAAGATGAAGATGTTTTCCTTAGTGGTTTGTGTTTTGTTGATTTTTGATTTGCATTTTGTCTATTTGCACGTGTTCTGTTGATTTGCATGTTTTCATAAGTTGCACGTCGTTTGCACCTGTGGGCCACATACATAAAACCTGCCCAATGCTAGACATTTTTAGGCAGGCAGAGGCGATTCAACATTTCCCAAATACCCGAGAAAGGGGCAATCGTCAACATTTTAGTGTCGACGACTTTATTGCATTTTATACAAAGTGCACAAAGCTCAAAGTGATAAAAACCGACCTATGAGGGATAAGTCCAGTGTTGGGGCTCACTTTTACCTTAGTTGGAATGCTGCACAATTCCAATCTGCGTGTTCATATTAATCTTACAGTAGCAGTTCAAAGTGTAGCGATTTCTCACTAATGTTAGGACTTTGGAGGGCCAAAACAAACCGAGCGTTAGGGATTCACTAGGCTAAACCATGCGTTTCATCGTTCCCAAATAACAGTTAATTTAGGAAAATAGCAAATTCCTTAGAATTATAAATATAATTAATATTTCTACTTAACGGAAGTTTTCAACGTATCCATCGATAACATTTAGCTACTGGCAGAGGAAATGATTGAAATCTTACCGCTCCAGGGGTTATGGTGTCTTGCCCCCGTGCTCGGCCTCGGGATCTCGCTCTTGCTCGTCCAGTCATGATTCAATGATTCAGTAAACTATGCAAAAATGTATATATTATATTTACACACATTTCAATTGTAATGGCTAAACCTACCACGCCACTACCCCTTCACGGGCGTCTCATTCTACCTACATTCGAAGAACACGTGCTCTAAAAAATTACACTACACGTGGCCAACTTACTGAAACTAAGTTGGCATAATTCCAATATACGTTATCTCCACTGATATAAGCCGTATTTCAACACTTCATCACGTTCTGTTTAAGTTAAATTTCCAGTTACTTACTGTGGCATTACCGTTTAACTGAGAAATCGCATAACCTTCCCGGCAGTTATCATGTATCTAACGTTAAAAATGTCACTTTGGTTATGGCTAACATTTCACAAAGCTAAAAAACTAACCAATTCTGAGGTAACTACACAGTTCAATTCATCAAGCTAAAGCTAAACTAACGAGTTCATAGCACAATTCGGTCTTTATCAATAGTTTAACAACATTAAGCCCCTTATTGATTTTCAAATGAAACTACTTAAAAATAATTGCTAGCAAGCTTGCAGCAACCAAGCAAGGGTGCAACCACTCACCTCAAATTCGATCCAATGTTTGATTGATATGGGTTTCTGCCGTTGATGAAACGGCCTTTTCTCGTTTCACCTTCACGTACTACTCCGCCTAAACCTGTTTGCCTGTCGGATAGAGCGCACTATAACTCATTTGCGTTGCTTTTTATTATTTTTATTTGCATCTTTTATTTTGAGTAATGCTTTGAGTAATTATTAAAGAACAATACAATGCGTTTGCGGAAAGCACTACTTCTTTCGGAAGGATATTGATGCTATCCGTAGAACTATGCGTCAGCTGCCAGGGAGATCACAGCTTTATCACACACAAAATTCTTAATATTACAGAAAGTGTCCATATAGTTGCTTGATCCAATGCACCGAAAAGCACTCAGTCTTTGAACTTCTGTCGGTTGCATTGACCACTGAAAAAGCTAAACCCTCAGCACAACCAAGTAAACTCAAGTCATTTGATGGATGAAATATAGGCTACTTTACTGTATTTAGCCTGCCAAGGTGTTCACTCATTTTTTTCCCATTTTCGAGGCCACTCTACAATAAGCACTTTTACTTGAAAATGCTAGAGCACTGTGTGTAGAGACGCCATGCCACAACAAACTGCAAGCAAATTGGGATTCTACTACAGGATATAGTCCTTTAACATGTACTTGACAATGACGAAATGCTACTTCAACCAAATAGATCTAGTCATATGAGTGGGCAGACAAGTTTTTGTTATAAGTAGCCTAATGCAAGACCTATATAGAGAAGACTCACCTGGAAAAAAATCTCAAACTCAAGACGTAAATTGGAGACTGCAATTTGTTATAAATGTTTATGGTTTTGGCTGTAGGCCTACCTTAAAGGCCATAGCAGTTTATTTGCAAATAAACATTCTGCAACTTCATCATTGTGAACAAAATAAAAGAAACACATGTTGATGGAAACTGGCGTCAAGATACAGGACAAGTGAGTGACTGAAAATATAGTAAGAAATTGGTTAAGATGTGTTAACAAAGTTCACCTGGGCATATGTGTCAGCCTATTTGACACATCTGCCCAGGTGAAGGCTATAACACCACTCAGCCAGCTAATTGCCACTGCAGTGCTAGAAGAGGCAGAGATGTTAAGAAGCTTACTTAACAACTTCCATGCTTTGTTAGTGGCTCTCCTGTAGTGTAACGTTCACTGTATTTGGATTTTGAGATTCTGTTCTGAGCAGGCCTGTATCTGTTCTACGCTATAGTGACTCATCAGCTGTTCCAACAAGTAGATAGCTAATCTATATCATATGCTGTGCACACCAGGCGAAATGTTGAATGTTTTGCCCACTCACCATGCCACTGGTTTCATCTTATTTCTGTTCAAAAACAATAGAAAAGAGTAGGTCTATTAAATTGATAGATTTCAGGTAAAATATAAACACACTTTGGACAAAGAAGTTCCAGAATCCGTCACAGGTAAACAGGTATATTTTTCCTATGACAAACAAAGCTCTAAGCTTGTGAAACTGAACACTATTACTGTAGGCTTTCCCCAAATCTGAAACACATCTCCCCAATACCCCCTGCTGGGCTATGGTGTCCTGTGTTATTACCATCGTTTGTTTTGATGTAAACAAGATCAGAAAAGTTTCATTTCTTGACATGCACACAAATAGCACACAACATGGAGCGTAAACACAGATTTGCTGTTTCGACAGTCATGTGGTTCAAAGGCAGGCTCAGACTGGATCAGAGCCAGTATGCCTCTCAGATCATATGCGATGGCCTGACTTGTCTGATGTTCATGTGCTGCCATTTTGGATGAAGAAAAATAATGAGAACAGATCTGCTTTATCCCCCCAGTCATTGCTTGCAGTTGTCATCATTCATATCCACATGTGCATATAGAAAGAATTGGAGTTTGAAATCAATGTGCAGAAATATATTTGAAAATATGTTTTTGGTGCACAAAATTTGGGGCCACATTTCAATTGTTAATGCCACTTGCTATTTGTTAAAAAATCCCAATGTCTAAAATGATATCTATTAATACAGTATATAGTATAATGATAATGTACAGTACAGTATAATGATAATGTTCAGGCCCATTCAAGTCTCTTAACCTATGCCAAGAAAAGGACAACTTTCCTCTCAGTCTTTGATGAATGACTGATGCTTAAAAACTGTGTGAGTCGGCTGCAGTAAACGGTGCAGTCACCAAAGAAAACCAGTTTTCTAAATTTGCACTTATATGCTGTCACCTTTGCAAGAATAATTAAACAGATCAGAACTCCCTTCTGCCATCTCTCTTACTGACCCCTGCAAAGCCTTTCCCCTTATTCACTGTCAATACTGCCCTTTTAGAACTGCCCCCCACCCAGAGCTGTACTGGCACTTCTGAGGGTATTTTGGGGAAGATCCACGGGAGTCTTTCATGTGAAGATCTGAGTGTGCTTGATCATTCAGACCTAAAGGGGTTGTGGCTGGCTGCAAAGAATTACAGAGGCCTGTTTACTTACTCAGAGAAAAGTCCAGCCAGACTTCACTGACATGAAAAAAACATCTATGTCTTGAAATTCCTAATAAAATAAAATAGTAATTAAAAAAAAAAACTGAATGAACAGAACCCCTATTTATCAAAATATTTTTCCTTTATTTTCTTTTATTTTCATTTACGCATTGTCATGCAGTACGTCAGTGAACCTCTAAGGGGCAACATTTCTCTGCGCATGGCGAACAAGAGGCATTGAACTTTTGCCTGGTTACTCACCTGAATGCCTGCGGGGGTCTTGAACTGGATGTCAGAGAAGACATTTGCAGTAATGTATGGTCCTCTCTTCAATTTTGTCATCCAAGTAATATAAATGATGTTCGTTTTGAGAGAAAATTTATGGGAGCCATTTTTGACATGTTTCAGATCTCAATAACCACCCTGGGGAAATGCTTTATTCAAAGTACCTGAGACACATCCCAATGATTTAATCACAGCAGTATCAAAGCGGCCTTTAACATTTTTGTGAAGCCTTTTAAATATATTTCTAACAATGTCAAGCTATAAGAATCCAGACATGGATGATTGGTGGATAAATTGGTAATTCCACAAGTTAGAAAGAAAGAAAATTAAAGTAAAAGGACTTTATAATACAGTATTTGAGAAAATTAAGAACAGTCTGAATACGATAGTATTTAATCATCTAATGAACAGAGATTTGACCTTATAAGTGTGCACAGGGTTGGGTCAGATTACTTTGAAATGTAATTGATTACTGATTACAAATTACCTGCCAATTTTTGTAATTCGTAACGTAATCAGCTGGATTACCAAAAACATGTAACGTAATCTGATTACTTTTGGATTACTTTTAGATTCTGCCACAGCATTGACCAAAGAATTTTTATTTTATTTTTCACTTAATGATTTCATTACATCTATTTTTTTTAGCTCTCAGTTTGTGAATCAACTACACATTTTATTAAATAACCAGTTCATAAAGAAAACTCGGGTGACGCTGTAATTAGATGATGACGCAGACCAATACAGTCTGCTCACAAATCCCGTGCTTGTTTAATTTACTATGGCGGCAGAGACGCTGTCCAAGCACAGTTGACTGCTGACTTATTTTTTGATTGCTGGATTATCGTTGTGATACAGCAGCCAGAGATCCAAGACCCCACTGCTTAAAGGATTTATCCGGAGTAAAATACACTCTCTACACGCAAACGCACAAACGGAGTTTTCAGAAAAATCCACTTTGCCTGGAGTTTTTTTTTAAATATTTGTTTTTGATGCGTTTTTGTGTGGATGACAGGTGAAAACAAAGAAAAATATCGGTTTTGCAGATACCCGGCTACATGTGGACGCCTAAATCCCCCCCGATAGTTAGGCTGTCATAAAAAGTTGCATTGTTAGCAAGATGAGAAGTAATCAGGTAATCCCCAACAATGTAACTGTAATTTGATTACACATTTTTGCATTGTAATCTGGGCTGATTACAGTTACTTGATTTTTGTAATCTGATTATGTAATCCAGATTACATGTAATCCGTTACTACCCAACCCTTAGTGTGCATTTGAAGCGCATATTTAACCTCTATCCTCTAACCTCTATATGAGTTTTATTTCTTAGAAGGTATTTCAAGCCTTTTGGTGATTGTGAATTTCATATCCTATCCATCTTTTTTTAATGCTTCATCATTCTGACAGTATAGTGTCATTGCCATCATGGAGTCAGCTAAGTTGGTATTATGTCCCACACATCAATTAACATCATCATTAACTGCTGTTTCAAGGTATAGTGAGAGCAGAGCAGAAGGAGCAGATTCCTTTTGTCCTGATGTCCAATGCCTTTATCTTACATCCTCATGACTAAGATTCACAATCTGCCCTCTTCTGATAACCAACAAGAGCAATACTAATAAAAAAAACTGTGAGACACTCTGAAATTCCAATGTCTACTTTACATCCAATGAAAAATTATTAAAAGAAACAAACAAAAAGAGACAATATAAAAATATTCCCTGGTATTCTTACATGTTTTCAACTGTTTTTTTTTCCTTTTCACTTTTTTTTAAGTCTACTGTGACCCATTTACACCAAAATAAACTACACACTGCACAAAAACATGCACACAAAAAAATGGTTCACAACAAGGAATGGCTCCCCAGGATAGCATGCATTCAGCAGCAGAAATAGAACAAGAAGGAGAAAAGAATAAAGAGAAGAGAGAGAGAGTGTGTCTGTATGTGTGTGTGTGTGTGTGTGTGTGTGTGTGTAGTGGTGGGGGGAGATATGGATAAACGGGTTATGGAAATTAGGCATAGATTATTCTGCTGCCTGCTGAGAAGATCGGTCTTCTTCATACACCATCGCTGAGGTTGGCAGGAGGAGGGGTAATGTGTGTGTGTGTGTGTGTGTGTGTGTGTAAAAGAAAGAGAGAGAAATTTGTATGATATAAAGACAAAACACCTAATGTTTGAATGAAATTGTAATTGTAAAACTCATGATTTTTCCTTGCTCACTCTGTTTGCACCACTCTGTTGCCAAGACATCTGTGACAGTGTCCGTATCAAAAACAAATGCATGCATTTGATTTGAGAGAAAGACCATGTATTATACAACATTTTTAGCAAATTGATTTAAACTATTTCAGCACACTGATTTATTTAAATGAAATCTATCAGGCCCATTTCCTTTTATGTCTAAAGAACACATGCATACACACACACACACACACACACACACAATGTTCATTTCCTCTTTTCCTTCAAAGCAGTTTAAAGGCCTGTATATTCAAATGGCCAGTTGGCTTGAAGGCTGCCTATTTCCTTCCAATTCGGGAATGGCTAACTGTACATGGCTTGTGATAAACCAGAGGGGTTTTCATTTCTAATCTGCAACAGCTCCAAATTACACCATTATCTTCACTTAGAACCTCTCAGGCCCAAGACAAAAAGGAACGTCTTTGAACTAACAAGTGGAAACAAATGGCAATTGAAGATAAAGATCCCTACTCAAGGACTACAAGGACAAGGAGAAAGTGCCCGCTAGCCCCTCGGATTCATGCCATATTATTCTTCTGGAATGTTCAAATGCTAAATAAATCTGATAGGGTTGTCAAAATTAACTGTGCAAAGCTCTCAGGAGTTGAGTTGGTTTTAGGCCCAATTGAAGACAGAATCCCAACTTATGCACTTCATGCAAAAATGTATTAATCATTGTAACAATATGTGATTATGTGATTTAAACATAACATAATAATTAAAGTAATTAAAGTGTATATGAATTACATAAGGATAATTTAAGATATGAACAAAATAGCATGCCCATCAATAGCCCCTTCTAGAAAAGCAAGTGGCCATGTAAATGGTTTGCTGTCATCTTACCCCGGCAACAATAAACACACATTACACAAACTGCCATCCATTCAGAGCGATAGTAGACGAAAAAGCTAGCCCTCTCAGAGTCATGAGTCATGCACTTACATTGGGTTCAATTCAATTAAAACTTATTTCAGATGAATGCCAGCCTTTGATGTCTGTGCAGCAAATGGATCAATGGGGAGATCAGACCCCCTACTTTCCTCCCCAATGCCCCTCTAACCCACCCCTACCTCCCCCTCATATCATAGCTTTTGAGACAGGAAGCAAATGCACACATGTTTGGTCTAATGGCGAGGAAACATACTGACACAAGGAACAGCACAGCACAGCATATGGAATAACCCCTCTGCCCTTAGGCCTTAATGCTGCATAACTACTGGTAGAGAAAAAGAGGATAAACATGTTGTTAGTGGCATCACTCGCTGATTGGTGGTTGTGGTAAGACTGACAGGGAGTGCAAGTGTGCCAAATGAACTTAGCCTGAACAACTAGTACAGAGGGCAGCTATCAGGACATGTGCTATACTTACTGGTGAGATTTGCCAAGAAAGTGTGTGTGTGTATGTGTGTGTGTGTGTGTGTGTGTGGTGTGTGTGTGCGCGTATGTGTGTGTATGTGTGTGTGTGTGTGTGCAAGAGAGCGAAAGGGAGAGAGAGAGAAAGGGGAAGATAGCGAGAGAGTGAGAGACATACAGAGGCAATGTGAGGAGAGGAGTGAGAGGAAAAGGAGCTTTGGCTGAGGTCAGTGATATCAGGAGACTCTTTGAATCCAGCATTCCTGCATGGTGCCATAATAAGTGCTTGAGTCTAAGAGGAAAGAGCTGCAGTGAATAGGCCAGTTAAAAAGCAGTCTTGAGTAGAGTGCTTTGTGACAGACAACAGGACTAGACTATGCATGGTACACAGAGTGGTGTACTACAATACAAAAATAGATAAATACACTCACACACTTATTCAAAGGTCCATTTGTGCACACACACACACACACACACACTCACACAAATTCTTGTGCTGTTGTACATTCACTGAACACACACTCATATCCAAAAACAACCTTCAAACGTTCCCTCCCCAAGAGCACCTTTTGCTCGAGGAAGAGATAACGTTGTCATTCTTGGCTCCAGTTGTTTCCTCCACACTTGATAAAACATATCAGGACAGCCAGTCAGTTGGACTGCCCTGCAGGAACCTTCCGCCGCCGGCCGGCCGGCCGCCCGCCTTGCATCACCTCCGCCTGGCTGGAGGTTGTTTGTGGAAAAAAAGGAGTGTTATGTAAAGACTACTGTAGTCAAGGTTAGCAAAAAGCATTGTGCCTTTAGCTTAGTTAGAGTATAGGAGTTTGGTTAGAGGCGAGAGAGAAAAAAAACTAAAGAACACTTAGAGAAGGTACACAAACATTTTTTGTACACACATTTTTTTTCAATATTTGAGTCCACACACACAGACATGCACCTATATTTGCAGAATGCATGTAGTGGCAAACTGTTGTGTTTTCTTTATGCTATTGCCAAACTTTTTAGAATACCAGCGTAGATGAGATTTACATACAATTTGATATACAAATGCAAATTAAATGAGAGGCACAGATTGCTTGTTATTACTTTTGTTCATTCGTGCCAGGCTCACATTCTCATTCACTTATGGTTAGGCTGACGCTAAGGCTCAGTGATGGTATGCGCACCAGAACTGTCCTCAGGCCATATTGGCCCTCTTGACCTCTAGAGGTCACACTGTGAAAACACATAACACCAGGGCACATCATGAAAATGTTCTTAATCAATGATTATCTGAGAGAAATGAAACGACAACTATTTATATTTAAACTAAATGAATATAAAAATATTTCATATTGCTTCTAGTTTGAAGCTTTGTTTTGATTGCCAGCCTGAATGTAATATTTGGCACTTCATAATTTTCCATTTCCAAAGTCAAGAAAAAACATAAACACATAAAAAAATGTTGGTCTGCAGGATTTAGTCAACTATTAATTCAACTTCTTCTGACGTAAACATCTACAAACAATTTTTAGTCAGATTCAAGCGAGATATGAGAATATGGTTTGAAACGTGATTTTGATCTAATCAGACAAATCCATCTCTGTAAAGACACACAAATCAAGGTGCCAAAAACTGATATGAATGGTTCATTTGCGGATACAGAGAGCCAATAAACTTCAATAACCATCCCACACAAGAATAATGCACACCATAATGCTTAGACTCTGCCCATGCCAGAGTCTAATTTGAGGGAAAAATCTTGTTTGTCTCCACATGAGACAGCTCAGAAAAAGTTTTTGAAAGGTAGATGCCAAGGGCTGACCCATGAACAAAGTGCATGGAAAAAAATCAACTAAATCAACTCAACAACAGACTCCATCTGTGTCCCCCCTTTTCTCGTTTTCTTGAGTGTGAACTCTGGCCTGAACCCAGCCTGCAGTCATGTCCTTATTTTGTTCTTGGAAACTGTGGGCTGAATTCTTGACTGTTTTGGGAAAAATAAAAGAAGAGGTAGACACGGCTACATAAGTGGGTGTAAACCATGCATGGCTATTCATTTGCATAGAGAATGGAATAAAGAAAAGAACTCAGAGTACCAGGAACACCTCCAGTGTCCGACAGGGGATGTGGAAAGGATGTGTGCGTATGTGTCTGTGTGTGTGATGTATGTTGACCTCAACATGACACTGTCCAGCAGAGTGGACCAACCCCTTTCTCAGTTGTACAGATGTCAGCATACACACAAACATACAAACACACACACACACACACATACCTCACAGGGAAAGAAACTGAACAACACAGTGAAAACCACATTTCAGGCACAAAGGGTCCAACACTTTACTTAATCACTCCCACACTCCTGCATCCAGAGACACCAGGGCACAGACAAACAAACACACACACACACACACACACAAACAGTGTCATGCTGAGTGAGACCGGCATGTGATCTGTCCTCTATGAAAGAGTTGTGACACAGCGGGGGAGGGGGGGGGGGGGGGGGCGGTGCTTAGCAACACCCTCCTGCAGGGAACTTACAACTCACTAACCCCAAGCTTTCACACATTCAGAGAAAAAGAGAGCAGAGAAAATGATAGAGAAAGAGAGAGAGAGAGAGAGAGAGAGAGAGAGAGAGAGAGAGGAAGGCTATAGTGCTGGGTGATGAAGGACTGGTGTGATGGGAGATATTTAAAGGCATTCTGTGTTAATTATTGCTTCATGATTCATTACTCAAAATGCTTGGAGGAAAGCTGACCAAACACATCTTATCCAGAGCAGTGATGGATTGATAACTCATGTTACTTTTCTTAGACTCACACAAATATCCTTGTGTTATTTTACATTTTACAAGTGGATGTGAATGCTCCTTTTAAATAAGAATAATCAAATTCTGAACATGGAAACAAATTGTGGATCTAATTTTTCTGCAATCAATGAATCAGTGTTCTGATGATTGTGGATGGAGCCATTGGCACACACACACACACACACACACACACACAACCATCTTCTTACCTTCGAATGAACATCAAAGCATGAAGGCAGTGTGTTTGCTCATGTGAAAGTGTGTTTAAAGCAGTTTGGTTTGGCCTGAGCTTGGTTCTTCTGGCGGGGAGGAATGCAGGCAGGCTGGTAGGATTGTCCATCCTAAAGTCAGCCTTCAAAGGGAGCCTATTCGCAGTGCTTCACACGTCTGCCTACTCAAAGAAGACAGGATGGAAGATGGAGAGGGACCATACCCTGGGGGCGCCACTGCCAGCAAATGGATTTGATAGACATGGGCCCTAAAAATAAATCCCCAAAAAACTACGGACGGACAAACACCCAACTACAGATTGGAAAGAAGTCACAAAAACAATCGCCTTTTCAGAAATCCTGCTCACTCATCCCTGAATTTTCTACACATATAGTAGCACAATTGCCTTTCATCCATGGAGAGAACAAAGATGTGGCTACTATATATGATGTTTGTTTGGTGATACCAGGTAACTATGTTGTTCTATACATTATTCTGTATTATTGCTTTGACAATGCAAAGACTACCATGTCAAAAAATCACCATTTGAATCTGAAAGAAGTCAGTAGGAGAGTGTACCCATACACATGCTCGTTCACACACAGAATGTACAGAATATTGTGTGTGATGATGAATGGGAGAGTTAAGTGATGAGAAATGACAAGAGCCTGAAAAATATATAAATGCTGTGTGTGTGTGTGTGTGTGTGTGGATGTGTTTGTTGTACACACACATACACATATCTATGTGGGTGCATGGAAATGTAAATAAATGAGAGGTGAAGCGTGTGCAAAATAAAAGAAAAAAGGTTATGTGCAAAAGATACACATGGAATGAGAGATAAAAGGAATGGAGAAAGAGGGAGGGAGAGAGAGGAAGAGGGAGTGAGATAGAAGGAGGGAAAGGGAGAGCAGGAGGGAGATGGAGGGATAGGGCAGGAGACAAGGAGAGAGAGCTTTATGGAGCTGATGAACAGAGAAAAGAGAACCGCACGGAAGACTGAGCATCAAAGGTAGGCAGACACAGCATGAGGGGTATAAGCTGAACTCTCAACCTAAGACACACAGCAGGTTGTCCCCTAGCCCCCACCACTAACACACACACACACACACACACACACTCACAGAAACACACACACATACTCTCTTTATCTCTCTTTTTCTCTCTCTTACTCTGACACCCACGTTCTCACTCCCACTCTCTCATTCTTACACACACATGCTCTCTCTCTCTCTCTCTCTCTCTCTCTCTCACACACACATACACACACACAAACTCATACACACATATACAGAGACACACACATTCCCATTTGCACTCAGACATACTCCCACACTTTGACACTTTCACAAACACACACTGAAATAAATACTAAAATACTCCTCACCCTCACACACAGACATTGAACACAAACACACACACACACACACACACACACAAAACCTCCCTAGGCTTGCATCTTCATCAGTAATTAAAACTATGGCACCCTCCGTTGCTGGTCTCAATACGCCAAGGGACCAAGCTTTCATCCTTCCACCATGATGGATAAAAAGAGAAAGCACATGCACACATTAATACACACACACACACACACACACACACACACACATATACACACTGGTAATATAACACAATGACATGAATCATGAAAAATGAATCAAAATCACATACTTTTAATCCCTGGCACACTTCCACTGTCTTCAACATGAAGAAAAAGTGAGGCAAAGCAATGCAAAGCCAAGCAAAACACAAAATAGACCACCACACATTCCCACTTTGTGTTTGTGTAAGCTGGCACTGGAACTGAATGGCCCTCGATTGTAAACTGCCATTGCCAGTTCCTATTTTAGACTGGCATTTCCAGTTCCTCAACTATTCCTTCTCAACGAATAGTGGCGGCAGCTTTAAGGTGGATGTATATATTCTTTATGAGAAGATGGCAGAGTGAGTAATTTAAATGGTAAATTAACAGCCAAGAGGTCAAATTGACATCAGGGTAGGCGTGGTGTGTGTTGGGGATTGATCACTCATTAACGCTTCCGGGGCAGATTTCAACCCAAGACCAGAAGGCAAACACAAAGAGGAGAGAGGGAACAAGAAAGAAAGAGACAAAGAAAGATGGACTAACAGTAATTATGCTCTAACCACACAGATTTGGGTGGCCTCAAAGGGCATCATTTTTTCTTTTATTCAAAGCAGGCCCCAAAACTTCACACACGTTCCCCGAAAGGACATCTGATTGACCCGCTGGGTCCAGGGCCTTGTGAAGCCGTCTGGCAGCACAACAGGGAAGCAGATGTATGATAACTACCATAGACAAACAGACAGACAGACAGACAGGCAAACAACACGCAAACAGCGAGCAGATAGAGAGGCAGACAACAGACAGACGGGCAGTCAGATACATCAGATACATCATTCAAAACTTTGATGGGACATAAAGATCTGAATCTGAGCATTTGCAGAATGATTGCGGACAGCTGAGAGATGTCCAAAATGTCTCCTCCAAAATGTCCAGAAATGTGGTGAAATGTCCCCAAAATGTCCAGAAATGTGGTGAAATGTCCCTCTAATGCCTGTTCTTGTGGAATCACAATAGTTTTAACAGGAGCTGCACAAACATTTCACTTCAATGGTATTGTGGAGTGTGAATGGCGCAAACATTGGTTGTTAATGGAACAGTCTAGAAACAGTCTGATTTTTTCCCAGTAGTCAGTCGTCAAAAGTATACAGTGCATGGTACTGTTTCTGAAGCAGAAAGAATCTGGGCTCTCTGTATGTTTTTTTTTTCTGACACACACTCAACACAAAGAGTGCGAGAGAGAGACCTACAAAGAGGGGGCAGGGGGTGGGGGGGAGAGGGAGGTCAAAGGAAGACAAATACACACACACACACACACACACACATATATGCATCATATGCTGTTTGTGCACTATGGCAAACATGTTCTTAATACACCTCAGTGTTGTTGTTCCTCTATTCTATTTCTAAAATCTGCTCTGCTTTGATTGGGTGCGAGACGTTTCCTGTGCATGTCATTAACCTACAAAACACCTCTGCCAAGGCACTTCTGAGCTGCCCTCAGATTGCAAAAGCAGACTGACAGAATAAAGAGAGGATGGAGGGAGGGAGAAAAAGAACAAAAAAGTGGAGAAAAAAGAATAAGTCTTTAGTCTTAACACATGTGAACACAATGGCTAAAATCAGAACAGTTGTCAGATCTGTGCTCATTTTCTTTCCTCAACTACAGTCAAATAAAATAAAAAAAATACTAGGTTAAACTGTCTATATGTGGAAGGGTGTGTGTGGAAACAAGATTTGGCAGCAGAATAATGATGCCCATATTGCATGTGCCCCTGATACCAGTCTACCAGTGCCCATCTCTGCACATGGGCCCATAGCACCATCACCCACACATATATACAGCATATCTGCAGGTTGGCATAAATTCAGAGGGATCACTGTGTGGTGCACCCTGCTATCTGCCAACTCTAGGTGTGATAGTGTGACAAGCACATACCTTAACAAGGTCCGCAACACAGAGAGTCTGTCTATAGGGGTATACAGTAAGTGTTCCAGTGGTTCTCTCTCTGTGTGTGTCTATGTTTGTGTGTGTGTGTCAGAGAGAGGGGGGGGGGGGGGGGCATACTCTATCTTTCTAAAATAGATATAACAGCATGAGGTGTCTTAGTTTCACCTGTCTCAGAAATCAACCTTCTCTATCCTTTAATTTGTGTGGCTTTTCTAACATCATGTATGAGGTATCCATGTTTAAAAGCATTCCGCATGTGTGTCTGTGTTAGTAGTGGGAAAAGCCGTTCCCCTAACTGACAAGTTTGTTTGTGTCTCGGTCAGCAAAGTGAACTAAACTTTTTTCGAGTCCTCTCGTTCATCTCGTTCACTTTATAAAAATATGTGACAGCCCCATTAGCCAAACCTATCTTCACGTTGTTAGTTCTTTTAGTTCATTTGAGCTAAATTAAAATGTTAGGCTGTTACCTCCCAAACACATCTACTGCTTACACAAATGTTGATCACACTACAAACAAGACAAAACTATAATGCTATAAGAAGCAGCAAATATTAATTCATTGTTTACCTGGGTCTTTGGTCTATGCCTGCCCTGCACCCAGCATCTGACAAGTTATTGCTTTTATTTTGAGTCGGTCGTTCACCACGTGACAGCCCCACCTCACCTCATATCCCCTCCAGATTACCGGTAATATGGTTAAAATAAAAATGAATGTCCACACATTCCCTTAAATCATTGTCCATTCATTTCACCACAGTATGATCACATAGCCTCAAATTGAATTTTACGTTAATACTTGACTGAGGAGATAACTAACTGAACCAGCGTCAAATGAACGATTGGAAAGCAGTAGCACTCGAGAGAGAAACTAATCGTTTATTTCCCCGCACTTTCCGGCTCAAATTGCGTTGGTTAAAGTAATGGGGCTGTCACGTGATGAACGAACTACTCGAAAAAACTAAAAGACAACACAGAAGCTATAGGACAAATTTCGCATGTGCGACTGAACAAGACAAGAACGACACATCTCTAGTGTGTGTGTGTGTAATGTTAGGAACTGGAGGTAAAACAGGCAATAACCAAGGCCACACTTACACACACACACACACACACACACTTGCCTCACACAAAGGTGCAACCTCATATTACATTGCAGAATGAGATGAGTCCCAGTGGCCAGGCATGGTGATATGATAGTGACATGCTTCATGACACCACTTCCTATCACCATGGTAATAGTTTGTAGCTCCTGATTGGTATGGAGATGGCATGAACTCTTCCCACATACTTGTCTGCCCTATTTTTTCTGATTCTTCCCATTCATCTCTGTCCTCCTTTAACTTCCTCTTCCTCTCTATCGTTTTCTTTTTTGCTCTCCCTCTCTTTTTCTGTCATCCTTGGTGTAGCCCCCTCATTCACTGCGTGAGTCAGAAAACGAACACCCCATCAGAATCTGGTTCGAAGCCAAACGAAGCTAACCGACTCTCTGTCTCTCTCTCTCCTTCTCCACCCTTCTGCCTATACCCCTCCTCTCTCCTTCTTTCTCCCTTCGTCTTTCAGAGAGGGAGGCTTTGATGTTAGCAGGGGGGCTTGCACTCACAGTGATGCTAGGGAATGATACTTTAAGCGATTCTTTTTTATCCGGCTGGCTTAATGAAAGATTAATGGGTTTGATATTTTCTCTTGTTTATGTTTTATTTAAAAAGTAGGCTGTGGTCGTTGGAACCGGTTTAAAAAGCCCCTCTAATGATTTTGGGGGATCAGTGAGAGGCTTGAACCCCCTCCCCCAAACACACACATACACACACACATATACACACAAAGCACCCCCTTTGTGCTAAAAAAAGAGCATTGTGTGTACTGAATGTACGTCTTAAAAATGACCTTGAGTTTTAGGACACCAACGCAAGATTTGCTGAAGACAAGCATTAGTTATGCACTAGATCCTTCAATAACCATAAAGCTCACTTAAATAGGGCTGAGTAGAATTGAAAGTTGAGAATTGAAGAATTTGAATTGATTTGAAGGGAAAGTGATGAGGAAAAAAAAATAGGTGCTTCTATCTAAGTCTCACCATTCACAGGTGAACAAATGCATAAATGACAGAGAGAGAGAGAGAGAGAGAGAGAGAGAGAGAGAGAGAGAGAGACTGTGTGTGTGTGCACACTTGTACATGCATGTATTGTACATGTGTGCATGTGTGTGTGCATGTGTGCATGCAAGTGTGTATGTCGCATCAGTGGACCCTCTATTACCTGTCTCAGATCTCGCTTGTTGTTCATGCTAGCTGGATGCCAGAGAACCACAGGAATGACACCAAACCCAAATTCCTGAACCACGCCACACAGCCCCAACAGAACTGGGCCAGACCCAGCCCATGTCCGCTCCCATCTTGCCACATGGAAACTATCACTATCTTCAGCTGCTCCTTTGGACAACCTCAGCAAAGCACCTCTGAAATGTCCCTCAATAATTATCCTTGTTAGCTGTGAGCAGGGCTAACAGCTGAGTCAAAACAAGTTAACTTAAAAGCTATGGATAGATAGTTATGGATAGACAGGTAGATGTGGATAGATAGTTATGGATAGATAGATAGGTAGATATACATATACATTTAGGCGAGTTCTTGCACAATATTGACTTATATAAGATAATTTTCTAATGGCTGTTTTTATTGGCCCGTCCTCAACCCAAAATATGTCTGGAAAGATTTTGATTGATCCCAATTAAATGACTAGCAGCAATTAATTTGTCATCACTCGGGCGAAAAGTTAATAAAGACAGAGGATGCTGATGAATGAAGCGTATTTGTGTGTGTGTGTGTGTGTGGTGGAGGTAGGGGGGATACTGTGGCTTTGCAAGTGTCTCCAGTTGGGAAACATTAATCAAAGCAAATATGTGAAATATGGAGACGGGTCACACTTGCCGCCACATGACAGAACAGCTGCCATCCCTGTTTCTTTAAGACTTGTACCAGACACTTACACTTGTGTACACACACACACACACACACACACACACACACACATATATAAAAACACACACACTTACACATACACACACACATAACACATTTACAGTCTCTCATTTATTTATGAAAACATACATTGGAAGACACAGTTCTCTCATTTATTGTAGACACACACACACATAGACAGACACATACACACACAAGAATGGGTTCTACTGTTAAGAAACATCCTCTGATATACAAATCTATCTGTTTTCACACAGGTTTGAGACTATATGCCATCACCAGTTTAACAGGTTCAATCACCCTTCTACTTTCTCTCTCTCTCTCTCTCTCTCTCTCTCTCTCTCTCTCCCCTTCACACACACACATGTTTTTTTTGTCTTGCACACACTTAATCTCTCTCTATTGCTCATAAACACACACACACACACACACACACAACACATGTACAGTCTCTCATTTATTTATTACATTGGAAAACGTTACGGATACTAACGTATCCTCGGTTCTCTGAGTGAGAAGCCAAAACGTACGAGTGGATGATGCCTATCATCTCCTGCTTTTCTGAAGTCATTTTAAACCAACCCTTTGAAAAAAGGGCAGTAAGCGCACTGAGGCGCGCAGGCAACTACTTAGACAGCCCTGCGTGACGTCAGAAAGTCTATATATTGACTGCGCTTACGCTTCAGGTCCTCTTTGCCAAGCTCGCCAGGGTCGGCGATTGAGGCCCGAAGCGTACGTTTCGGCTTCTCACTCAGAGAACCGAGGATACGTTAGTATCCGTAACGTTCTCTTTCGTTTCGAAGCCGAAACGTACGCGTGGATCACTACAACCAAGCCTCAAGAGCCCTACACCAAGGAGCCCGAGGTGGGAAGATCCATGGGACTGCCGCCGGGCCCAGAGAGAACACTCTCTGCTACACCCGGCCTGGTGACGTCCAATGCGTAAAAATGCGCGAAGGTGTTGCCTGAGGCCCACGAAGCGCTCAAGCAGATATCCTTCATGGGGACGCCTTTCCAGAAGGCCCAAGAAGCCGCCACTCCACGGGTGGAGTGCGCCCTGACATGAACAGGCGGAGGAACACCCGCCGCCTCATATGCCAGACGTATGGCTTCCGTAAGCCAATGCGACATGCGTTGGGTAGACAAAGCCTGACCCTTGGCACGCTCGCCATGGCAGACGAACAACTGGTTCGTCTTCCTGATGCTCTGCGTACGCGTCAAATAGGCACGAAGCGCTCTGACTGGGCACAGAGTAATGGGCACAGAACTGCCCGTCTCAGGAAGGGCTGCGAGCTCAATGACCCTCGAACGAGGGTCAGTGGACAGCACTTTCGGGCGAGAAAAGGGATTTGGTCGCAGCGTGACCAGCGCGTCACCTTGCGTGAACTCAAAACAGTCAGGACTGACCGACAAGGCAGTCAGATCGCTGACACGCTTCACCGAGACCAGAGCGAGCAGAAGCGCAGTCTTAAGGGAAAGCATCTTTAGACTGCCACTCGACAGAGGGTCAAAGGGCGTAAGGGCCAGTCCGCATAGGACAGTGGCCAGGTCCCAAGTAGGGACCGAAGGGGAGGAAGAGGGGCGAGCCGCCTGACGCCCTTCATGAAGCGCGACGCAAGGGGGTGAGCGCCTGGGGAAACGCCAGCATAGCCAACATGGCATGCTGAGATAGCTGCGAGGTACACCTTCAAAGTAGAGGGTGTACGACCCTGATCAAACAGGTGTTGCAGAAAAGCAAGCACCTCGCCAATAGGGCAGACTAGAGGATCACAGCCTCTGTCTCTGCACCACGTGCTGAAAACACGCCACTTCAGTGTATATAACGACCTAGTGGACGTAGCTCTAGCAGCTTGAACGGTCTCTATCACTGCGTCTGACAGGCCGCTCTCTAGGAGACGCGCCCGTTCAGGGGCCAAGCCGTCAGTCTCCACGCTTCCGGCTTGGGGTGCCACAGTGACCCGTGAGCCTGCGATAGGAGGTCTCTCCTCAGAGGGAGAGTCCACGGCTGGCCGTCTAACAGTGAGACCAGATCTGAGAACCAACTCTGAGATGGCCAATTGGGGGCGATCAGAATCACCCTGTGAGCCCCCGCTCTGATCCTGGCCAACACCTGACGCATCAGAGGAAGGGGGGGGAAAGCGTAGAGCAGACCGCGCGGCCACGGGTGTGCCAGCGCGTCTGACCCTAGCGGCGCATCTCGTTCCAGCGAAAACCACGCTGGGCAGTGAGCGTTCTCTCTCGAGGCGAAAAGATCGACTCGTGCCCGCCCGAAGCGGGACCAGAGGCTGTGCACCACGGCTGGGCAGAGGCACCAGTCGGTTGCACGCGGAACACCCCTGGAGAGAAGGTCCGCGCCTGTGTTGCGAACACCTGGCAAGTGCGCCGCCCTGATCGACAGGAAGTGGCGGGAGGCCCAGGTGAGCAGCTTGTACGCCAGGCGAAACAGGTCCGGAGAGCGCGTGCCGCCCTGGCGATTGATATACGCCACAACAGTGGTGTTGTCTGTACGCACAAGAACGTGTTCTCCTCTGAGAAGAGGGAGAAACTCCTTCAGAGCGCAGAAGACAGCAAGGAGTTCTAACACATTGATGTGTAATCTCCTGGAGGCTGTGCCCCATGTCCCCCTGGCGGGGCGACCGCAGCAAACGGCACCCCAGCCGGTTTTGGACGCATCGATGGTCACCGTCATGCGTCTGGCTATAGCGCCCAAGGCGCCGCCTCCGGTGAAGGAGGACGGCCTGCGCCAAGAGAGCGTCGCACTCATTGAGCGTGAGTTCAGCCTCACGCCCAAGAACTCGACCTCCTGGAAGGGAGAGAGCATGCACTTGCTTAGGTTCACTAAGAAACCCAGACTGTGCAGGTGACGCAAGACCATGTGAGTCTGTGACGTTAGGAGCTGTCTGGAATCTGCCAGCAGCATCCAGTCGTCCAAGTAATTGAGGAGTCTGATCCCCTGAGCGCGTAGCGGAGCGATCGCCGCCAGGTGCTAGAGATAGACCGAAGGGGAGGGCTGCGTACTCGTACGCCCTGCCCTCGAAGGCGAAGCATAGAAAACGCCTGTGCCTTGGGACTATGCCTATGTGAAAATAGGTGTCCTGAAGGTCTATGGTGACCATGTAGTCCCCCTGGCGGACTGACTCCGCCACCATGCGCCCCGTGAGCATGCGAAAGGTGAGAGGTTTGAGCGAAGCATTGAGCGCTCTGAGGTCTAGAATAGGGCGAAAAGCGCCCGACTTCTTGGGCACCAGGAAGTACGTACTGTAGCGACCTGCGTGCGCCAGCGTCGGATCTACGCGCTGAATAGCGCCCTTTCTCAGGAGATCACAAAGCTCTTGTCTGAGAGCAGGGGCCCTGGAGGGGGGCACCACTGACTCCATGACACCTCCGTAGGGCGGGGGTGGCCACCTGAACTGCAGTTGATAGCCCTTCAACACTGTTGACAGGACCCAACGTGACGTTGTGCACATCGCCCAATTCTGCCGGAGCAGAGCGGCGCCATGAGGAGGCAGCAAGGACAAACGAAGTGCTATGCTGCCTCCGAGTGGCACTAGGGGGGCCGAGGTCAAAGACTGAGGCTGTCCGCGAAGCTGAAGAGCGTCCGACTGACAGACCAGAGACCCGACGGAGTGCGGGGGCTGGGGGCCAGTTAGCCGTGTGTGAGGCCGCTGGGCGCTTCACCTGCGACACCCCGTAGGGCGGCCGACCTGGAGTGCGCGTCAGCGACGTTGGTGGTCGAAGAGCCGCGCACTGCACCTGCGACGCCCCGTGGGGCAGGCGACTCGGAGTGCGTGTTGGTGACGACCTCGAAGAGGGGGGAGAAGCTACCCGTCTGGCCAAGGGCAGACGTGTCAGACTGGGCAGACAGTTCTGCGCGTATCTGGGCGATGAATCGACTGACAGAAGCGGCGAGAGAGGACAGGGGGGACTTCTCGGCCGTGAACGACTCCGAAGCATCGCATGTCCACTGCTCGGAGGCGAAGGGGACAGAGAACGCGGAGGTCGCGACACTACCAGAGGCCTCGGTGCCACCTGGGCGCCGTCGAGGCGTGTCAAGACGCGGGGCGCAGAGCACGGGGCGTGTGTCAGCTGAACGTGCGCCGGAGACCGCACCGGCGCCCCAGTGCGCAATAGCGCTGACAGAACAGAGAGCGTCCTCCGGCCTGGGCCGGGGCTCATTGTGAAACATTGCTCCAGAGGGGCGGTAGCGTGTGTGCGGAGTGCTTGTGAACAAGGCAAACTCAGCGCCCCGTAAGGGGGTGAGATCAGAGAGGACCGCCGAAGCGGGGGGGAACGCTCCGAGCTGGGGACTGCAGAGCGAGGACCCGGGCCCTTGAGAGCACACAGAGGCGTAGCAGTCAATGGATGGCGATCGCATGACATGCTCTGCCGCGCACACGCGATCGCATCAGGATCGCTGTGGCCTCTTACGCCGCTCCCGGCTAGCCGGACGGTTGGCGGGAGCTGGGCGCCCGCGTGAGCGGGAGCGCTGCCAAGTGGGTTGCGACCCAGTAGCCGGCTGTGGCGCGGCTTTGGGCGCGTCCGCCTTCTTCTTTTGTTGCGTCCGTTGAGGCGTGCGAGCACGCGTCTGAGGAGCAGCGGGAGCGGTCGAGTGAGGCGGGGCACACTTAGGAAGCACGGGTTGCAGGGCCTGAGCCGCCGACTTCGTCTTCTCTAAGTGGTCGCGCTGTAGTTCCAGCGCCTGGCCAAACAGAGCATCGGCGGAGATGGGAGCATTCAGGAGATGCTTCTTCTCCTTCTCTGGCATAGAGGAGAGGTTCAGCCAGAGATGCCTGTCAAGGACGATCAATGAGCCAAGGGAGCGCCCGTCGGCTTTAATGGCCGCCCGGATAGCCAGTGAGGTGAGAGCGGTGATTCTGCGGAGCTGATGGACGGTTAGTTCCGAGTGCTGCGCAGCTAGATCTGCCACCAGTTCCTCCGCCAAGGAGGAGAGGAGAAAGGCGGTATTCATCGCCCTTATCGCCTGGCCTGTACAGATGAAGGCCATGGAGGCGAGCTTCTCCGTGCGTTGACACGGCTTGGAGGGGAGCTCGGGAGGCGAAGTCCAGGTGGTGGCAGAGGCTGGTGCTAAACAGCCAGCGACCGCATCCTCAACGCGAGGAAGCTGTAAGAGGCCAATGGTGCCCGCACTGTCCATCGTGTAGAACGCCGCGTGTCCCTGGATAGGGGCAATGGCGGCGTAGGGAGCCTCCCAGGAGCCCTGCGCGTCAGCCACAACCGTGGGGTGAGCAGGGAGAGGGAGAGCGTCCGGAGAGGGAAGCGCGCCGGAAAAGGGGTCGAAACGCCCCTCCGGATAGCGCTGAGGCGGAGGCAGGCCTAGCCTGCTAGCCGCCTGTGTAGCCAACGAAGCTAGCTCAGAAGCTAACTGGGCGGCGTGGGTCTTCACAACCGGTGGCATATCTTAAACAGTGGCGCCTTGAGCGGAGAGGAAGGAGGACAACTCCTCTTCATCCACGGCCTCGATAACTGGTTCGTCATCGTCGTCGCCCTGAGGCGGCGTGGTAGCCACGCGGGCAAAGGCAGCACCGATGGAGCTAGCAGGGCTAGCCTGGTGGGCCGCGGTTAGCTGGCTAGCTGGTAGCAAGCTAGCCGCTGAGAAGCTAACCGACGGCCGAGTAGCCACTGAAGACCGATCGATAAGCCCAACCGGGTGCGGGGATGCCGGGGAAACATCGATAGACTGGCGGGTAACGATACCACTAGCGCCAGCGGGGGAAGAGCCCGCCCCTGTAACACCAGTGGAACCCACGAAGAATGCCGCTCTGTTGGCGATAGCCGTAGGGGAGAGGCGTTCGCAAGCCAAGCAAAGATCTGGCCGCGAAAAGGCGAGCATAGCATGCTCGCTCCCCATACAGATAAAACAGATGGCATGGCGGTCGGAGATCGCCATTGGACGGTCACAATCGGTGCAACGACGAGTAGCCATCTTGCGTCTCGGGGTACCAGAAGTTAGGGACCGGCGTGAGCACTTGGAGCAAGACGGAAATCCCTCGGAGAGCTTTGACTAGGGTTGGGTATTGGTTGGGTTTTATCCGATACCGGTGCCTCCTCGGTATTGTTTAAACGGTTCCGGTGCTTAAACGGTTCTCAAACCGGTACTTAAAAAAACCTAACCAAACACACTTTGTCAAAAAACAATACCCTTTTATTTCCATTTAACACAATATTAACTTAAATCTTTAAACAAAATAAATGCAAGTACCATATGGTGGTAATAATAATAATAATGATAATAATAATAAATAAACCAATATAAAATAAAAACATTAAAATTATGCTGTATACAAATAAAACAATATTGTATCAATATTGTATTATACTGGAATACTTTTAAAATAGATACAAATAAAAACACAAATATTGAACTAGATATTGCACAACAGTATTGCACATTCAAAGAGGCTTTTGTGACTGGTGAGGACACTTTGCATCAGCCCTCTCGATATAGTCTCAAACACAGATATACCTTACCAACCTTCCTATAGGCTACGTTTCTGATTATAAATTCAACATTTTGTCTTCACATACTATGACTTTTACTTTAAGCAGGGAAATATCTGACAGTAATCAGTAGCAGAAATATTTAATACACAGTATAGCCTCGTATATCGACTGTAACCCATAGGTGAAACCTCAAACACAGGTAACGTTAATGTAACGTTAACAGTTGGCCTTCAATCGTTAGCTAACGTTAACCTGTTAATAACGTTAACCTGTTAATAACGTTAACGTTAATCTGTTTCGTCCCAGTGTAGTTGCAAATTGCGCCTGCTAAATCGGGCGTTGAAACTTAGTTAAAAAGATTCTGCATACATACACAAGTTGTTCTGAGTTTCATATTAAGCAGAAAGTCAGCGGACACTGAATGGACATAGCAAACGTTGTCACTCGCGCTGTTGAATGGCAACGTTCTCTAGCCTACTTGACGTGCATGATTTGCGGTTGCCATTAATTACTAGACTTACATGAAGAGGAAAGGCTGCTGTCATCATCATCGGTGATGTCCACCACCACACTGGCAGGGCTGGGACTCGCTTCAATTTGTCCGGCGAGGCCGACACTGCCTGCGGCTGCTGAAGTGCTTGGCCTTGCGTCATGTAGGTTATCAAACACGGTGCATTGTTCGGCTTTTAAATAAACTCCACGTGTCGCCAGATGTTTCATCAAATTCGACGTGTTACCTCCCTTGCATGCACATGTTTCATGGCATCTGTTGCATGTCGCAGAGTCTGCATCCTTAGATGTGAAATGCAGCTAAACCTTTGACCGTTTTGCCTTCAGTACGTTTACTGACCCTTTCACTTATCAGTTCTGATCAACAAGTATGAGTAGTGGCACTGACGTCACGCAAATTGACACCGGAACACCAGGGGGCGGTAAAAAAAAAAAGTCAGGCACCGAAATGAGGCACCGAAATGTTCGTTCTTATTCGGTCTGGTTACTACCGTTTCTGTCGGACCCGGTTCCCTATTGGTACCGCGTTTCGGTACCCAACCCTAGCTTTGACAAAAGCTTTTGTGGTGGGCTTTCAAAAAAGCCATTGGTTTTTAGAAATATTTGCAAGAGCAAACGAAAGACGACTCAGAAACACACGCAGTAAGCGAGGTGAAAGAGGCAAAGAGGACCTGAAGCGTAAGCGCAGTCAATATATAGACTTTCTGGCGTCACGCAGGGCTGTCTAAGTAGTTGCCTGCGCGCGTCAGTGCGCTTACTGCCCTTTTTTCAAAGGGTTGGTTTAAAATGACTTCAGAAAAGCAGGAGATGATAGGCATCATCCACTCATACGTTTCGGCTTCGAAACGAAAGAGAACACAGTTCTCTCATATACTGTAGACACACACACACAGACACACACACACACAAGAATGTGTTCTACTGTTAACAAACTTCCTCAGATATACAAATCTATCTGTTTTCACTCAGGTTTGAGACTGTATGTCATCACCGGTTTAACAGGTTCAATCATCCTTCCACTTTCTCTCTCTCTCTCTCTCTCTCTCTCTCTCTCCTTCACACACACACACACGTAATTTTTTTTATCTTGCACACTTAATCTCTCTCTATTGCTCATAAACACACACGTGCACGCGCGCACACACACACACACACACACACACACACACACACACACACTCAGTCTCACACATACCTCTTCCCTGAGGGCAATGCCTCCCTCCTCTCTCTTTGGTTGTGATTTATATGCCTTCTGTAATTACCTGAGTTCAGACAGGGTGAGGCACAGACATGCCGACTCACCTTGGAAATGCTCAGAACTTCAGTACAACAGCAGCCCTCTTCTCACCAGCAGCAGGAATGTGTGTGTGTGTGTGTTGTGTGATTTTGTTATGCAGGTATGCTCATGCATGTCTGTAGATGTGTGTATGTGTGCAAATCTGTGTGTATGTGTGTGTGTGTGTGCTATGCATGCATTCTTTAGTGTCATCTGTCTGAGCTTTAAGCAATTAACTCCAAACAAAATTGGAAACACTTTCACCTTGTTGCTTGAAACACTTACAGTTTTGTCACAATCTTACGATATCCCTATTTGACCGTTCTGCTTTATATGAAAAAGCTAAAGTACATTCATGTACATTTAGGATTTTTTGATGTGTGTAAAGAGAGAGTGCGAGTAAAATATACAACCAGAGAGAGAGGCTGGGGCCACACACATAAAGTGTGTATGTGTACATGTGTCTATGTCTATGTGTGTGTGTGTGTGTGTG
>JAGFZM010002173.1:245069-272485 GCA_017657215.1 Limnothrissa miodon
CACACACACACACACACACACACACACACACACACACACACACACACCTCTCCCTTTCAGTCGGTTCTGTCTCTCACATACACCCATATTCAGTGATGTTAGACCTCTTTTTATTGCTCTCTCTCTCTATCTCTCTTTCTCTCTCTCTGTCTGTCTGTGTCTTTGTCTCTAGTTGGCTGCGGTGGGGTAGTGCATTACAAGCATTTCGTAAGCAAGACGTAATATTATTGTGAATTACATAAGTAATTCATTTCTGATTATTGTTTTCAATTAATGGAAAGCATGTGACATCACATTTGTATGAAAAATTATGCTCTATTTTGGTGTTTGAATAAGCATCTGAGTGCATGTGTGTGTGTTTGTGTCTGTGTGTTTGTGTGTGTGTGTATGAGATTAATGCTGTCCCAACCCTTAAAATCCCTGATAGAGAGATGTGTCAAGCCCTGTGTCTAATGTAATGAGTTATAGAGAGCAATTTCACACACGCACACAGACATGCATGTGCATACACACTCTGTCTCTCTGTACGACACACATATACACACAGGCATACAAACACAAAGACACACCACACACACACACACAGTCAATGCAGTCACTCTCTAGCCATATTGTATCTGTATTGGTTAACCAACTGATTGCATTGAAATGTCAATCGTACATATCTGATCATCGTACATATCTGATCACTCAACAAAAATAGAAAAAAAAAACGATTATGAGTGAGGGACAGTTTTACAGAAAGACACACAGTACAGGATGTGATATTTAGAGCAAGTGTTGAACTGAACCTGCATCACCCTACAGTTTGCTAATGACATTCTGATGCATAGACTCAATATGGCAAGTGTTGAAGAGCTAAACCCAGGCTGGATGACTGCCAGGGCCAGTCTTCCGTACTGCTATGATTTAAGTCGGTCGAGGTCATCTTTTGTGATCCAGCCCCATTTCGTAATTTCGTATATTCGTATCAGGAGTTAAGCGTCCTAGCCAGTGGGGAGAAAAAAAGACCAGGTTTAAAGTCAGGGGACCAGGACAGGCCTGGGCAAACGTTTTGACTTGTGGGCCACAATGGGACATAAAAGTTGATAAAGGGGCTGTGCCAGGAGCAGATGGATATAGTGTTTGTGTGAAGTAATATAAATGACATATAAAGGCCATTTTATTTCACAGTTTTGGCCTTTAATAGGTAGTAAAGTATGAATATGCAAATCTTTTTGAAAATGCATTTATCAACAAAAGTTTGTAGACATTGCAGGGAGGCACTGTGGCTCAGCGGGCTAAGGGCGTCGTGCCATGATTCGCCAGGCGTCGTGCCATGACATGGCGACCCGGGTTTGATTCCGACCTGTGGTCCTTTGCCAATCCTGCCCCAACTCTCTCCCATTAATTTCCTGTCTGTCTCTATATGAATAAAAGGCAAAAAGCCCCAAAATACATTTTTAAAAATAATAATATTATTTAATATAATTTTGATATAATTTTGTATATGGCCCCTGGGCTATAGTTAGTAGATGCCTGGACTAGGAGGGGGCGGTTTTGAAGGCCTCCAATGAGTACAAGCCATTTTTCAAATGGCAGCCGTGACAAGCCAAGGTTACAGTACTGGAGGAAATCAAACCAACAATAGGAGAGAGAGAGAGGGGGACGCGGGGACGCAAGCTCAGTAGACTGATGCTAAAGTCCTGTCACATTTCTTCATTCAATTACCATGCCTTTAGAGAGCGATTCTGATTTACTGATAGCTCAGGCTAATTGCTACTTACACTCAGGCAGTAATGTACCCTACGTGCTTTTAGTTGATCATGCTTCTCCTCTTTGCTATGCACACTGCCTAAAATGGGCAGCCTAAATTATTAAGCCACTGAGTGATCAGTGTAGGCCATTAAAAAAGCTAACCACCTATTAGTACTCCATTAAAATTGGTGAGTAGGACTATTTAACGGCCCGTTACATCGTATTAAATTTATTTGTGCCAGCCAAACAGAATAAAAGTCATGTCGGTCACATTTCAGGATTCTAAATTGCACCATTCAGGAGGTGATAGATTCCCCAATGAGACACACTACAGTGAGGGGATAAAGTTAAGGGCTAAATCCTTTGACATGGCATTTGGAAGAGGAGTTCAGCATAAATGCTTCTGTCACCAAAATTGCTACTGTAGGACCCATAAATTTAAGAGTGGTTTAAGGACTAAAATACTGCGGTGGGTAGGGAGTGTAAAAGATCCGTGTACATTTTTTAGTTCGAGGCCTTTATGTACACTAAACAAAAATTCCAAACACTAAATTCCAAGATGTAAAGAATTAAGAATATCTATTTTCACAGAAAGTATACCAGAGTTTGCAATCCTTTTCCACCACAACGTGATATCGCAATTCAAATTTTAGCACATGTGTGGGTCATTGTGTTCATATATTAATTCTCACTGGATTGAGTTTATTTCTACATTCACTTCTCTGGCCCTCTTTGCTGTAAATGTTTGACACTCTCTCTTTCTAGCTTTCCTCTCCAACTTATAGGCTACTGTCTGTATTTTTGCTTTTGAGAGCCTTACTGCAACATGTTGTGTGTCATGTTGGGGTATTTAGCTGTACAGCACATCAATACTTAATACTTAATCTTCATCATATGCAATTGATTTTAAATAGGCTTTAATTAGACTTCCAGAAGTACTTTGACAATCACTAATATTTTGGTTTGTATTTATAGTAATAATGTAAAACAATATTGACATCATTTTAATTTTATTCCTGACATTAAATGATGTATAGTTTCACATTACTCATTTTGTGGTGTGTCCCTCAGGTGTCAGACCGCTGTGACTATGTGTATGTGAACGGGAAGGAGCAGCGGGGGCGAGTGCGGATGGCGGTGAACTTTACCTACAGCTACCTGAGCGCCCAGCTGGAGATGAGTGTGTGGGTCCCACGCCTGCCCCTGCAGATTGAGCTCTCTGACAACGAGCTCAGTCAGATCAAGGGCTGGAGGATCCCTATACAGACCAGCAGCAACCAAAGGTGAGCACACACAGATACACACACACACGCACACACATACACACACAGGAAGACACAGGAACACACACACACAGGAACACACACACACACACACACAGGAACACATACTTAGTCAAATCAAGGGCTGGAGGATCCCTATACAGACAAGCAGCAGCAACCAAAGGTGAGCACACACAGACACTCATAAGAACAAATACTCAGTCAGATCAAGGGCTGGAGGATGCCCTATGAAGACCAGCAGCAACTAGTGAGCAAAAAAAGACACACACACACACATACACAGGAACGCATTCTCAGCCAGATCAAAGGCTGAGGATTACTGTCCTGATCACTAATAAGTAGCAGATCCTGCATACACTACAGTAGCTATAGCATTCTGTAGACGCCCCAGTCCCTCATGGATGAGAACCATGCAGTGATCACTGGATACAGTTTAGTGCCACTGGTTGCCTGATCCATACCGTACCAATCAAGTCTTTGAGGTACATAAGCAGTCAATGGCTTCTATGGTGTTCAGCGAAGGACACATTGAGAGCACCCATGTGCCTTTCTTGTCTTAATCAGCGTTCAGTGCAGAGAGGCTGACCATGCCTAAGCCCTCTCACACACATTAACTCCATTCACGCACAAGTCGTTTTGTCCTGTCATGCCAGTCGGCTCAATGCTAATAATTAGAGGAGAGGATCAGGAGGGAGAGTGAGAGAGAGAGAGACAGAGAGATAGAGATAGAGAGAGAGAGGGCTTGCGCTGTCGGCAGCCAAAGAATCCCACTTTCCCACTTTTGGTGCTAAGCTTTGGCCTAGCGGCGCTTGGTGGGAAGTGCGCTGATGAGAGGGAAGACTTTGTGTGTTGCTTAGTATGTGAGAATTAAGTTGTTTCTCTTGGCACTAGACAGCAGGAACGGGACAGGAGTGGGACTGGACTACAGGGGACGCCAACCGAAGCGTCCACAAGCTAGTGCTAGCGGTGTCTGCACAGATTGGCAGCTGCAGCCGCAGGACAAATAAACAGATAAATAAATAAATACATAAGCTAAGAGAAATAAAAAAAAAAGCAAAAATCTAGGTCGACAGGGGGAAGGATGAACAGACTGATAACACTGATTGTGCAAACACAGAAACACGCACACACACACACACTGTGAGAGCGAGCGAGGGAGGGAGAAGTCACCTTGTTGAGGAGATTATTTCATGTACTTAATATTACATAATATTCTGTCATGCTGTATAACAAATCACAGGTGCAATCAAGTCACTGAGAACAAAGCTGTGTCGGTGTTTGTTTGTGTGTACATGCATTTAGGTGATTGTTCAAGCATCATTATGTGTTCATATTTGGGACGTGTGTCTGTGTGTGCGTTGGTGTGTGATTTTTTTTATGTGACTGCGTAGGCAGACAGCATGCCTGTCTTGTCCTTCAAAGCAAAATACATAAATAAATAACGATTTGTGGACCAATTATGAACATGTGAAATTATTTGTACTGTATGTTCCTGGGTTTGTGTATGTGTGTGTATCAGTGTGACTTTGTGAGTGTGTGAGTGTGCAAGTGAGTGTATGTGTGTGTTTTGTCAGCATGTCACAGCTGGGGCATTGAGGGTAATCATTAGGGAAAGGAAACATATGTCACCGTGATGGCTCATTTGTGTGTGTGTGTGTGTGCGTGTGTGTCTGTGTGTGTGCGTTCAGGCAGGCAAGGCAGAGCTTCTAGTGAGTTTCATGTGTTTCGTATACATACTGTATGCTCGTGGTTTTTGGCATATGCAGTATTCACTAGATTTCTTGTGCACACTTGTGTGTTGTTTATTGTCTGTGTGTGTGTGCGTGTGTGTGTGTGTTGCCAGGCTGAGTTGGAGCAGTGATGAGGATGCCCGTAAAGGCAAAGGCTGCATGCTTCAGTTCCAGCACGCCTTGGTCCGCGTGGTCACCCACTTTGTGGCTGAGCAGTCAGAGGCGCGTGGTCCCCAGGAGCCTCTTGCCATCTTCCTGGGCTCCGACTGGCAGGTAGACGTCACCAAGCTGGTTCGTTATTTCCTGAAGCTTGAGGATCCACGCATCGCCAGGCTACAGGCTGGGAGGGTGCTGTCTGGGAAAGATGTGGGCACCACCAAAATACAGGTAGATGTCCCTACGTGGCCGACTGAGTTCTTCCACATTAGGATCCTTTCAAAGCCATTACACAGAACAGTCAATAGATGTAGATTACGTAGAAGTAATGAAGAGACATCAGAGCTAGTGCTGGAGTTTGCTTTGGTTAGATTAGTACATGGGCAGGTGTGGAATGCTCAGAGCTGTGACTGAATACATGGCCCATCAGTTTCTCTGAGTCTACTCTTCCCAACCCAGGTCTTCTCCCCACTGTCTGATGCGATCCTGGCGGAGCGGACGGTGCGAGTGCTGGAGGAACGGGTCAGCATCACAGAGCTGGGACTGCAGCTGATCAGCGGCCTCTCGCTCAGCCTGCAGCTCAGCCCGGGCAGCAACAGGGCCGTCCTCGCCACGGCAACCACACAGGAAGAGCTCAACAACCCCAAACAGGTCAGACTGTGTATGCAGTTCTGCACAACTCACACCATCAGATTCTTTTTTTTTATTCCTCTTTTTTGCCTGGAAGCATGTGTAATTACAGGATGTTTTGAGCAGTTACAGCAAGAAGTTCCGGTCAGACTGGCTTTTGTGCTAACATTATACATAACACAATCGTATCATTTGTTCTCTTCGGACTTCAGGAAATGACTTAATTTCTGTAAATTGCAATATTCTGTGTAGTGTATGCATGCTATTTCTCTTTCTCAGTCCTGTGCTCACCATGGCAACAACTGGGCCGGCATGAGCGGGTCAGCAGAGTACAGGCTGAGCCACTGTGCATTGATGCGTGCAACGCCATTGTCTCTCTGTCCGTTAATGATTCCCGTGGCAATGAATTCGCTGCTCGCTCGTGCGCTGCCTCAATCATTCAATATCAACCCTGCTCCCCTGCTCATCACATAAGCCATCATTATTGTGAAAATGAGCAAATATTTCGGGCTTCAAAGGCTGATGTAGTGAAAAATTAAGTTTGAGCTGTTGAACATAGAGATAATGTTGTCCTCTGATGCTTCATTTTTTTCCCAACTCTGTCACTCCTTTTTGCTTTATTTTATCCAACTCTTTATTTGTCTTACTTCTTTCCATGTTCTTTTTACCGTGTTTCTCATCTCTTGTGCGTAACTCTGTGTATCTCGATTCCATCTTGTTCATTCTCAGGAGGCAGTGGTGAGTTCCTGGCTCCAGTTCAGTGATGGCTCCCTCACTCCGCTGGACTTCTACGACCCCGCACACTACCGCCTGTCCGTCACCTCTCTGGATGAGGGAGTGGTGTCAATCCAAGGCGAAGCGCCATTGATGAGTGCAGTAGCAGAAGGCGAAGGCCAGGGGGCACTGGTGAGGGTGGAGATTGGGATTTGCGAGGCCTGCCACAAGACCAAGAGGAAGACGGTGCTGGCCGTGGGCCTGGGGAGCTTGAAGGTCAAGTTCCAGACTGGAGACAGGCGTGTGGACAGTTCTGGGAGTAACGGAACTGGCATGGGTGGATCAAAAGGGGTGACTGTCACCGGGAAGGACGGTGGGAGCGACTACGGCAACGATGGGGAGGAGTTGGCAGAGGGAAAGCAGCCAGGTTCGGTGCTGCCAGGTGTAGGAATGGGCCCAGAGCAGGATGTTGCGGCCAGCTCAGCCTCAGAGCGCGAGGAGAGCGCCATGCGGAAGCTCAGCACCACCACCAAGCCCACCATCAGGGACAGCAGCGGTGGCGCTCGTGCCAACTCCTCTGCTGATCTGGGCAAAGCCCCAGGCAACCTGGTCAACTACAACAACTTCCCAGCACAGGCGGAGGTGCCCAAGAACCTGGAGAAAGAGGCCAACGACAACAGCAGCACGTCCAAAGATGGCGAGGCTGGCGACGGAGATGGAGACGAGGAGGACGGCTATGGCATCTTGGACAACCCTCTGGGCATGCGCTCGCTCACTGACCTTGAGATCGGCATGTACGCGCTGCTGGGCGTCTTTTGCCTGGCCATCCTGGTGTTCCTGGTTAACTGTATGTCTTACCTGGTCAAGTTCCGGCACAAGCAGGTGCCGTCGCAGGGCAGCTTGGAACCAGCCGGGCACCATCACCACCACCGGCATGACTGGGTGTGGCTGGGCACAGACGCTGAGCTGGTGATGAGCGTGCCCGGTAGCCCCATGCAGCACGAGCAGCATCTCCTTCACCAGCACCACCACACCCAGCAGGCCACCACTGTCATCGACATTGACCGCTCGGGCAGCCTCGCCCGTAGGGGCCACTGTCCAGCGCTGGGGTCGCCCACCACCATCACCACCGGAAATGCCGTTGGTGGGGTCGCCGGAGGGGTGATGGTGGGGGGTTGCCAAGGGGGAACCCTATGTGGCCGAGGTGGAGGAGGGGGAGCAGGAGGGAGTGGTGGAGGAGGAGGAGTAGGAGGTGAAAGCCCAGGGGCATTGGCAAATGGTGAATCTCTGCCCTCCCCTACCAGCAAGCGCAAGCGGGTGCAGTTTAGCACCTTTGGCTCGCTGGACCGCCAGTCACCCCACCTGCTGCCACGGGAGAACGGCCATGGGGGCATCCACTGGGTGGGCAAGGAGGAGTCAGACTGTGGAATGCTTGGCTGTGATGGCAGAGGGGATGGGAACCACATCAGGGAGAGCGAATCCCAAGTGCCCGATTCAGATTCTTTAGAGCAGCTTTAATGGACCCACACCAAGAAAGGAGGTGGCAGTGTCTAGACTTGAGAATGGCAGTCACACTCGCATGGGCCTCAATGTCCATAGATCTCGTGGGAAAGCCAGAACTTATGATTACTTATGTTTAGCTGACGCTTTTTGTCCAAAGTGACACGGAACAGCCACCATGCCTGCTTTGTGTTGATCTGAAGTGATGGTGTAAACATACAACATACACAAAACCAAGTTACGACCATCCTACAGGAATATCGTCCTGAGGGAAGGGGGGAGGGACAGAACACAACAAAAAACATTTCAGTAGAATAATTCACTGAAATAAATTGGTCACAGAGCTTCGCAAATGTAGGCCAGCGTCCGCAAATCACAACAAAGCACGTCTTTTAAGGATGAGTAAATGGCCAGTGTTCCTCTCCAAGGGTGTTGCCCCTGTGTCTCGTCACCTCAATGCCTTTCTACAGTGGGTTCAACAGGAGCATACTGACGCAATGAGAGCAGCATGTGGGCTTAACAAGCCCCATGGTTTTCCCACTGTGTCCAGCAGCGGAACCACACTGCTTCAACCAAGGCCTTTTACATGCTACTGGACATTTGCTTCACAGGCATGTTAATATGAGGGAAAACGCAGAATCATATACTTGCGACTCTATTTGTGAGATATCAGTTGTCTAAGGCAAACTGGTTTTTAAGTGTGTGTGTGTGTGTGTGTGTGTCTGTGTGCATGACAGAGAGAGAAAAGCGAGAGAGAAGAGAAGAGAGTCTAAATCTTCAAAATCTAATCATATTTTGTTTTTTGTTGTGGATGTATTATGCTGACATGAGCTATTTCAGTCTCTATATGTTTCTGTTAGTCCTTACACATTTGTATGCTAAGTGTCACCTGTTAAGAGACAACACCCACATTCACTGGTGTATGCAACTGTAAACAGCACAAATCTGTCGTGAGACTTTTTAATATAATTCTGTGCTACTTATGTCTGGACGTTGTATATATTGCTCAGTTACAGACTTTTTTGGTTTTCATCCTGCATTTTCTGTACTGACTGTTTTTTTGTTTGTTTTTGTTTTCCATTAAAATCTTTGGACAGTTTCCTGTCAAGATTACTGGTGAGGTACTGTATGATTGAAGTTGTTGGATCATTTTTCAAGTTCAGGCAATAGATATATTTAGTCATGCAGTCACCTACACTCTCCTGTCATTAAAATGCTGAACCCGGGTTCTAGACAATTACTGATCAAATTTTGTATAAAGTTCAGGGAAAGTAAGTACACACACACACACACACACACACACATTATTGGAGTATTTATGTGACAACAACAAACAAAAGCATCATAATCAATAACAACTAGAAATGTGGTAATGTTACTTTGTGTTGCTGTGCCTTCTGGCACAATTCTGGTGCTTTGCCTGCATATGCTGTATCAGTTTTTCCAAACCTTTTAACTGGTCCATAACCCCAGTGACACAGAGTTCCAAGACTACAGAGATACAGTACCTTCATTGCAGAATAATAATTTCTATTTTTTCATATAAAAGGCCATAGAAAATGTGAGTAAATATTTTATGGTACACAATACACTGAGTTGTTTTTGGGATAGTATGATAATAAGATCTTTTTTACATATTCTTTTTTGATGTGAGAGTTCATGGATGGTTGATGGTTCAGAAATGTTCAGGTTCAGATGGTTCTGTTCACAAATTTATTTTGGGGACCCCCTGGGATTAACTTGATCCAAGTACCCTTTGACAACTGCTATATAATTTAGATGATACCTTTTGGAGCGCTGGCTGCCTAGCCATTGATCACGGTGGCCCTACCTCCACTAAATGTCATCCCTGCATCTTAGTCTCTGGTCCCAACTGACATTCATATCGGCCACCCTAGAGTCTCAACCTTTTGGCTTTTTTTGGGATACTGGGTTTTGTCTGAGTGAGAAAATCTCTGAGGGAATAAAAAATGAATTTGGATTCAGGAATTGGAAAGACAATGTGTTTCTGCAACAATGTGAAATAGTGCATTTGAAATGTCAGAAAGACAAGAACAACTTTAAAATATGTTATTTAATTTACTTTCTGTGTTTATGGAAAATAAGCATCAACACAGATATTTTTGGAACAATAATGCTCAATATTAGATATTAGTTAGTTAGATATAGTCTTGTATTGGAAAATTATCATTTTCAACTAGATTGTCAACATAAATGGCTCCTTGACAAAAGACCTTTTTGTAGACCTTGCCTACCAGTACTAAATTTCATTGGAAACAGAATAAGAAGCATTTCACAAAGATGCAGATCTAAGAAGACTTTATTGTTTGCACTAAATTGAGTAATAATGTGCAGAAAAAAGCTCTGACAATGAGATGTACAACACAATGAATTTAAACAGATAACCCATAAAGTCCGAAACAATTAAAATATTGTAAACCTATATTCATCACAAACATGTCACATTAAATGTTGCTGTCACCTTAAAATAATTGTTTCAGGACAGTACAGTGCAGCCAATAATAAATGCAAAATACGCACGATAAAAATCTTAAAGCAATCACCGCCACCAGATGATACACAACTTGACACAGCACCACATCACACTATAGTACACCACCCTCCTTCACCTGCATCTGAACAATAGTTCATTTAGCTGGCTTGAGAGACAACAAGAGTGACATGTTGACATGTTGAGAAAAATACATACTGCTTAGCAAGAGAAAAATACAATGTCCACTCACCACTTCTAGAGAGAGTAAACAGGAAAGTAAATACCATTCCAATGGACTGAAACCCTTTTAGACTGCTGCCCAGTAAATTAAGACACTAACGCTGTATGACAACCTGCTGACAGAATGGCATAAAGCTAGTTGATTGCATTTAAATGACCCTCAAAATGGCCTTTTCCTTTAAATAAAGGAAATAAAGGAAAATGGCTGCCAACCCTTGTCAATGCATGTCACTGGGTTTACTCACATTGAGTCAAACTCACATCCATGATGGACTTATACATTCTGACCTGATGGCTTTGTAAATATATAAAATTAGCATAAAAAATATTGTAAGTATAATGAGTTTGTTTTTTTGTTTGTACTGTACAATGCATACAAATGCAATGACTACAAAGCTACTTGCATATGAAACCTACTTGTAAAACTGTTTACATTTTGGAAATACAGTAGCAAAGACAAAAAAGACACGGAAGCAGAAAACACCACATCTTAAAAGACAGTGGTCTGCATGCATGGTATTCCTGAGATGTAAACAAAGTCACTTAAGAGGACCCTAGTGTGCCTATTACAGTCACAACCGCTCAGAAGAGATGCCTCTCCCCTCATCACGAGTGCAGGCTCTCCACCAGCTCTTGGTAAGTTCTTCTCTCCTGGGCAAAGCTGTGGTGTTCTCCCACGTAGAACTTTCCATTTTTGGCTAGTTTGTCACGAAGCAGCCTGTTGTCCAACAACTGCTTAGCCATCGAGACAAACTCCTGAAGAGGAAACAAACAGCGACACTTTGTGAGCATTAGAGTTGACCAAGGGCTCTCTCATCTGCTTTTATTCCTTAGCTTGCTTGCTGTTTTAAATAAACAATCCATTATTTTTAATTTAGGTAACTACCTGAATTCCAGCTGATATCTGGTGAATTACCATTGCTAATAGAGACGGGAGATTGGCTGTCAGTCATCAAGGCAGAGCCAAAAAGAGATGGTTAAATTGGCCACTGATTCAGCATTGCCATCACACAAAGGACTTTAAATAAAGCACTGAATCATGACGAAACAGCAGATTACCCAGGGGCGGTGTTTTTTCCCCTGGTTCTTTATTTTTTGGCGTGTTAAGGCATGCATTAATCTATGTGACAGCAGGAGCATTCATGACTAACAGCACTGAAGACTGGGAACTGCACCGTCTACTTGTCCCACTCCACTGTGTGACGCTGGGGAAAGGTCTTGAGTATCCTTGTTTAACCCTGTGCATTCAGAATTTCTACTAATTGGCAGTTGATTGGAAGAATGACTTGGTATCCATGGAGACATCTCAATTGGAAGTGTTAAGGCTAAGGCTAGGGCTAGGAGGGGGGTTAAGGTGAGAAGGAGAATTGGCCCTTGTCTGGCCCTTTGATTTCCTAATACCTCGTTAGGCTCCTGCTATGCCATCTCTCTGGTCACGTTTTGTGGCATATGCTGCCAATTTCACCAGCAAACTGAACACCAGCTATGGGGGTAAGGCACAAACAACACATGCATTGACTAAAGCTGGACATACGCTGTGTGATTTTCAGCCTATTGGAGGTATTACACTATTACTGTAGTAAATGTAATATTTTGGATGTAAAAATCTGCATTGATGATGATACTACCGAAAAAGCAGCTGCAAAGATGTCACAGAAAACATTGTGTGATAAATTCTTCCAAGAAATAGCTAGAGGTCCTTTTTAAATCCTTTTTTGTGAGCTGTGGACTTTTAACCCCTGCAACTTACTTGTATAGTTTGGGCAGGAGCTAATTAATGTGGAAAAAAGATAAATCAATTGCACAGTATATTTCCAGCCTAACAGGAAACTGTCAACCTTCCCATAAACGAAAAAAGAAATTAAAAAATATGACCGGAGTAATGAAATGGTTCCCAAAACACTCCCACAGAGTTCTACTTTGCCTTTGTGAGGCGAGGCCTGGCGCCCTCACTCTGCAGGGAGAGCTGGGACCTGGCAAAGGTGTAATGACTGAGGTACCTTTAGTGAGCGCCAAGATGTTAACACTAGCCAAGAGCTGCTCTCATGAAAGACACCCAAACGGCCATTGGGCCCTTTACTTCTACAGTAGCGGGGGCTTTTCAAGTGCCTCTAGAGGGGTTGGTGTGGGTGGTGGTGCTGATGGAAGAGAGCCTTGTTTCAAAGTGAGCAGTCTAGGAAGTAAGAGCAGCAGAGTTGTGTATTCACAGACCTTCCATCCACAGAGGAGACAAGGTACAGTAGCTTTTCATTATATAGCCAAAGCTCAGAAACCTGCAAGAGCTCACTTTGTGGTGAGAGAGCCAGACAGTTTTGGAACCACTTAGCACTTCATCTGCTCACCTGTTATGATGGCCTAAGGGCCAGTTTGACCTTTCTCTGTATTTTTACAGACACAGCAGAAAATCCTTTGCTGTCAGAGGTTTTAGATCTGGGAGAACATCTTCTAACTGTGAACACCAATGCTACGGTGTTCATTTGTTTGGCATCCTCAGATCTCAGACTCAAACGAGTGAAAAGGTATCAGGTCACAGGGAAAACCCTGAGCCCACACAGACCTGATGGACTCACACTGCTAATGACTCACACACTTTTGACCGTGGGACACTCCCAAACCCTCATAAATGCAGGTATCCATCACTATTCACTAATAGAGTTAGTATTAATGTTTTTCACTCAGTTAATGTTTTTCCCTCTGTCTGTCTGTCTGTATTTTCACATTATTTTTCCTACTGACAGCATTAGTAAACATCAATCAATAGAGCTATTGATTGAATCACTACATTTCTCTGAACCTGAGACATGGAGACCAGACCAATGTTTAATCCTACTGACAGCATCAGTAGACAATTATCAATAGAGCTGTTGACTGAATACTTATATTCCTCTGAATCTGAGATATTGGGACTTTTAACCTATACAAATTTGTCTATTTGTGACATTTGAAGCAACTACTTTGTAATTTTTTTAGACTTGGAAAGTGGCATTCCAAGAGCACTGACACAAGTTTTGCTTTTAAACTTCCTTTTTACTTTCAAAGGATTTTAATAATGTTGAATCCTGATCGCTGGGGCTTGCTGATTTTCCTGAAACTTTCTAAGCGTTTTTTTCTTTTTTTTCCCCATGGTGAACAGTCGTCTTCTTTTGAAAATGTACGAGCATTGATGTCGGCCCCGGTGGGTTGTGGGTTTAGCTCATGGGAGACTCCCGTGCCATCTGCGATCCTCTCTGCTGTGCTCCGTTCTGTGCAGCTTAGTGGGCACCACCGGCTGTCCTCCCCAACCGCCCGCTGAGAACGCCTGATCCTCTGGCACTGGCGCAACTCAATCACGTCAGAGCCAGCCAGGGTGCCAACTAGTGCGGCACCGCTGGGAACCTTTTCGTTTTTGTTGTTGTTTTCCTTCTTTCTTCATGTCTGTTTTTTATCCATTTCTGTTCTGTTCTGCACTGTTTATTGTACTGGTGAGATTTTGCTTGGGTGGGCTCATGCACACCTACGGTACACACATATTTTTGGAGGCAGTAGCAATAGAAACACACACACACACACAGAATCAGAATTAGAAAGCCTGAGAGCCTTTACGGATCCAGGGTACAGCAAGATGGCAGCCTTCCACTGCCTAAATCCAGCATCTCTGGCCTCCAGCCACCAGCTCCACAGACAACCCTGACATGACTATATTCACACCATATCTTCTTACAATATGTTAGAGATTGGAACTTGTCCAGTTGGGTAAGCACATTGAGTTGTCGGAACTGCCCAAGGTTTCTTCCTTTACCAAAACGAGAACAAAACAAAAAATGCTGATAGGGAGTTTTTCCTTGCCCTTGTTGCTCATTTGTGCCCTTGCTGTTAAAACGCGATGAGACATGTCTTGTTGAATGCGCTTACATGATTGATTGATTGTTTGATTGTTATATCAAGTGGACGTATGTTGACTGTCTGTATGTTGCTTTAGGCCTTGCTTGTGTGTATTTACTGTATTAGCACTTAAGTATTTATTACATTCTATTATTTTATGTGAGGATGCACTGACCAGAGACATCTCTCAATTTCATTGTACCTGTGACAATGACAATAAAGGACATTCATTCATTCATTAGAGAACCCTCTCCCCCTCAAAAAAAAAGAAAAAAATGTAGCCCATAAGGTGGTTGTGAGTCAGACATATGATTCTTCTCCTAGCACCTCGCAGACTCCACCAGCCTACACTTCTGTGGGCCGCTCCTGAAAAAAACCTGCGTCAGACTTACGCCTGTGCCACCAGATGGAGGTCCTCTATGGGTCTCCACGTCTGCTTCAGGGCAGCACATTTACAGGACAAAAACTTGGCTGTGGTAAATCTCAAAGCACAAGTCCCTCATTAGAAAAACAAATAAAATACTGAAATGAAACCAACTCGGCGCATACTAGGCCACTGGTATTAAATGAACTCTGTCCTACCTTTCAGGTAGCGTTGAGAGGGTTGGGTAGTGGATGTCTAAAAGCCTTACATTTTTGTTGTAACTATAGTACAGTATATGAAGCGTGAGCAAGCGCAGTAAAATCACTTTCATTGTTTTTCTCCAATTTATATTTCCTGATAGTAAAAGAAATTAGAAAACGCCTGTTTTTTTGCCATTAAATTGAGCCAAAATCATGTAGAAATGTGTTTTAAGAGTCTTACTATCAGTGGATGTTGTCACCACATGTGTTCTGTGTATCTAGAAAGTGTTTATTGACAGCCTACCCAACACACTTAGGGTTCATACAATGAAATGGCAACATTTTTTTTCTCTCGCAATTTCGTATTGGTGGTAAGGGTCAAAATTAACACAAATAAAAAAACACAAATAAAAAGTATTGCAGACCACGTCAGGTTCAACCCACTTTTGATACTTTGAGGCTCCTCGACTAAAACTGAATGTGATGCACCAGTTCTATTTTTTCCCATTCCTCTGTTATTATGAGTGAAAAACCTGAGGGAATGCAATAACATGTTTATGATAACACAATGTGGACAGAAAACACAGACAGAGGGCTGCTGGTGCAGTATGCAGTTAGGATGAGGGGTTAGGTAATGATTTAGGTCAGTCAGTAATGATAAAGGGTTTGCGGTAGCTTTAAAAGAGACCTCTGACCTTTTCTGCTCAAGAGGATTGACTGTACTTTGGCAAAACCAAGGTAACGGTTACACAGGTAAAGAAAAAGTAATTACATGGTAATACTAAGCACTGTACTGTACTTCAGAACTGTGCAGATGTTTGTCGTGTAAGTGCATTTTTGTGTATGAGTTTTTACTATAGATGGTTGGTTTAATTGTAAGACTGAGATAGAGAGAGTGTGTGTGTTTGAGTATGCGTGCGTTACCTCAGGGGAGGAGTAGAGTAGCCCTGTGACCTCATGCTGTACAATAGCAGCATTCCCTGGAATGTCTCTGGCCAACACAGGCAATCCTAGATCCATGGCCTGAGGAGCAGAGGGAAATCATAGAGCAATCTTTTTCCACATCAATCCATCTCCTGCTGGGGTTGAACTATGATTAATAGCAGAATCCAAGGCCTGGCATTTCGTGCCATGCCGAAAAGCTATGAGTAACGGCTATAACGAATGACATGTTTTACATTAGTACTGCCATTTGAATTCAGCATAGCATGCCATCAATGAGGACGACAACTCAGTGGAATATTCACACAAGTGTTCAGCATGACTATTTAAGACAATAACACACTGAAATCCATTCAACCCAGGTGCAAGAGGTGAAATGTTCATGCTGCATTTAAACATGAAGGTCCTATGTGCAAAGATGTCACAAAAATGAACATGAAAAGCTTTTCATTTAGAATTTAATTTCACTGTGCACAATGACTTTTTTAAATTAAATTACCTTTGACCTAACATATTGCGTGTATCCTTTTTTCATGCATTTATTCATGTTTTATATTTATTTTCCATGATGAAAAAAGGCATTGTGTGTTAAATTCAATTTAGTTGAAATAAGTAATGTTTACAGGGCACCATTATTTTGTCCCGTGACTCCAAAGATATTGAGAAGGAGTTCACAAGAGAAACAGGGTGTTGGCTGAGCAACATAATAATTAAAAAATATTGCAGTATGTCTAGTGTCGAGTTTCTTTTTGAAGTAGCACATGCCAGTTTCTTTTTTTTTAACTGGATGGGGTGGTCACTGGGTGGTAGTCATTTAAACGGCTGTTTTTTTTTATTTTTTGTTACCAGAATTGCATAAATCACTTAAGCCAATATCAATATTAGCATTTAAGCAGCTTGCCATTGAACTGCTACCCGACTGCTGTGGCAAACTATAACTCCCAAAGCCGAATAAGAGCCCTTCTCTCTGGCTGCCTTAATGCAGCTCTTTTCTGGCACAGGATAATGAGCTGGGGCTGCCCTCTTCTCTGAAGCGGCAGAGTGGGTCACCTGCTGGCACGCCTCAGGACAGTGCTCAGCCAAATCAGCACTGCTCTCCTCACCAGCCGAAGCGGTGTAGCCTAGCGCAGCAGCAAAAGCAGCAGGGCTGTTGCATGAGCTTACTGGGTACGGTCTCTCACTTTTACATTCGCATAGAAACAGCAAGTAGACACAGGGGTAGGGTGGGGGTGGGGGTGGGGGTGTTGGGGTTAGGGGGCAATGAGAGGCGGAACAGGACACACACACACACACACTTCTGTTTGTTAGAGGGAGTCTGTTTCAGAAGAGGGAGTCAGGGTTATCCAAATATTGGGGTTTGGGAGTTGCCTACAATCAGCAGTTGTGTTTGTGTATGTGTACAGTACATGTGTTACTGTAGGTTTACTGTAGCCTGGGCCCGTCCATATTTCCTGTGACGCTACATTCAATTTCGCGAGCAAGTCAGTCTGGCCAGGCTGTCGTTTTAGAGGAATTATTTTTCCCAAATCTGTGGGCACCAATGAGAAACGAGCTTACGCATACGTCATCAGAATGAGTGGTCTGATTGGTTGTAGATTCGTCAAGTAGTATTCAGAGGCATATGATGGATGCAGGTTAAGTCCGCCTCCCAGAAGACGTTTAGTAATGTAGGGTGGCCTGACTAAGCTCCCATGAGCCAGGCTAGGTTTACTGTGCTGAAGTGTGTGAATGTGTGTGTGTGTGTGTGTGTGTGTGTGTGTGTGTGTGTGCATGTGTGTGTGCTGTTTGCTTTTTGAAATCCTGTAATGATTAGCTAATTGTTCATCTCACCTGCACAGAAATACACACACACGCCCATGCACACACGCCATTTCTGCATTTCTCCTACCTTTTGCACTTGTCTTGCACTTACACTCACACAAACAAGAACACAACGATAACACACACACACACACACACACACACAACATTAATCAGCAGTGTAAGCCCTCTGTGGATTGTGCTAATCTTCAGTGTTTAAAACAGATTAAGTGGATTAGTAGTGTGCCCAGCGATAAGAATGGAAAGGAGAGAAGAGACGGAGGCCGGATAGAACAGCACTGATAATGGCTTTACAGCCCGCACATCACGAGATAATGAGCCAGGTCTGAAAATACACACACACACACACAGACACATACACACACACACAAAATGCAGGGACATATTCGTAACACACAGGCACATACAAACACGCGCACACAAACCAATGAACATACACAAACACACACACACACACACACACACACATTGAGGTGCACAGTCACTGGTGCTGTGGAGGTGTGGTGAGAGAATGACTCCTGAAGGTGAGCGTGACAATGTTCTTTTAACATAGAGGCCCGAACACTGAGGCCGTAAAAGCGGCTTCAGATGCGATATCCCAGTGGTAACAAGGGAACGTGAGACAACTGAAGCGGTGTCATCATCCTGCTGTTCGACTAGAAAAGTGGCTTATTTGGATTTAGGCCAGTGGCACACCATTAGGGCCTTGGGACCCAAAATAGCCTTGGAACTTCATCCCTTTACCTCACTGCTTTATCATAACCCTTGGCCCCAAAACAAGCCTTCTATCCCCCCAACTCCCCAGTGTCAAGAGTTTCATTTTTATTAGAAGTAAACTGCTGCCTGGAATTTGGAACAAGCTTGGCTCAGCCCATGTGTGCAGATCAAAGATGTACATTCCAGAGGCCGGGCATGTAGATAATAAAACACTGATCCAATATACCTTCCGTGGGATGAATCCTACCAGATTAAACGAAATGACACTTTAAGTACAAATGTAGTAAGGAAACATTTTCATTTCCCCCATGCTGCCTCTAGCATACAGTACAGACCTCTAAGATGGCAGCGGACATTCCCTCTGAGATGGAGCTGTTCACCAGGGCTAAGGAATGGATCATGGCCGCATGGAGCTCATCCTGCTCTCTCTCAGTGGTGAGGTACACTCCGCTTGACCTGCACACGTGCACGCAGGTACACACACATACACACAAAAAAGTAAGATGCAGTAAAAGGACATAACAGAACCACAAACAAACACACACGTATATAAAGAAAAAATTGCCTCTGAATTACTATTTACAGTAAATGACAATACTACAGGAATACTTAGCCTGCAACCGAATCTGAAACGATTGGCTGTGATAACTACTGTATGACATAGCTACATATAAACAGTCGATGCGCTGTGCTATTGAAATTTTGCAAACATTGAATTTGGATGGTAACAATTTTTTTATTTAGCCCCATGAAAATCTAAGCCATCTAATTCATGGCTATGCATATTTTGATACGTAACAACTTTTAATGCACATACATTCATGGGGTGAAATGAAAAGTTGTGCCCATCTAAATTTAAAATGATCACCCAGACATGTAAACTAGAGTTCTCTTTCGTTTCGAAGCCGAAACGTACGAGTGGATGATGCCTATCATCTCCTGCTTTTCTGAAGTCATTTTAAACCAACCCTTTGAAAAAAGGGCAGTAAGCGCACTGACGCGCGCAGGCAACTACTTAGACAGCCCTGCGTGACGTCAGAAAGTCTATATATTGACTGCGCTTACGCTTCAGGTCCTCTTTGCCATTTTCACCTCGCTACTGCGTGTGTATTTCTGATTGTCTCCGTTTGCCTTTGCAAATATTCTAAACCGACGGCTTTTGTCAAAGCCCACCAAAACAGCTTTTTTCAAAGCTCTTCGAGGGATTTCCCGTCTTGCTCAAAGTGCTCACGCCGGTCCCTGACTTCTGGTACCACGAGACGCAAGATGGCTACTCGCCGATGCACCAATTGCGACCGCGCAATGGCGTTCTCCGACCGCCATGCCATCTGTTTCATCTGCATGGGGAGCGAGCATGCTATGCTCGCCTTTTCGCGACCAGATCTCTGCTCGGCTTGCGAACGCCTCTCCCCTACAGCTATCGCCAACAGAGCGGCTTTCTTCGTGGGTTCCACTAGCGTTTCAGGGGCAGGTTCTTCCTCCGCTGGCGTTAGGGGTATTGTTCCCCACCAGTCTCTCGATGTTTCCCCGGCGTCTCCGCACCCGGTTGGGCTCATCGATCGAGCTTCAGTGGCTAATCGACCGTCGGTTAGCTTCTCAGCGGCTAGCTTGCTACCAGCTAGCCAGCTAACCGAAGCCCACCAGGCTAGTCCTGCTAGCTCCATTGGCGCGCTCTTCGCCCGCGCGGCTACCACGCCGCCTCAAGGCGACACCGATGACGAGCCAGTTATCGAGGCTGTGGATGAGGAGGAGATGTCCTCCTTCCTCTCCGCTCACGGCGCCACCGTCGAGGATATACCTCCGGCGGTCAAGACCCACGCCGCTCAGCTAGCTTCCGAGCTAGCTTCTTTGGCTACTCAGGCGTCTAACAGGCTAGGCCTGCCTCCGCCTCAGCGCTATCCGGAAGGGCGTTTCGACCCCTTCTCCGGTGCGCTGCCCTCTCCAGATGCTCTCCCCCTCCCCGCTCACCCCACGGTTGTGGCTGATGCGCAGGGCTCCTGGGAGGCTCCCTACGCCGCCATTGCCCCTATCCAGGGACACGCGGCGTTTTACGCGATGGACAAGGCGGGCGCCATTGGCCTCTTGCAGCTCCCTCGCGTTGAGGATGCGGTCGCTGGTTGCCTTGCACCAGCCTCTGCTGCCACCTGGACATCGCCTCCCGAGCTCCCCTCCAAGCCGTGTCAACGCACGGAGAAGCTCGCATCCAAGGCCTTCATTTGCACAGGCCAGGCGATAAGGGCGCTAAACACCGCCTTTCTCCTCTCCTCCTTGGCGGAGGAACTGGTGGCTGAGCTGGCTACGCAGCACTCAGAGCTGACCGTCCATCAGCTCCGCAGAATTACCGCCCTCACCTCACTGGCTATCCGGGCGGCCATTAAAGCCGACGGGCGCTCCCTTGGCTCACTGGTCGTCTTAGACAGGCATCTCTGGCTAAACCTCTCCATGCCGGAGAAAGAGAAGAAGCATCTGCTGAATGCTCCTATCTCCGCCGATGCACTGTTTGGCCAGGCGCTGGAGTTACAGCGCGATCGCTTGGAAAAGACGAAGTCGGCGGCTCAGGCCCTGCAACCCGTACTTCCCAAGCGTGCCCCGCCTCAACAGACCGCTCCCGCTGCTCCTCAGACGCGTGCTCGTACGCCTCAAAGGACGCAAAAGAAGAAGGCGGACGCGCCCAAAGCCGCGCCACAGCCGGCTGCCGGGTCGCAACCCACTTGGCAGCGCTCCCGCTCTCGCGGGCGCCCAGCTCCCGCCAACCGCCCGGTTAGCCGGGAGCGGCGTAAGAGGCCACAGCGACCCTGATGGGGTCGCGTGTGCGCGGCAGAGCATGTCATGCGATCGCCATCCATTGACTGCTACGCCTCTGTGTGCTCTCAAAGGCCCGGGTCCTCGCTCTGCAGTCCCCAGCTCGGAGCGTTCTCCCCCGCATCGGTCTGTCAGTCGGACGCTCTTCGGCTTCGCGGACAGCCTCAGTCTTTGACCTCGGCCCCCCTAGTGCCACCCGGAGGCAGCATAGCACTTCGTTTGTCCTTGCTGCCTCCTCATGCCGCTGCTCTGCTCCGGCAGAATTGGGCGATGTGCACAACGTCGCATTGGGTCCTATCAACAGTGTTGAAGGGCTATCAACTGCAGTTCAGGTGGCCACCCCCGCCCTACAGAGGTGTCATGGAGTCAGTGGTGCCCCCCACCAGGGCCCCTGCGCTCAGACAAGAGCTTTGCGATCTCCTGAGAAAGGGCGCTATTCAGCGCGTAGATCCGACGCTGGCGCGCGCAGGTCGCTACAGTACGTACTTCCTGGTGGCCAAGAAGTCGGGCGCTTTTCGCCCTATCCTAGACCTCAGAGCGCCTATGGTCACCATAGACCTTCAGGACGGCTATTTTCACATAGGCATAGTCCCGAGGCACAGGCGTTTTCTACGCTTCGCCTTCGAGGGCAGCGCGTACGAGTACGCAGCCCTCCCCTTCGGTCTATCTCTAGCACCTCGGTGCTTCACGAAGTGCGTGGAGGCGGCGATCGCTCCTCTACGCGCTCAGGGGATCAGACTCCTCAATTACTTGGACGACTGGATGCTGCTGGCTGGTTCCAGACAGCTCCTAGCGTCACAGACCCATGTGGTCTTGCGTCACCTGTACAGTCTGGGTTTCTTAGTGAACCTAAGCAAGTGCATGCTCTCTCCCTCCCAGGAGGTCGAGTTCTTGGGCGTGAGGCTGAACTCACGCTCGATGAGAGCGACGCTCACACCGAAGAGGCTTCAGGACGTCAGGGCGTGTCTACGCCATTTCAGACTCGGTGCCTGCGTTTCGGCCAGGCTGTGTCTCAGACTGACGGGCCTCCTATGCGCCGCAGGCGGCGCTGTCCCACTCGGCCTCTTACACTTACGCCCGCTGCAGCTCGCCTTAGCGGAGCTAGGTGTATCCTCCAGGTCGAACCCCGCCCGTCGGATTTTAGTGTCCAGACGCATGTGGCTAGCCCTCGCGCATTGGCGCAGGCCGTCCTCCTTCACCGGAGGCGGCGCCTTGGGTGCTATAGCCAGACGCATGACGGTGACCACTGATGCGTCCAAAACAGGCTGGGGCGCCGTTTGCTGCGGTCGCCCCGCCAGGGGGATATGGGGCACAGCCTCCAGGAGATTACACATCAATGTGTTGGAACTCCTTGCTGTCTTCTGCGCTCTGAAGGAGTTTCTCCCTCTTCTCAGAGGAGAACACGTTCTTGTGCGCACAGACAACACCACTGTTGTGGCGTATATCAATTGCCAGGGCGGCACGCGCTCTCCGGACCTGTTTCGCCTGGCGTACAAACTGCTCACCTGGGCCTCTCGCCACTTCCTGTCGATCAGGGCGGCGCACTTGCCAGGTGTTCGCAACAGAGGCGCGGACCTCCTCTCCAGGGGTGTTCCGCGTGCAACCGACTGGCGCCTCTGCCCAGCCGTGGTGCACAGCCTTTGGTCCCGCTTCGGGCGGGCACGAGTCGATCTGTTCGCCTCGAGAGAGAACGCTCATTGCCCAGCGTGGTTTTCGCTGGAACGAGATGCGCCGCTAGGGTCAGACGCGCTGGCACACCCGTGGCCGCGCGGTCTGCTCTACGCTTTTCCCCCCCTTCCTCTGATGCGTCAGGTGTTGGCCAGGATCAGAGCGGGGGCGCACAGGGTGATTCTGATCGCCCCCAATTGGCCATCTCAGAGCTGGTTCTCCGATCTGGTCTCACTGTTAGACGGCCAGCCGTGGACTCTCCCTCTGAGGAGAGACCTCCTGTCGCAGGCTCACGGGTTGCTGTGGCACCCCAAGCCGGAAGGGTGGAGACTGACGGCTTGGCCCCTGAACGGGCGCGTCTCCTAGAGAGCGGCCTGTCAGACGCAGTGATAGAGACCGTCCAGGCTGCTAGAGCTACGTCCACTAGGTCGTTGTATACACTGAAGTGGCGCGTATTCAGCACGTGGTGCAGAGACAGAGGCTGTGATCCTCTAGTCTGCCCTATTGGCGAGGTGCTTGCTTTTCTGCAACACCTATTTGATCAGGGTCGTACACCCTCTACTTTGAAGGTGTACCTCGCAGCCATCTCAGCTTGCCATGTTGGCTATGCTGGCGTTTCCCCAGGCGCTCACCCCCTTGCGTCGCGCTTCATGAAGGGCATCAGACGGCTCCGCCCCTCTGCCTCCCCTTCGGTTCCTACTTGGGACCTGGCCACCGTCCTACGTGGACTGGCCCTTACGCCCTTTGACCCTCTGTCGAGTGCCAGTCTAAAGATGCTTTCCCTTAAGACTGCGCTTCTGCTCGCCCTGGTCTCGGTGAAGCGCGTCAGCGATCTGACTGCCTTGTCGGTCAGTCCTGACTGTCTTGAGTTCACGCAAGGTGACGCGCGGGTCACGCTGCGACCAAATCCCTTTTCTCGCCCGAAAGTGCTGTCTACTGACCCTCGTTCGAGGGTCATTGAGCTCGCAGCCCTTCCTGAGACGGGCAGTTCTGTGCCCGTTACTCTGTGCCCAGTCAGAGCGCTTCGTGCCTACTTGACGCGTACGCAGAGCATCAGGAAGACGAACCAGTTGTTCGTCTGCCATGGCGAGCGTGCCAAGGGTCAGGCCTTGTCTACCCAACGCATGTTGCATTGGCTTACGGAAGCCATACATCTGGCATATGAGGCGGCGGGTGTTCCTCTGCCTGTTCATGTCAGGGCGCACTCCACCCGTGGAGTGGCGGCTTCTTGGGCCTTCTGGAAGGGCGTCCCCCTGAAGGATATCTGCTTGAGCGCTTCGTGGGCCTCAGGCAACACCTTCGCGCGTTTTTACGCATTGGACGTCACCAGGCCGGGTGTAGCAGAGAGTGTTCTCTCTGGGCCCGGCGGCGGTCCCATGGATCCTCCCACCTCGGGCTCCTCGGTGTAGGGCTCTTGAGGCTTGGTTGTACTGATCCACTCGTACGTTTCGGCTTCGAAACGAAAGAGAACGTTACGGATACTAACGTATCCTCGGTTCTCTGAGTGAGAAGCCGAAACGTACGCTTCGGGCCTCAATCGCCGACGCTGGCGAGCTTGGCAAAGAGGACCTGAAGCGTAAGCGCAGTCAATATATAGACTTTCTGACGTCACGCAGGGCTGTCTAAGTAGTTGCCTGCGCGCGTCAGTGCGCTTACTGCCCTTTTTTCAAAGGGTTGGTTTAAAATGACTTCAGAAAAGCAGGAGATGATAGGCATCATCCACTCGTACGTTTCGGCTTCTCACTCACAGAACCGAGGATACGTTAGTATCCGTAACGTTTCTAAGAATGCCGAATTTCGCAATGACTTTTTGACTATTTGACTATTTAATGACTATTTCCTTGTTTGAATAAAAAGGCTTGGCTATATCATGCCAGTTTTCCCTCCTGACTAACCCAACTGAACAGAATTATAAATGGAGTGCACCGTCAGTTGATGACACAGTGTGACTGTCCAAAGTGCTGTGATCAGGTCTGACCAATACCTGTGATAGTCTATAATTCACACCAGATGTGAATGTCTACATGCTGTGATCAGGTCTGTCTCCTAAGTAAGCCTCTGACAGCACAATTGACTATGCCAGGTGCAGCAATCTGGTCTAGCTGCTCAGTCAGTCTGCAACCGCAATCATGTCCGACATCTATCTGAATTACTCTATGACATCAGACATGGGAGTGCTAATTATGTCTGGCTAATATCTACATTCGCCTGTGAAACCAAGAAGTAACTCATTCAGGCACAGAGATCAGCAAGATTTTTCTGTTCTGGATCGCTGTGACTTTCATGGCACTATTCCGACAGGAGGCGACACGCTATGCATGTTAAGTTTGTTTATCCCCCGAATAATGGGTGAGATAAGGAATTGCGGAAACACTTCTCATCTGAAATGCCTTGATCTTTCGCTCTGTCAGTTTCTCCCTTTTGTATCTGTGCCTATTCCACTCCTCTAGCCTTCTGCCCTGCTTTTAAACTCCCATGTGTGGATTTCATTTCTCTATCTCTCCATTGCTTTGTCTAAAACTCTCTCTATCCTTCTCACCTGTCTTCCCCTCTCTTTTCTTTTCTATTCATTTTCATTCATTTACCGCTTGTTTAACAGACTTTCCGTCTACTCTACTTCCAGACTTTGATATGGTCTTACTTTTCTTTCCCATTCTCTCAGCCTTCTTGGGCATGCATTCATAGACATCCATAGAACAGCCAGTAGTGTGTCTCCACTCACCTTCTCACACGTTCCTCCACCTCTTCAGAGAATCCAGGATCCATCTGAAATGAAATCACAGCCTTTTAGTCCCTGAGACAGACGCCCAAATTTGGCCCATCAAGTCTTATTGTGTTTTTGACAAATGGCATCTGAAACTGGTTCTGTATGATTCTCGAACAATCACAGGTGCTGGTGCTGAATTGTTTGATTAATAAGAACTAGCTCAACGGCAGCACCGGCAGCAGCATGGACCTGGTGGAGGTTCCAACCTCGAGTTACAGAGCGGGAACAGGGTACAAGTTTTCACCTTAATCTCATACAATGGACTGATGTTAAATCACTGTTGGATAGGGAACATACATATCCAATGTCTTCCCTAATTTCCCTTCCCCTCGACCACTCACACATACAGTACAGATTCCTGTACTAAAGTCAATCAAGCAAATAACTGATATCTTTTACAGTTAAACAACCAAACCTACTTAAAGCACATCCTCTATATATATATAACTGCACAAACATTGGGTCAATTCAACATACATTGCCACCCCCTACAGTACACTTCTCCATGCCACAGACAATGCATAGTCCTCTGTAGTATTTGCACAATATTGTAATGCAATTTCACTCCACATGCATGGTCCTGAAATAAAGCATGTAGTAAATTGCAAACTTGGCATTATAAACATTCATCCAAATTCAGCTCACAGTAGCCAGATCCAAAAGCCTCTGGCCTAAAAACTATGCTAATTTTAGTTTACCCAAGTCTCATCTACATGTCTGGAAAAAGCATTTCAGAAAACCTACAAAGTCGCAAAATGCAACAGATATGAAAGAGTTTTGCCTCCACGCCATCAGGGGAAGAGGAATTATTTAAGTTTAGTACCTAAAAACCCTCTGTAATATGGACATCCATAGACGCACAATAGGAATGGGGAAAAAAAAAATCATCAATGTGTTGCTAAAATATATTTTTAATTCCATTGTACTGTAGTATACCACTTGCTTTTTTTCAGATGGAATTGACCAACCCATCCATAGGCTTAAAAACTATTAATAATAAGTAATGGTACTTTTTCATCTTCTACATCATCCCTCTACCTCATCCTTTTTTTTCAACGTTTTAACCTTTTGACTGTGTGGTTCAATAGATGAGGTTAAGCCCCACACATGGCAGCACTAGAATCATCCCTGGCCGAGAGCATGTGTGAGTATGAGAGGGTATTTAGCCTTTACCCTGAAGGCTAGGCTATGACAAACACCCCTTCAACCCTCACTCCAATTGTGGCCACACTGGGGAAATATGTCACTGTACACTACCCCAACCATGACAGCATGAATCAAATATCAAAACATTAGCGAAGAAAAAAAAAAGAAAAAGAAAAAACACTTTACCCTGCCATGACCCCGTGCAACAGCAGGACAGCCGGGGGTTATGGAAATAGAAAATAAATATAGCAAATAGGCCAAAAACATTCTTCACTGAACAAAATTGACTGTGGAAAAGTATGTTATATATTTAACCCCCACCCCCTCCCCCCTTGCCTTTTTCAGATAGACAAGCACATTGGGTGATGGAAAGAGAGGAAAAGACAGAAGTTGTGTGTTTACGTGTGTGTGTGTGTGTGTGTGTGTGTGTGTGTGAGGGGGGTGTGTGGGTGTGACAGAGAGATGAAGAAAGTGAATGTGTTTGAGACAGAAAGAGTGAGAAAGAAGAGTGAACAAGAGACAGACATTGATTTATCTGTGTGTGTGCGTGTGTCTATATGTGTTTGTGTGCATGTGAGTGTGTGTGTGAGAAAGAATGAGAGAGAGAGAGAGAGAGAGAGAGAGAGAGAGAGAGAGAGAGAGAG
>JAGFZM010002174.1:0-18089 GCA_017657215.1 Limnothrissa miodon
AAACGTGGGCAGGAACCATTGTTTTTTTATCTGCTGATGGGTGGAGCAGGCTCTGCTTGATTTTTCTGGATAAATTGGATGTAATGATCTCTCATTTTAGGTTTCTTCCTTAAAGGGGTCCAAAGGGTAAAGCTGGGCATACACTGCGATTTTTTTCAATCGCATCATTCAGCTCCTTCTCAAACTGTACAACTGAATCGCAGGGGTTAAAAGTTTGTAGCTTACGATTCATGTTCTCACACTATACGATCGAACACACTGACGCGACCTGACTGCTCATACTGTACGTCCTATACATGACACTCTGGGCTCTTCTGTACAGAAGAAGAACACGGAGATTGACTATGGTGACCAAGAACATGTGCTGCCTTGGCAATTCTGTGCACAGACGCTCATTAAAAAAATGGAAAGGCAGCGTGTATGGGCGAGATGTGTATACAGAACTGGAGATAAGGAGTGAGAGTATTGGAATCAGAACATATGAATTATTTTCCTAGGCATATGCAGGTTATGACTTAATGCCACAGTTCGACCAGTTGTGCCTCTATGTGATTATAAATAACAATAAAGATAATAATAAAGATAAAAATAATAATAAAGGTAATGAGAAGGTTTTACTGGCCCTGTGATCTTGGCTATTTCTACAAATTCCAGTCAGTTGCTCAATTGTGATTGCAAAAAACAGGGGTTATAAGCAGCTGTGTCATGTACCCTATGGAAACTGAGAAATATGTTCTATAGCCAACATAAAGAAACAGGTTCAAATACAAATAAACATATACAGTATTCCCAGTTCATACAGGAAACTCGGGTGATGCCGTAATTAGATAATGACGCAGTACTATGGCGGCAGAGACGCTGTCGCAGCTCAGTTGACTGCTGACTTATTTTTGAATTGCTCCCTCCCCCTCCCCAGCTCCACCTGTCTAGATCTGCTCAAGATAAGGGGGATCTGTTTATTTATTGCTTGTTTTGCGTGCATTCATATTTTTGCAGCAGCTTTAATCATGCAGCTAGAAGTTTGCAACAGCAGCAGCAGATCTAGGCGCCATGACCAAGCATACTACCTTGTATCTACACCAACAAAATCTTGAATATTAATTCTGAGAGTTTACTGTCTGAAATATTTTTTGTTGATAAAAAAGTGGAAACTGTTGACAAAAGCTATAAATAATAATAAATAATATCTGCATCGTTTTCTTCATTGACAGTTCCTAAATTAAGAAATTTGACAGGGACATGGGGAAGATTTCAATTATGTTTTGATTATTTTCACAAGGAGAAGTTAGTGACCTACTAGAATTTTTCTTTATGTGAATTTAAACTAGCCTTCAAACAATGGAAAAGGGCTCATGTTCCCTGACCAGTGTCAATTTTACTTTACCATTCTAAGCTTTGTTTTAATCCACTTTGCTCTTACAGCTTGGAACCCTATTCATTGCCAGCACATTGAGTGTCACAATGCCATCAACAAGCCTGCTGTTAAGGTATGTAACTCATCATGTCAACACTCCTTTTACAGTAGAGTATATGTGAATAAACAAAATATAAAATTTATCACTGTCATTAAAATGGACTTTTAGGACTGTATAGGCCTACTTTACCTAATGCATGGTGCAAGTGTCTTTTTTTGAGACATGCAGAGATGTCTTTCATCCAGCAGTTATGCTATTTAAATTACTCCTACGCACTTGACAACCAACTGAATGACATCCCATCCTAAATTCTGAATCCAATTTGTCTACCTTTGCCTAGATTTCCATATTAAGTATTTTAAACGAAGTTAACATAGCTACACTGTAAATGAGCTTCACATAAACATCTTTTTAACCCCTTTTACAGATATCTCCCAAATTATGTATTTTTCCATCATGTTGGCAGTTTCTTTCGTAATTGGGCTTATTCAATTTAGTTATTATGTGATGATTCTTGAAGATCAAAATCAGACCAAACATTTTTTTTTTTCAGATTGGCTGATATATTGGTAATTCGAAAGAGCCATATCTATGGTTAAGCTTGATAATTCACTCACAGACAATATGCTCTGGTTGTAGGCATATACAGTGTAGGCATGATAGTTTAAAAACAGCTGTCTGCTTTAAAGTGTTTACTGGAAACAGGCTATGGATGACTATATAGTGAATTTTATTACACTGCTCTTTACTGTTTTATTCGATACTTGATTTGATACTTAAAAAGATCTTTACTGTTTGATTTGATACTTAGTTTGGATTAAGATACACCATGATATACACCTTTCGAGTCCTCTCAAAAACAAATGGACATAATCTAATATCAGAGTTTCCATGCGTCCTGGAAAACCTGAAAAACATTTTGAGGGTTATTTTTCAGTTATGGAAGTGACCTGGCAGAAATGAGGTTTTTAATTTTTCTGTTTGAAAACAGAAACAGAATTGGAATTTTCTCAGTATTTGGATACTTTTCTACAATCCAAGAAGCATATATTTCTTTAAAAGAGTGCAGTTAAAATCAGTGAGTAAAACAAGTCAAACAACTCAACATCAAACATCAGTGCATTAATTGGTGTTATCTTTGTAATTTAGCATCGGTGACACTAAGTTAGCCAGGCTAGCACCGACTAGCGCTTACGGTCAATTTTCTTTACTTCCATTAGCTCAGTCAGGAAACTACCTATAAGCTTAGGTTTGCTCAGCCTTAGGTTCGCTCAGCCTAAAATATGGGAAGGCCTCGTTGTCATGAACATTGGCACACATGGTCTTCAGACCATTACTTACTTATAGTCGTTCTGAAGTTTTAAAGTGTTTGCGTGTGGCAACTGAACATAAATGGTGGTGAAGCCGCCAAACAGGATGTCAACATATCTCAGGAACATTACACGTTTCAAGTTGGTAGGCTTAAGGCTACCAAGCATAGTAATCTTTGCTTACAGTTCATTAATGCTTTATGCTTTAAAACACATAGACACAAGACATCAGATAAGATAAGATGATAAGAATTTGTTTTGAAATATTTTAAGACCAATTAGGTGAAACTGGATAATTTTCCACAGCACACCAGTGGTTGAAAAACACTGTCTTAGACTATTTTTAAGCTCTTATCTTGGTCATTATATGGACCATCATCACATACGTTATCTTGATTTTTCTGGACAGATCTGAAAATTGCCACTGAAAATTGCCATTGCTTCTAGACCCCCATGTTGCTGCTAGCATATTTAATTGCTCTTTCATGAAAAATCCAATTTTATTGGAGTCATTCTGTTTATAAATGCCAGTTTTGAAAATTAAATGAGTTTTTCTTACAAATTTATTTTTAAACACACAATATCTTGCTGTTGCAGAAAAACTGGCAAAATGGTACCAAGAATTCACCATGTGAAGGGATTTTTCCCAGATTACTGCATTGTGTTGTATCCTGTATGCAAATTGAGATATGTTATCTTAACTGCTTTTCATTTTTTTTGTGCTAGATGTGCATAGATCCAACACTCTCTGTTGCCCTCGGTGACAAGCCACCTCCTTTGTATATATGTGAAGAGTGCAGTCAGAAAATTGCAGGGTAAGTCCACTAACATGACACGTTTTCATTTAACAGGTTTACTTAAATATGTATCGGAGGAAGTGCTAACAAAATGTTTTATTACATACAACAAACAGTTGCAAAGGAGATTATATTTCAGCACACACTAATAACATGCTGACTCAGTGTAGCCTTTTTTCCTGTAACTATTAGACCAAATACCGATACTGATAGGTTGTCAATGGATGTTAATTGGGAAATTATCATTTTGTGTTCAAATTGGTTGGACATCCCAAAATTTTCAGGATTTAATTCAGTAGATAAAGGCTTATTTACAAAAAATTTCATAATATATATATATATATTTCCTCATAAAAAAACTGATTATGTTTTTTTTTACCTTATTCACCCATAATATTATCCTCTGTAGTTTTATAATGAATGTAAAGAGGGTGATAACACAAAAAAGCTACCAGCTATCATTAAACAAAAATGCTTGGGTTGTATACCATTTCAAAAATCACTATGGCCCAAATTCCCTGGGTAACACAGGCCAAAATAATTTGGAAGCTAAACACTTTTCAGTCTGCGCTTACTCTTTATCATAAACAGTGTCATCACAAGACATTTTAGGACTGAGCTATGAAGAGATTATAACATTTACATATTTCCCTCCTCTAAATGGTGATCTTTGGAGAAGAGTTAATCATCTATCGATCGTACTGTTGAGTATGCTGTCTAGTTTCATTTAATACCTTGACCTTAATCGTAGGAGCAGATATAGGCATATCCATACCCAGGCTCTGAAAGGCAAGGAAGCTAAATCATGTAACTGATGAAATGCATTATTTATTTTTAACATGCCATACGGGAAAATAGATATCCAAAAGATAAATAAATTTATTAAATACTTTTCCAGATATTCAATCATATGCCGTTACTTTCATCAGATTTTTTTCCTACACCATTATGCTCACCATTAAAGGAGGCCATGTTCAAATTTAAGGTGTGGTTTATCGTTTATACAAATTTCAATGACATTCACAAGCTTTAGGTAAATCCTTGTTTCTGTCAGAATTTTGCAGGAGGACCCAAAGCCAGTTCTCCGAAATACAGAGAGACAGATAAACAAGCTACACAGACAACAAACTAGACAGGCTAAGCAGAACACAGCTAACACAATATACAAACTAAGCAAATGATTAAACTAACACAGGCAACACAGATAACATATAATGCAGACAATACAGCTACTACAAAAACACACAGACTACAAGCTGAACACAGACTACAAGCTAAACACACACTACAGAGCTAAACACAGATTGAACAGGCTTTGAATGAATGGAATCACCTAATGTGCACAAAGAACGCTGAACAACCTACTGAGACTGACGGACCAACAAAGAGTGACTGAAAAGAACCCATATAAATACCTCGACCCATAAACCAATAATCATCCGGTGCAACAGATAATAAGGGACAGGTGCAGACCATGACAGAAGAAGTGAGGGTGAACAAAGAACACAGAAGCAAAGACATACACAAAATCCCCACCAGATGTCCCCAGATCACTGGCTCATGGCCATGGTCCTGACCGTTACGGCCGGCTTCCAAACGACCATACACCTGCTATTAAAGTCAAAGCAGGGCTGGCATTGGGGGCCAACGACTAGTGGGGCTGATGGAACTGGACAGGCAGGTGTGAAGGGTCAGGAGGTTGGCTGGGTGCAGGAACAAGAGGCCGTGCAGGCAGGGTGGAGAGGCACAGGACATCTGGCAGACAGTTGGGTCAGACCACAGGACAGGGTGGACAGATAAAGGGCATCCAGAGGATTGCAGGGGGACGGACCATGGGACAGACAAATGAAGAGGCGGGGGGGGAACGTATATGGTGATTTGGATGGTAACAGGAAAGGTAACAGATAGTGACGGGCACAGACAGGGAAACAGTAGTCGGGCGCAGACACAGGAACATTGAAGGCCACAGACGCGGGGACAGATACAGGAACAGTGACGGGCACAGACCAGGGACAGACACAGGAACAGACAGGAGAACAGTGACAGGCACAGACACAGGAACAGACAGGAGAACAGTGACAGGTACAGACATGGGAACAGTGATGACACAGACGCGGGGACAGACACTGAAAAAGACAGGGGACCTGGACGAAAAGCCCCAGGAAGAGGTCCGGGAGTCTTGGGCAGGACTGGTTGACTGGATTGGAGAAAGGGTTGACACAGGGGCTGTAGCTGAAGCTGGATTGGACACCTCAGAAGGCGAAGCCGGAGCAGAGTTTTCCCACCTTGGGCTCTGGGACGTTGGACACGCCCAGCTTAGATAAATGATATCACTGCCCCCATTTAAAATTTACGCATAGTGGGTGTGTCTGAAGTCAGAATGACTGAATACACATAGATGGAAAAACTCGTAAACAGAGGTGAATAATAAAACTTAAAATTCTCGCCCACCTACTGTTTAGTCTCACCCACCTACTGTTTAGTACTGTTTAGAATGTATTACAGCTACGGTAGCCTTTGCTATTCAAAAGGCCAAGATGTGAACGTCTAGCTAAAGGCAGTGACATCATAAATGAGAAATTATTTTTGTCTTTGAATGAGATGAGTGAGATTGTGGTAATATTGACATTGTAGGTCTATATCTCACGACTTGACTGAAAGCAAATGAAAGGCTGCTTTTGTAGCCACGGTTCAAGAGATAAAGAGATGAACATCCCCTCTTCCCCTGCTCTGTATATCTAACCGTTAATCCACCACACATCTAGCTCAACAGCTTACTCACATTCCCAAGTGCAGAGTGGAATATAATATAAATATAATATAAAACATTATTCTCACTCCTCTCACAGATCACAAAACCCCCGGACTCTCTTCCACCTCACCTCTACTCATCTGAATTCTGCAATAACCTGGCCTCTTTCTTCACCACCAAAATTCAACTGATCCACCAGCAACTTTTCGTCTCCCGCATCCCCAACGCATCTGTTCTCTTCCTTCACCCTGCCTTCTGTCACCCAAATATCCACTTTCATACAGAACTCCAAATCCTCCACCTGTCAACTAGATCCTCTTCCCACTATCCTCATCTAAGCCCCCATCCCTGCACTGCCCCCCCCCCCTCCCATAACTAATATCATTCACTCCTCTCTTACCTCCGGTACTGTTCCCTCCGCTCTCAAAACTGCTGCTGTCTCTCCTATACTGAAAAAACCTGGTTCTGATTCCTCTGATCTCAAAACCTTCTGTCCAATCTCAAATTTACCTTTAATTTCCAAACTGCTTGAAAAAACTGTTGCTGCCCAACTCCATACCTTCCTTTCCTCCAATAATCTTTATGAACAGTTTCAGTCTGGCTTCCGTCCCCTCCACAGCACTGAAACTGCCCTTCTAAAAATCACTAATGACCTCCTCCTTTCCGCTGACTCTGGCTCACTATCCATCCACCTCCTGCTAAATCTCAGCGCCACATTTGATACAAAAACCTCTCTCTCTCTCTCTGAACATACTGCTGGGCAATTTCTTTTCTGTTCAAATTGTCTAGTCTCTCCTTGTGAATATAGACGGCAACACCATTCTGCCTTTGCTGACTCATGTTTGACCGCAACCATGTTTTAAGTCTGTTGTTTTTTGCCTTTTCGTTGGCTTCATTCTTCAACCACTCATCTACCGGAGTTGCCTACAGGCACCGATGAGGCAACTCCGTTACGTTTCAGGACTCCTTAACCATAACAACAATAACAACTTGAAGTGCTGCTGCTAGGAGGAGAATGTGGATTGATGCTGACGTGATAGATGCACAGTTGTCAGTAATCGCTAATGCCAACTGTGTGTGCTGCAATTCAGCAGTATCACGGGAGTTTTTTTTTTTTTCTTATGCAAAGACGGCAAATGCTGAATTTTTCGTTCTGCAAATATGGGGGACAGATAAAGGTCATTCTGAATCTACGGGGGACACATCCCCCTCACAAATAGTGCTAACTGCGGCCCTGTACCATCTCACACTCCATTCTCCTTAATAGAAATTCCCCCATAGGCATCTCCCTCTTCTGATTCCGCTCATACCTCTCAGACCGCTCCCAGTTTATTCAGCTCAAGTCATTTACCTCACAACCCTTTCCTCTCACATCAGGTGTTGCCCAGGGGTCAGTCCTCGGTCCTTTAGTCTTTTTTATCTATCTTCTCCCCCTTGGCTCCATCTTCAGAAAACACCACATTCACTTCCACTGTTACGCGGATGACACCCAGATCTGCATCTCCTATAAACCCAACACCATACTTCCACCCTCCTCCCTTACAGAATGAATGACAGAAATACAAACCTGGTTCACCTCAAACTTCCTCAAACTTAACGGTAATAAAACAGAACTTCTTCCTATTGGCACCGAATCCACCTTAAATAAACTAAATCTTTTTTCCAAATCAATCGACGGCTCTTCTATTTCCCCCTCCCCTCAAGTAAAGAGTCTGGGTGTCATCCTAGACAGCACACTCTCTTTCACCTCCCACATCAATAACACCACCCTGTCTGCATACTTCCATCTCAGGAACATCCATCGTCTCCATTCTCATCCATAGCCTGGTAACTTCCCGTCTAGATTATTGAAACTCTCTCCTGTTCGGTCTCCAGAACAAAGTCAAGTCGACAAAAGTCACTCCATAAACAACTGCAACTGGTCCACATCAAGTTCACATCACCATATTACACCCATCCTGCAACAGCTCCACTGACTTCCCATCACACACCGCATACATTACAAAATCATACTCCTCACCTACAAAGTCATCCATTCATCCACTCCATACCTGGTTGACCTCATCTAGATCTCCACACCTGCCCGCTCCCTCCGCTCCTCCTTCTCCCTACACCTCACTGTTCCTCCTGTTGTCACTATAGGGAGCAGAGCCATCAGCTGGTCTGCTCCCCAGCTCTGGAGCTCCCTCCCCCTGATCTCCGCAACACACATTCACTTCCACACTTCAAATCCAAACTCAAAACCCATCTGTTTAGAAAGGCCTTTTCACTCTGACCCCTCTAACTTCTCTCTGACTTTTCTTATTCTCAGACTGGTAATGGTTTGTATTAAAATGAGAACAAATACTAATTAAAAAGCTGTATGTGTACCTAATAACAACAGGATTCATAAATGTCTCACAGCTTTGTGGATACTTTGCTAAACAGAAAAATGACATTCCTTTCACTGCCACGGTTTAGCCATCAATGACGAAGCTAGCTGGGCTACCAGTTTAGCAACAACAACATAGTTATCTTACCAAACGAAAATATTTGTCATTCCCGCCTCCTCGGGCAAATTCATGAAGCAACAGGGGATTGAACCAGAGACGTTTCCAAACAATCTTTGGTTGGACCATGCAAATATAGGAGGTGTATTTTAGTGCTGCCGCCGTCAAGAGCCACCTCGTTTCAGATTAGCCTTCTAGCTTGAAATTTACATGTAGAACAAGGCGGAAGACGGCAATTGAAGTTTTGCTATGGTCCATTGGATACCGTAAGCTATCGAAATTGAACAATAACAATGTAAATGTGGTTTGACATTCTATGGGGCACTTTAAGCATTTAGCAAAGGCTTTTATCCAAAGCGTAGTTACCCCGGTAATCAGCTGTAGCTCATATATTGTACCTGATAGGCTATGCCATCTTTGACCCAATGAGAGGTTGTCATTGTTCTCAAATCAGAATTGGGAATGTGACGTGAGAAGGCTATGAGAGCATGAGAGACTGTCAAGTCAGAAACTTTACTTTTAAATTCGAACACTAACCGATTCATGTCATGTCAATTTCGATACGAGGCTTCACATATCGAGGTAGTCGTATTTCACAGGTTATGAATGGATATCGATACGTATTAGTTAATCTGTACACCCCTACTTAGAACTATACATTCTCTTTTTACAGAGACCATCCAGAGTGGCTAGTTGATGTTCTGTTACCACAAGGTCAGTTTAAACTCTGGCCTTTTATGAAAGGTCTACTTATAATATATTATCTTATTCTGTAGATTGTATAGTACAGTATTTCTTGTAAACAGTTAGTCATAAATTCTTATCTGTCTTTACAGCTGAGATATCTGCTATTTGTCAAAAAAAAGTAAGTCCCTTGTTTAAGTTTGGCAAACACTTAAATTTTTGCATTATTTTCAGACACATATCATTCACACACAGATCAGATTGAAACGGGTCTAATATTTCCATAAGGTAATACTGTGTTTCAATGAACCTGCCTTAAAAGCTTAGCAGAATCTTCATCTTTCTCTTTCTCATCTCATCTAATGCCAGAACTGTAGTTCTCATGTGCGAAGAGCAGTCGTCACTTGCTTCTCAGCCAGCTGTTGTGGACATCATGGAAACAGGCCTGTGCGCTACTGCAAGCGTTGCCACGTTAACCACCACAGTGAAGTCGGGGCCTCTGTTGAAAGTCATCTGTACCAAACATCCCCTCCTCCCATAAACACCCGAGAGTGTGGTGCAGAAGAATTAGTGTGCACCGTGGAGGCAGTCATAAGGTAACCAACCAAAGATTGAAAGTGTACTTATCTTACAAGCTGTTAAATATTAGCCCAGGAGTGCAAATTACAATCAGAGACTATTCAACAGACAAGGTGGCAGAGGTTATAAAATGTTGAAGTGTTGCGGGCTAGAAACAAACACTTTCATGATTGTTTTTAGTATTTAGATGTATGAGATTACAGGTTCAAAAATTACAGGGCTTCTGTGAAACAGTTGTGGATTTTACAGCAATTATGTCTTCCACACAATTCAATTAGATTTTTTTTTGCACAAAAGTCTCCTGTATACAAAAGTCATGTGCCGTGGTACTTCTCTGCAAAGAGCACCCATGACCAACCAGTGTTGGGCAGTAGCTTTACTAGCAGTAGCAAAGCTCAACTACATTTCTGAGTAGAAATAGCAGTTGCTCAGCAATTATATAAACTAAGTAACTAAGCTTTTCATTAGTTATGGTCATGTGGTGAGGTAGCTTTCGCATTAGCTACATTAGCAATCTTAGCAATAGACTGCTATAGGATAGCATTTGATGAATGGAACTTGTGTGTCTTCTATTACTTTACAAAGATTCTTGTTTTAAAAAAAAATCTTTCTGGTACAAAATACAACTACTTAGTATTAGTTTCTAGTGAATGCCTATTGAAGAGACCTGACAGTTTGGTTACTAATAGAATATTAACAGAAGATTGTATGATGTAGTGGAGTAACTGGTAGCTCCACTACATTTTTACAGTGAGCAACAGTTTCTATATAAAGGAAAAATCAAATCATTTATATTTTATTTGTAGCAGTCTACAATCCTAGAATCCTTGGGCAACCTTTGGGGTTATCGTCATATTAATGTACATCTTGTTTTAAATGGTCCATTATTGCAAACTGGCCTTAAAGGGATTATCCGGAGTGAATCAACCTGTAGCTCTGTTGACTGAGGCTGTTGAATTGTGCCTATAGGCATCAGAATGACAGCAGTAGGTACAACATAGACCGAATTCACGAACTGGCCGCTAACGCTAAGCATATTGGGCATATGAAAACGAAACGTACATGCCCTAATCAGTTAGCGCTGGCTGCCGTTTCGTTACTCGGTCTACCGTGCATGAAAATCTGTCGTTCTTATACCTATTGATAGCACATAGCAATGTGAATCAACAGAGCTACGTATTGTTTCACTCCGGATAATTCCTTTAAGTCATAAATGATTGCTAATAACCATTAGCATTATCATAGGCTAGCCTTATCTCTAGCTAGGCAAACCCTCCAGGCAGAGTGGTATAGATGCCATACGTTGTGCTGCTACATTGGTTAGGACAGGCAATTCAGCTTCTAAAACAACTTTACTGTTGTTGTTAATAATAAGAACAATTCAAAAAAATAACAATGACCCTCTTTTTATCAGAATTATTTGAATCTAAAGCAAAGCAAGTGCTTTGGTTGTCAAAATGTCTTTGTTGTGGGAACATGAGTGCCCAGTAGAGCTGGGCGATTTGGCCCTAAAATCTAGGTTTTGTACAGTGAGAGTTTTTGAGTAAGGGTGCATTACTTGATTTTAAAATAATTGAAGAAAACACACTATCTACTATCTATGATTATTTAGTGGACATCAATGTTTTCGTTGGTACAAGCTGCTCTTGTTCCTCAGTTGTCTCAGTGTTTAGGCTCTTCATGCTTTACATGTCGGTGGAATAACGTAACATAATGGAGCAGGGTCACGTGACTCAACACGCAGTAGTGTTTTTAAAGGGAAAGTAATTGAAATAATTGACCTGTAAAAGTTTGATCAATTATAGGTTCTGAATGCCTTAGTGCCCAGTGCATATTATTGTTGTTGTTGATGATGATGATGATGATGTTGATTCTCAACACTGACTGTACCTTACGGTGGCTCCCCGAATTTGCTGATTTTTTTTTTTTAGCCTGCTAAAGGAAGCTGAAATTCATGCAGAGCAAAGGGAATTTGAAATGAACCGTCGTAGGCAGTTGGGGCTGTCAGCCTCCCATCATTCACTTGACAACACTGACTTTGACAACAAAGAGGATGACCAACATGATCAGAGACTGCTTAGCCAGTTTGGCATCTGGTTTCTGGTGGGTGTTTATATATATATATATATATATATTTTTTTTACATGTTGTTTTGGTGAAATTAAAACTGAAGGAAAGCATTGAAGCATTGAATGGGTCATAGAAGAAATTATACCTCAAAAGTCAGGTCAAAATACTCTGAACACATCACTGAAGATCACCTACTACAACACCACAACTCACAGACTCAGACCAGAAGCAAAATGACAAGCAGAAGCGTGAAAAATACAAATATTCAGCTAGGTAACATGGCCATGAATATGTTAGCATATTATGCTAAGAAGCGATTTTTCTGACCTTCATTTAATTAATTAATTATTTTATTGTTGAGCTCTTATTTTCAATGTTTTTTGTTCAAGTCTTTCTATTCTCCTTATTCCCAGCATATAAGCTAGCTAATGTAAAAAATTATATAAATAAATTATATAAATTATAGCTAGGGCATTATAGCAGAACGCACTTCAGATAAATGAGGTTGATCAAATAAACAGATTTATTCATGGATTATTTTTTCTAAATCATTCTTTGACATAAGTCCTCTTTGTTATGCAGTTTTTTTGTTGACAAAATGCTAATCTAGTTATTGCTTTCATGTGACTGTCGAAGTTTAGCTCACTGTCAGTGAAAATCCTAGTGTTGCATTTTGAATGAAGGTCTGTCATTGATCAAACTTCAAAACCCTGCAACATAATTTTTCCTTTGAGTGAAAATTTGGCTTGTGCGCAAGGTTTAAAAACCTTTTAATAACTATACTGTTAGTGTTACACTTTGAATGGGAATTTTGTATACAAACAGTATGAATCATTCATGTGTGTGCTGTATTTATTATGTAGTCATGCAGTTTGGAATAATATATCTGTTGCATGGCTGGTATGATTTTTGATTTACTGTACTTACATTGTTGTACTAATATATATTGTGTTCACTCATATCAGGTGAGCTTGTGCACACCCAGTGAGAATACCCCTACTGAAAGTCTGGCACGGCTGGTCAGCATGGTGTTTCAGTGGTTTCATTCCACAGCTTATATGATGGATGATGAGGTTGGAAGTCTTGTGGAGAAGCTCAAGCCGCAGTTTGTCACCAAGTGGTTGAAGACTGTGTGTGATGTGCGCTTTGATGTTATGGTCATGTGTCTACTTCCTAAACCTGTGGAGTTTGCCAGGGTAAGGACACCAGTAATTTCAGGCCATGTTATACTGTTTATATACTGTTTTTTGTTTTACATTTCTGTAAAAATATTACTCTTTAAAGTATACCATCTTTTGATATAGAACCATGATTGGCCACCACATAGCTCCAACCTCGAGCAGGAATATGCTGTGCACGTAGTGTAAATGATGTCACCAATCTCATTAAGTAGATGTAATAAATGCTATCTCTGCTCTGTTGTACTTTATGAGCAGGTTGGTGGCTACTGGGACAGATCTTGCAGTACAGTGACCCAATTAAAGGAAGGACTGAACCGCATCTTGTGTTTGATTCCATATAATGTCATCAGCCAGCCATTGTGGGAGTGCTTCATGCCAGAGTGGTTGGAAGCCATTCGTACTGAGGTCCCTGACCACCAGTTAAAGGAATTTCGTGAAGTTCTCAGGTAACCCATCTCACAACAGATTTTAACTTTATACACATACCAGGACACGTGCGAGCGGGGAGCAGAGCGCGCAAAATTTAGTCAGAGCGCAGAGCGGGTTTTAATCCAAAGGCCAGAGCGCTGGTTCTGTTTAGCTTCAGTTCCATTCCGATACCGCTCTCCACGAGTCTGGGGCATGCACAAATCCATACAGACTCTAGTGTGCCTTCAATCATTTAATAAAAAAAATAACACACAATGCGGAATTGTGACAAAATGTTGCACAAACATGAGGAAGCCAGAGCAATGTTTCGTCTCCGTGGCTTAATGTTTATGATACCAAACTGGCCTGAATGCTGAACAATAACTCACACCGACAAATTTCGCCACCAACAATGTCTGCTGCAAAACACGTTGAAAATAACACCTTTTCACTTTTAAATTTAAATATTAGATAGGCAAGTTTATTTTTCCTCTTAGGTAAACAATGTGTTTCTTCCATGCATTTGGGGATCCACCCATCCTTTGTGTTCCGGGACCTCCTTCTTTAGTTGGTCTGAGTTTAGTAGTTAACTTTTCACTCACCACCAACATTGTCTGCGTACTGCAAAACATGCTGAAAATAGCCTCTTTTAAGGTCACATTGTAGGGCCATTGCAGATTTTGCAGTGTTCAGAGACTATCAAATGCATTTGTGAACACGGAACACAGAACTTTAAACAGTGGGTGTTATTATGAGCTACAATAATCTGTTATGGTCAAATATGCAGATGCATTTGTATGCTTAAATTATGAAAAATTTTGTGAGAACTTTACCTGTTGAGTCTCAAATAATCGTCATTGTAACACTGAACATTGAACCTATTGCTCAGAATATCAGTGAGGCTGGTATAGTCATGTGGGCTAATAGCCTGGCTTCTGCGACAAATAGGCTCGTAGGAACTTAGTCTGGCAAACCTACCATAATACCTGCATCTATCAGATGCCTCACTGGCGTTGGGGGGGAATGCTTGTTTCTCATTGGTTCTTTTTTGGGAACTTTGCCAGACTGACTGGTTCATGAAATTCAATGTAGCTTCACAGGAAGTATGGGCGGGCCCAAGCTAGTGGGCTAAAGCATCAAAGGCAAAGAAAAAGATGTCAGAAAAGTATAAGGTTCGAATCCAGGTAGCCGTGTTTTGGAAATACTATAATCCTTTTTTCTGAGGATATTTAGGCGATATCCTCAGGAATATCCTTTCCTGAGGATATTTAGTCGAAGACTGAGATCATTTAGGCGATAATTTATCCTGTTAAAGGAAACACAAGGAAGACAAATACATTTAATTGCCAATGTCACATGGATTTTCCTTGCATGTTTCATTGTCCAACATAATCCCTGAACCTAAATATATCAACTAATAGCGACAAAATATCAGCTGTCAGATGAGAGAGCGCATGGTTGAGTCATATGTGGCACAGCTCCTGCCGAAACAAATAGGTAAGCCACATTATATATTGTGCAGCACTAATACATTGCTGGGTATTAGCTAATTGCACTAGCAAAGAACATCTGCACTGGTTCATTGCATACAGCCAGAACCCACCGAAACGTGTACAGTACATGCCTTACAATGCACCAAAACTACATTGTATTGTAGATTTAAGACTTCCTATCAACAACTATGCATAACAACAAAATAACAACAATGCACAAAACACCGCATAGCTCTACCTCACGTAAATCACGAAAGAGGTAGAGTTGAGGACGAGTTGGAAATTAAACACACACTGTGTGGGAAAACCCCCTTACCACTGCACCCCAAAACTATATAAAAAAATTATACATTTATGTATGCACCAGAAATCACCAGCAAAATGGTGTGGTTAAGGAAATTCAGTGAAACCACACACACTGCTACACTAACACATCTTCACTCTCCCCATCATACCCCCACAATACTTTAACCAGCCTCTCCTGATCATTGGATCCCCCCAAAAAAACATCCACTGCCACCCACACTCCTTCACAGAACCCATCTGCTGCCAACCTCCCCCAACAGGACGCATCAGCCATCTAAACACAGGACCCTGGGTGCTCATCAGGCCCCATCCGCCATCGGCGTCAGTGGTCCTTTAGAGCTTGGTCCCCAGAATCCCCTTTGTCTTGAAGCTAACTCATGGATCTCAGTTGAGCTAATGTTTGTTGAAGAAGTCTAGTTAGCAGGTGTTATGTTTCTCCACTGTTACATGCTGTTGAAGGGGAAACTTGTTTTGGTTATGTCTGCTTACTGCATTAATGCAAAATGCACTGTAGCTTTCTGTCACTTGGTGAATGTGTCAAAGGAGTCATCGTCCAGCATTGTTGTGCAAAATCCATTAAGAGTTGAGAGCTGTCCACTTCTTGTTGTCTTGAATGATAAAGGTCAAAGTTCAAGAAAAAGCAAGCGCTATATTAACATGAAAATAATCAGGATTGGACATAACAAAAGAACAATGACCCTATCAACTGTGCCTGTGTAAGCAACAAAGATGTGTTATTTACAAGGTCCACTATTATTTTTTCTTGCAGTAAGATGTTTGATACAGAGTTGTGCCCCCTGCCATTTTCCATGGAGGAAATGTTTGGCTTCATTAGTTGCAGGTTCTCGGGTTATCCTGCATCTGTTCAAGAACAGGCTCTACTATGGCTTCATGTGAGTACAATTTCAGATTTAGATATTATTTGCATATACTGAAGAAAATGTCAAATTAGGATATATATATATATATATATATATATATATATATATATATATATATGTACAAATGTGGGTTTGTTTGGGTTTGCTGCATGAAGCCACTAAGGCTGTGCAATAATTTCAGTATTGGCTCATATCTCTTCATGACCTTGGCATATTAATGTGTGACTTGGCATTAGGGTGTACATAAGTGATGATTTTCTGCACTTTCTGCCAAGGCAATGTTGTTTTTATGTAAAAAGTGTATGTTTTATGTAAAAAAAAATCAAATGAAATAAATAAAGTATCTCTATCTATATAAACTATTCTCCAGCTCTGTACATTTCCTGTAATTTCAAAATAGCTTGTTAAAGTAGTCAAAATATTTTTTAAGCTATTCAACTTGTGTACAGTAATTAAAATCACTACCAACACGGTTAATCTTCATTGCCAATGCCCAGCCACTCAGCTTGCTCAGTCAATATTGGAAACAATCCAAGAGTTCTGTCCTATTTGTTTTTTACCTGATTTGAAATCACTGGTTCACTGATAAAATCAGTGCTTGAATGTGTGTGTGCGTGTATGCAGGTCTTGTCTGAACTGGACATTGTGGTGCCCCTGCACCTACTGACAGGCATGTTCTCTGATGGTGTGAACTCTTTGAAAGAACTGACCCATCAGATGAAGGCACATGCAAATGATCTTTCAGAAAATGAGCCTCGGCGGGTAAGAAGAATTTCAGTTTTTCTGTGTGTTAATGTTTGTTTGTGCTGCCATCTTGCTTCAAAGAAAAGTTTGGCAGTTATTGTAAATTCTCTTAAATCTTGGTGCTGATTCTATAATTCTCTGAAACGTTGATAATAGAATGCAGAAAGAGGCAAATAGGAACTGATAGAGCTGATAGATAATAAAGAGCATTCTTGCTGTGGAGTGATGGAGGTAGTCAGCCAGGCTAAAGCTGGGTGTAATCTGTGTGATTTTGGTCCATTTTGAGATGATTTTTCTTGTGCAAATTTATTGAATGGGCCAGAGTTACATTCAACAAGCCAATTGGCATTTTTATGGTCAGATATTCTGTCGCCACTCATGGGGGTTTTTGCTATGACAGTCCCCCATGAAGTCAGTGTTGTTTTCTCTTAGCCAGAACAGATCTCATTTGGTAAGCTTTGATATTTACAACTAAAATAAAAGTAGCTACATAATTTAGCTTTTTCTTATTGCAACATTTATTTCCTTGCAGCACTGCTTCTTTCATGACTTACAGTCTAACAAGTTTGTGTCTATTCATAATTTATTATTCATAGCTCAGTTAGGGTGACCACCTGCTAATAAGCCCAAGGGACAGACTCACCGATAGTAGTGGTTTACCCATTTCTAGCACATAGGCTACCACCTTACATGGTAGGCCCAATTCCCCTAAATATGTGTAATTGCTGATATCTGCTCATGAATCGGCCAACAAATGTGTTTTCTAAATAAAGATTTTTAAAGAATTTTTTTGAACATTCTGTGATTTGACAGATGCACGCCACTTACAATTAACTTAAGCTATTTAATTTTATTTATTTTCAATTGCAATTTATTCACTTTAAATAAATTACAATATAAATTTATATTAGGAATTGCAGTTGCTCAGCACCACAGAAACTGTAAAAAAAGGAGGTTTACGAAACGAGAAGGGACAGGAA
>JAGFZM010002175.1:6527-17510 GCA_017657215.1 Limnothrissa miodon
TGGCTGGATCTGATTATTGGGGGGGAGTCATGACCCCCGTAACCCCAGTGGAAATTACGGCCCTGGCCTCTAGCAAGTTTGCGCGTTTTTACGCGCTGGACATCACCAGGCCTGGCGTAGCCAAGAACGTACTCTCTGCTTCTCTCGAACCTTAGCACTGTCAGCCTTTGACTATTCACTGTACGCTTTATGCACAGGACGCAGTCAGGCTGTCCGCCTCTGGCGACATGTTGCGCATCTTACGCTCTGGCCATTGTATGGCCTAGCTTAGTCGAGTGCGAGCTCTGGGCTCCTCTCGGATCTTAGCCCTGTCCTCGCCACCTCATGCTGCTCATTACTTGAGGTTTGGTTGTAGTGATCCATTTGTTACGTTTTGGGATACAAATGTATCCTCGGTTCTCTGAGAGAGAGACCAAAATATAACGCAGCAGGCCTCAAGTCGCCACTGCTTGTGCATGGCGAAGGAGCATATAATCAAGCGAGTGCGCAGCTCCACGCTCATGACGTGCGCGCACTCTGCCCTTATTCAAGGGTTGGTTATAAATTAGTTCAGCAATGTAGGGAATATATGGCATAATCCTTTCGTTACGTTTCGATCTCTCTCTCAGAGAACCGAGGATACATTCGTATCCGAAACCACCACGTTTAAGTGAGGGTTATCCTACATCTTCCTGCAAAGTTGAATCCACCCAGTGGTCTTTGCGTCAGTCAGAGGCGAAAATTAGCCTGCAGTTGATCCTTAATCGGGTTGGCGCTAACTTCCTTTGGATCTGAACCGCTCAAAGACGGGTAGGCCGAATTTTTAGTGAATCCCTCGGTTAACTTCCTTCAGATCGGAACCGCTTCGAGACGGGTTGGCCGAGTTATGAGTGAATCCATCGGTTAACTTCCGCCGAATCGGAACCGCTTAGAGACGGGTAGGCCGAGTTATGAGTGATATCAGTGAATCCTCCGCAAAACATCATCCACAAAACAAGTTTAATTTACCGCTACCCAAAACACCAGTACATGATAGCTTACACGAGTTAACTTACGCCACAACAGAAAATATTAATCAATCGAGTCATTGCCGATCCCGACCTTAGCCTAATAGGAGGCTACACCGTGGACCAAGCGTAGGCCTAGTGCTAAGCATATGAGTTCCACAGACTCGTACAATGGTCAATAAGATATTAGGCATCTCCTAATATAGCCCAATCATTTATTTGACCGCACTGACTTTCTTTCATATTTTAAAGATGAGCATTACAGTCTGACCCACGATGTCTGGTGAGGTAACCTTGTCTTGATACTTTTATTTGAATTTTAATTGATCAATTGTCATGCATGACACTTTATTTCTTATGAAAAGTAACTCAAATAATTCAGTTGACTCACATTTGGCAATAGTGACTCAAGTGACTCACAGACCAGTCTACCGAGTGCCTCAGAGGGAGTCGAATCCAAAAAAATGATCCGAATAATTCAGGTCTAATTGTGACGATCAAAGTGACGATACTGTAGTGTAAAGCAGATGCCATCAGCAGATTACATTACATACAGGATAGCCTGCCACATTCAGTTGTTGTTTTAGAGGTTAAAGAATTGACTGCAATGGGTTGAAATTGACATAAAACTGCAGAGTAAAACCTAATTTAAGGTAGTACCTTGGTCGGGGGTGGTAGTTTTATTTCCTTGTCATAGAATTACACTCAGCACTACTTTCCACAGTTATTATATCGTCACTCATCCCGTGTCATTCAAAATAATCCTTCCTGTTTAATCTTTTCTAACCTTCCAAGTTTCCACAATACTGAAAAGACCTAAAGTCAGTGGCAATATGCTCAGGATAGGGAGTGTGCTAAGGTTTAGCCAAAATAACATCCCAGCAATTAATTAGGATCACTTTAATTTGAGCAAATATGGCAGTCAGCATGAAATATTCCCTTTCTTTCCACGTTTTTCTTCAAAAGAACCTTAGAAATGTTCCTCATCACTACATCTTCCTGCAAGGTTCCATGCAATATTAACTATTGTGTGCTTTTAGACACTCCCAACTTCTTCATATTCTGTGGTTGGCACAAACCAGTTGGTGGGAGCACTCATAATCTAGCCACTGGAATATGTGAATGGTAGGTATATGATATTTAACCTGTTCTGAGGGCTATTTATATTTACATTAGGTTTGTAGTGTCACCATCTGGCATCGCCTGTGAATAATGGGAGTATGGCAGGACAAACCATCCCAGCCAAAGCATGAAACACAAAAGTGACAGATAAAGCCTAGATCCTGATTCAGAAGATGTTGTGGCAAGACCACAGTCCAAAGCACCACATGGGCAGCTGCAGTAGGGAAGAAAGGTGTAAGCTGGGAGGGAGAAGAATAACAGGAAAGAGGTGATGTAAATCCCTTGAAGGCGCTACTCCATACTACCCCTCCTTCACTCTCTCTCTCTCTCTCTCACACACACACACACACACACACAAACAAACACAGTGTGTGTACAAACAGAAAAACACACTCCAGTCCATTCATATCCATCCTTGACTCTAGAGTGTAAAATGCCCAGCTTTTCTACAGCAATTATCTGTCTGGACCATCGCTGATCCTTTAGGTGGCTGTGCCGATTTTCCTTCCCATTAGAGTCTTTCACACAGAAGGTTGTAATGTGTTCTATTTGTCATCAACTTTGATGTTTATTTACATTGGGATTATACTCATTTGAATAACTTATTCAGGCCAGTTATTTTCACATCTCGCCTCCAAATTATACATAAAAGGCACAAGGCTACAATGAGCAGAGGTTTTGTCAATAAGCATAGCAAGTTTTGTCAATTATAAAATGTGAAATTAACATTTCACTCAACAACAATCAATCAAATATCACGGCTAGGACCAATGGCCTGGATGGCAGTTCCATCAGTTTCAGCGGTTAGCAAGAACCTGAGCTACAGATGAACGTTCCTGGTGCAACAGGTGCACATTTGGCAAAAAAACAAAAAAAAACAAACAAAAAAAAAACAACACTTTTTTATAAGTAATTCTGAGTATCTACAGTACAACGTCTACAATAAGACTAGGCTTAATTAAATGCAATCCAGTCTTACCTTGTAAATGATGCAGGTGAATATCAGCATCAGTCGCACAGTGCGTTTGAATACCTGCCGTAGAATCATGCTGGAGATGTGGCTGCATAACATGCACTATTAAATAATTGACTTTTACATATCACGCTTCACAAAAAAAATAATTTCCGTGAGTAAGATGGAAAACAGATTTAACCTTGGTCCAACTGTACCTAACGCTTGTGAACCTGCCCCTGAACACGGGAAAAGTTTTGTGTTCCTACAGCTGCGAGGAGGGGTGTAGAGTCCAGTGTGTGGAAAAGCGTCACTTTTTGAATTGTTCAGCGTGCCCTTGTTGTCACTGTCTATTTGACTGCCCTGTCAACATCCCCTACCATTCAGTGTACTTTTAAAGTGAGTAAGGCCCAATCCCATTTCACCCCTTCGCTATACCCCTTGGAGCATTGAGTTGTGAACGAATTGCGAGCGTCCGTGCTAAAAAAAAAAAGTGTTGCAACGTAATAGCTGCCGGGAGTAGGCTACTGGTGATGTATGCGATGCGATTATTGAAGGGGTGTCCCAATTCGTAGGGGTTAACTTTCAAACCCTACCCCTTGTTGCTCTGCTTCAAGGGGCAGGGGGAAGGGGTAGGGGTAGAAATTAGAAATGGGATTGGCCCTTACTCACTACCCACTGCTATCTACTACTACTACTACTACTATCACTGCTAGTTGCTGCTTTTGCCTTTGCCCATAACTGACCGGGGATGTCCTCTCAGAGCAGAGGAAGTGAGAGGATTCTTAAATTAAACATTCTTCCCATAACTAAGCAGGAAAAAAAAAAGAATGCATTAAGCACGTCCTTTAACAATACCATGAATGGCTAGTGTAAATATGGTATCAAAGAAACCCAGTCTAATGACATTCAAACAGTTTGGAGATTTATTAAGTTGAAATAAAGTCCTGTGTTTAATGCATTTAATTGAAAGAAAAGTTTGCAGTCCATCTATCTCATATCTATTCTCTACTCAGATGATGTCATTTTGGAATCATTTGGAAATAGACTTGAGAAAACAACAATGTATTATTGTAGTCTTGCAAATGAGTTGTCAATAGAACAACATAATTTGCTTCTCTGGACTTCTGGAGAAACAGCTTTGCTCGCCCCTGGCTTAGTGCATGTTTCAAATGGAAAATGTCCAGCACTGGTCACATTAGTGTAAATAGTCAGACATTTACTTATTCTCATCAGAAACAAAGCACTCTTTTAATGACTATTGTTTTAAATTATATATTTTTTAACAATAGTTATATTTATATTATTTTTTTAATAAAAAAAATAGTTATATTTATTTATTATATTTAGTAATTTAGGCAGTTTTCACCACTCACTGAAGTGCTTTGTGGCCAGCAGCAGAGCAGCTTCCAAGCTAGACTGTGACACAGTTTGTCAGGATGCTCTCAAAGTCAAAGTCAGTTTTATTGTCAATTTTTTCACATGTACTAGACATACAATTGAAATTACAGGACTTACAGGAAATACAGGACAGAACAAACTGTGCAAAACTGCATAGAAACAAAAGTGCGTAGAAACAACATAAACTATATTTTGACTAGAGACAGACAAGTAGACAGATAAGACAGGACAGACAAAACAAGTGTACAGGTACAGCAGAAAACATGACCTAACCTCTAGACGCAGTATGTGCTGTTTGTGGGGAATCTCCGGGTCTGGAACACACAGCCATACATATTACTGTTTAAATTTGTGAAGAGTCACCGGGTCAACACACAGCCCTAAGACGGTCAATAAAACAGTGGAAAAAAAGGATGTAAAGCATATGCTTTGCTTGTATTTAAATAACTGGTACTAAAAAATGCTTGAAGATGTTCTCTGGTAATGGCTATAGAGTGCAGGTCAGATAATGGCAGCAGAGTTTTACAGTGGGAAATCAAAATCAAAGAGTAGCAACATTCATCAAAAACAAGAGTAACAGTATTGATAAATAAGGTAGCAGCAGGTTGTGCAAATTTCATAGATCAGAGGTAGTCTTTTAAGTGAGTCAGAGTATTTCAGAGTCCAGTTTGTTTACTCTGGGGCTGGAATGGGGGCAGGGAAGGGGAAGAGCTCAACAGTCTAACAGCTTGATGGATAAAGCTGTAGGTGAGTCTGGTGGTATGGGAGCTCTCATCAGTTTTCTCAAGACGAAGAGATGCTGATGGGCCTTCTTAATCAGGCTGGTGGTGTTCTTTGTCCAGGAGATGTGGGTCCTCAGAAACTTGAGGCAGGAGGTGCAAGTCCACTTTTGCAGTTTCTGCCAAGAAAATGCAGTCTAGTTCTACATACACCTTAACACCAGTGGCGCCAGCAGAATATTTTTCTAGGGGTGGCTAGTGGGGGCCAGAGCAAATCTTAGGGTTGCATACCAAACTAAAGTCCATCATAAAATGTAATGCTATAGATTCTGATAATGTAATGATGTATACAAGATATTAGGTTGATGCAGGTCAGTATTCAATGACTTTTGCTATTATCTCTTGAATATAGAACTCAAAAATACAATCCTGTTTATGATATGTCCCGTATGCTTTTCATCATCACCCTAGGCAGATTCACATAGCCATTTCGCATTAGTTAGCTATGGTAGACTAACATTACCGCTTAGCAAAGCTAGCATGAAAAACGTAATTAACAACGTTAATTTCAGTGACATAATATGCAAAACCCGTGGGCATATGCATATTCATGTATTACTGTACTACTGAAAATTGCCATTGTGTGACATATATACCCAATATAAGTTGTCTTCTTTTCTTGTAAGCAGAACCGCGCCAATCCAGTGCCGCACTGTATTTTGTTGTTGGTCAAAATTGCTTTTACATCGTGGATAATATAATCTTGTCTGCATTATATTTTCACAAATGATTGCTTTTTTCCTACAATAACTATAACAAGGGAGTTTTTACTTTCTTCTGTTGCTCTTGGGATCTTATTAATGTCTTTAGAACACCTTGAGACAATAATATTGCAAGTGTCTGTGTATAAATATAATTAACATTGCATTGTCATGGATTGGTTCACTAACATCTAATAACACATACAGTGTCTAGTGAATTTATGTAAAGCCTTTGATATTGCCTAGTTTTTTTATGACATTAACTGAACTATTCAAACTCACTTGCATATAGAATAGTAATAGCTCAAGAGAAATTATGGAATCCCTGTTGTAAAAGCATGTTGGTGAAAATTATAGTGACTGCAAGGAAAATAAGGAGAAGAGTTTAGTGAAGAGAGCAAAAAAAAATTATGACAAAAAAAAAATCAGATGGAACCACTAAGAAGGATCTATTTGTAGTTTCTAAACCCTTAATACATTTTCAAACTGAAAAAATAAAATGTTGGCAGCCGGAATGTTTATGTACACCCTAAGGTTTCCATGGTTCCACATGGAACCTAAAAAGGTTCCATCATTTGATACAGAGAAGGCACCCAAAATGGTTCCAAATGGAACCATTTAAAAAGGTTCTCTGAGATGAACTGCAAGGGTGCCATTATTTTATATTGTAATGGTTCTAAATGGAGCCATTGCTACCATCACGTGTGTTATTATTATTATTATTATTAATATTATTATTATAGTACATCATAGTGATGAATATATGTATATGTATGTATATTCATGTATGTATAATGTGTAGAAGTGTTAAATACGAATAGACATCAGAGAGTCATATAATTCAAATACTGTATTTAATATTTCAACTTTAATCTACATATTCATTGTTAAAGGTCTCCTTCCAAAATAAACCGTTTAAGTCTTGATGTTTTTACATTACCATAGGTCAGCCCAAGTTGTACTTCTATACTCAACTTCAAAATGCTCTCCTACCCCTGTAGTCTGTATTCGCCTGTGATAGAAAACTGCCGGGAAAAACGAGCGAATCGGAAAAGCTGTACAAATGTACGTCAATTTGAACATTAGCTATACAGTTAACCCGCCCTCAAGAAACGTTAGGCTGCCTGCAGACAGACCCACTAGATGGAGCGTCACAGTGTTGTTAGCCAATCAGAGGCGATACATTTTCATACCATTAATATTCATAAGAATCCTCTCGAGCTATCCCTGCTCTCGTTTTCACCTAACTAAAATAGCTTGAAACAAGACAACCACAGCATATTTTTGGTCGAAACCAACTCTCATGACATTATTTTAGATAAGAGACCACGACAAAATTAATGAAAATACGATGGAATGAGATCTTTAAAATATATATGTTATATTACCTGCAAGAAAAAATAAAATAGTGGAAAAAACATGCTAAATTCATCAGTATACAATACTTACAAATTACTATACTAAACAACTATGATTTATTCTTATATTTCAAAATGCACTTTATGATAAAAAAATTTCTACACGTAACTGGAATGGAGGGCTTAGGTTAAGGTTAAGGCGTCTTTCAAAGAAGAGTAGTGTGTGGCGCTCCTCTTTTGGGTACTGGACATTAAAAAGAAAATATTTTGTAACAGAAATCCTAATATGGCTTACTTCATTAATGCAGTACAGTAATTTAGGGTCTTCCTTCATCAGTGTTGGCAGGAGCATCACAGCAGCACTGTTCAGCATACCTGAGAAACAACAATCAAAACTTTCCATTAAATTATTGCAAACATTTTGCATTCAATTGAAAATTTAGTCAACACTGAATTTACTTGCATTTTGATTGCAGTGGGTCTGCCTGCAACATTACAGTGCTAAATAAATCCTTCAGTGGTGCCTTGCAGGTCTCCACGATCTTTCCAGCAGCATTGTGCAGGTAACTGCTAAGCACTGAGTCCAAGTCCAGGCCAAATCTTAACTTTATTTCATAGAGTAGCTACAAAAAGGAGAACATTTTTCATGTCTAAAGAATAGTGATTAACCCATCTCAACTGTAATTCTCTCATGTGCTTTAGCGATGTGCTTTTCAGTCGGCACACACTTTTGGCAAAGTATTGGCTTACCAGACAAGGGACTTTAAGGAAAGGGCATTGTTGGAACAGCTCTGCAGCTGTAGAGGTCTTATAAAGTGGAGTTCGTGCATGCTGACATCCTACCTGTTGTTTCCTGTTGGGTCTTGGATGTATGCTCCCTGCTGTTGATGAGCGCTTCTGACCATATTTCTGCCTCATCTCTGCAACTTTGTCCATATGTACGAGGGTCCTACGCTCTTTTTTGAATTTATTTTTTAGGCACTCCAAGAGAGTTTCCTTGGTTAAAAGGGGATATCAATTGTCAACATCTACAATAAACAAACAAAGCAACAAGACTACAGGTACACCAACATAATAATAATAATAACAACAACAACAACAATAATACTAACAAATCCAGAGAGGCTTCCATCCCAGAGAAATGGATATCAGGTTATAAGTGCTCCGAGGACATCACCATACATTTTATGGCTTGGATACCTACATTGTGAAAAGTGTACAAATACGAATGTACATTCTAAAAATGTAAATACATTTGATATTATATAGCATTCAGACAAATACATTTTAACAACACACTTACCAGCTGTAACGTGTTATGTCATCAAAAAGTAGGGTAATGAGAACTGTACGAAGATGTGATTTGTCTTTTTTGTAGAATTCAGGGTCTCTCTTAGCTAAAGCCTCTTTAACCTCTGGGCTGAAAACTGGGAGGGTGTATAAAGCTGTTGTTGAGTGGACTGGAATTGGGGTAGTTTGGGTTGGTGGGGGTAATAAGAAATTATAATTTCTGAGAAAAACAGACAGGCACAAACAAACATACAATCAGAGGGACTGGTGAACTTGACAAGAAACAAAAATCTTACCAGACCAATTTATAGACAAGAGAAACATCACATTAAGACTTAACTTGTTGTTTCAATCGGGGAAAGAGGTGCACCACCATATTTTCTGTCAAGCCCAACAGAGTTTCTCCATCGATATCCTCATCTAAAGAAAAGGAAATTATATAGGCCATATAAATTACAAATGCAGAATATGACAACTTAGATAATATGAAAAATAAGATAATACTGTGCATTTCTTATGCACCTTTTTTATACAGCGTAGTGAAGGCTAATGACGTTAATGTCATCAAGGTTATACAGATCAAGGGAATGATAATCCTGTTCTTCACCAGACTGGGTGATAATCCATTGACCTCCATCATCTTTAACCTCATAAGCATGCAAGTGACAATTATACTGAGAGGGGATAAAGTGTTGTGAAAACAAAAGCCAACTGCCTCTGAAGCGTGGTATCTTCCTAACTTTTATGAAAATAGGGATGTCCTCTTCAATCACATCTAACACTAAAATGTTGTTGATTGTATACAAAACATTGTCAAGGCAATTAAAGCTTCTGGACCACCAAAACATTCTCCTCCAATTCAACATGTTCTTCACCAATCGCAAGGCCCAATCGAATTTGTTGTGAAAGAGACCTTACTGGACAAGAACATCCTCTCTCAGTATACTCATCCTACCTTAGTACATCCACTGAAGTTAACTCCCAGCACTGCCTTAGTTGGTGACGTTTGGCCAGTGTAAGACAGATGTTTTTAAAATTGAAAGCATTTCTGGCCAGCCTTTTGAAATACTGATGCTTTCCTTCAAATATCATGCACCATAGGTGTCTTAACGGTCCAAATTCTTTAATGAGCCTTGGGTGGTAAATTACATGATGCCGTTTTGAAGCAACTTTTCCAGGAAACAGCGAATTGAATAAAGACAGGAAGTGTCCAAGGTAATGGAGAATGTTCTACTTGATAGATGGAGAAAGGATTACTATGTCTCCAACATGTTCTAGCTATAGAAAGTTACAATGAAATGAGCTTGCTAACAGGTAGAACAACATTAGCAATACAGTGTTCCGAAAAAAAGCGCCCCTCGACGTAGAAAAAGTCAACGCCCCCGACATTCAGAAATACGCCCATTTAAAGTAAAACACCTCCTTTATATTGCTTTACATACATAGACTGTATATAGTTTACATACAGTAACATTACGTTTAATCTTTAGAAGAAGGGATAAAAACTGTAACCACTTACCGTCAAAATTAGAGCAGAATGGACGGTTTCAGAAAGATTCGTTGAAGTTCAAATAAACCTTCACATGAAAATAATAGCACATTTTTCAGACAAGAGGTTCTATTTTCTAAGAGTAGAACCTTTATGGTTCCATATTGCACCCTAAGAACCTTTTTTTCTATAGAAGGAGGGGGACAGCATTTGACATGTCCAGTTACTTTTAGTAAAAGATCAAATCTAGCATTCGTAGACGTGGACATGTGGACAAAGTAGTCCACATGGAGGGGTTACATGACATGTTCAATAAAAGAGGTTAAGAATTCCCTGAAACTCATCCAAAAAAATCTATTTAGAATGAGTGCTCTGGGCAGCCACTGCAGTTTGAACAATGAATTTCAATGAAATTTGTCATTTTACACTATAAAGCTCTGACCTATGTTATTCATTAAGGCACGCCCCTATTTTTCCTTTTTTAAAAAACAAAAAACAAAAAAACAGCATACCCAAATTAAAAGCTTGACAGTTCCTAAATTGTTTAGACTCAGGGATGTGCCTCATACCACTGGTAAGGTGACACCCTCAATTTTTTTCTAGAAGAATATGTATGTTTCTGTGACATATGGACACAGAAGTTACAGAGGTTAGAACTAAGTTTTTTTCCCCCGCTCATTTCAAATGTCTATCTAAGATATGATGCTACAGAAAAACTTTGAAGTCAAAAGACAGAAAATATGACTTCTCACAATATTTTTTGTAAAGATATGTCTATGCGTTTTGCTTGGGACCCCTATGTAAACTCCCATAGGAACTTTTTTGGGATGGTGTGCCTTAAGAGGTTAATCTAGTTACATTTACATTTACATTTACATTTATGCATTTAGCAGACGCTTTTATCC
>JAGFZM010002175.1:17910-27910 GCA_017657215.1 Limnothrissa miodon
TTGAAGGTTAGCTGGTCGTCAATCATAACACCTAGGTTCCTGGCTACCCGTGAGGGAGCAAGAGACAAGGAGCCAGAGTTGATGCAAATGTTGTGGTGAATAGTTGGTTTAGCTGGGAGGACCAGCAGCTCGGTTTTTGAGAGGTTCAGCTGGAGATGATGGTCTTGCATCCATGCAGAGATGTCAGAGAGGCAATCCGAGATTCGCGTTTGGATGGTTGGGTCATCGGGTGAGAATGACAGATAGAGCTGGGTATCATCGGCATAGCAGTGGTAGGAGAAGCCGTGCTGGCGGATGATTTGGCCCAAGGAAGTGGTATAGATGGAGAAAAGAAGGGGACCCAACACAGATCCTTGGGGTACTCCAGTAGCAAGGTGGTAAGGCGCAGAGGTGTGTCCTAGCCAGGACACTTTGAACAGTCGCCCAGTGAGGTAGGATTCGAACCAGCAGTATACATCACCCTTGATGCCCATGTTTGACAGTATAGACAATAGAATACTGTGGTTTACCGTATCAAACGCAGCTGACAGGTCAAGCAGGATGAGTACAGATGACCTTGATTCCGCTCTGGCTTCTTTTAAGGCTTCAACCACAGATAGTAGAGCTGTTTCAGTGGAGTGGCCGCTCTTAAAGCCAGATTGGTTGTGGTCGAGTAGATTCTGTTGGTTCAAGAATTCAGTAACCTGTTTGAATACCGCCCTTTCAATAGTTTTTGCAAGGAACGGAAGGAGAGAGACCGGCCTGTAGTTTCCCACCTGGTCGGGAGCAAGAGAGGGTTTCTTGAGTAGAGGTGTTACCTGAGCATGCTTGAATGCAGAAGGGAAGATTCCTGTTGATAGTGAAGCGTTGATCACATGTGTGATAGCTGGTGTGATAGTTGGAGCTATGGATTGCAAGAGGTTGGTTGGAATCGGGTCCAGAGGGCACGTTGTAGGACGGCTGCAAGTGAGAAGTTTAGACACATCCATTTCGGTGAGGGGTTTGAATGAAGCAAATGTCGCGGCAGGACTATTGTAATCGGAGGTGCTGCCGTTAGTATACGGTCCAGTTGTAGCCTTTGCAGTTGGTTCAGAGAACTGCCTACTGATGGCAGCTACTTTGTCGTTGAAGAAAGAAGCAAAAGAATCAGCTGTCAGATTGGTAGCAGGAGGTGGTGGTGGGGGATTGAGTAAAGTTTTGAAGGTTGAGAATAGTCTCCTGGTTTCCGTGGCGTTTTGAATTTTGTCATTATAGAAGGCCTTCTTTGCAGCAGTGACATCAGATGAGAAGGAAGAGAGCAGTGCCTGGAACCTGTTTAAGTCAGAAAGATTTCTTGATTTGCGCCATTGCCTTTCAGCAGCTCTGAGGTTTGTACGCTGTCGACGGATGGTGTCATCAAGCCAAGGATGCGGTTGGGAGGGCCGAGCCGGTTTGGTGGATAGGGGACATAGCCTATCAAGACACATCCTCAGGGTAGAGCACAGAGACTCAGTGGCATCATTGACCTCAAGTGAGGAGAATGTACATGCTGGTGGAAGAGCAGAGGCGGCAAGAGAAGCAAAGCGAGAGGGAGAGAGATTGCGGAGATTGCGGCGGAACGATACCAGAGGAGGGGTGGTCCGAGATACTACTGGGAGGCGTAAGCTGAACTGAATGAAGTAGTGATCCGAGAGGTGCAGAGGTGTTATGGTCAGGGATTCCGTAGAGCAGTTGCGGACAAGTACAAGATCCAGTACCTTGCCTGCTTTGTGAGTTGGAGGACTATGAACCAGTTGTAGATCAAAGGAATGATTTTTGGTAATGATTTTAGAAGAAATAGATTGAATACCTCTAAATGTATTGTCTGGAAAACAAAGAATACTGCTGTGTGTTTGAGTCATGAAGGGCTCAGTGCTGTTGACAAAAGTCTGTGTTAGATCACCCATAGAGGTCAGACTGTGTAAATACCATGGGAAGGTCTTCTCACTATCTTCCACACTACAAAAATGTGTCATAATGTTGTGGTGCCCCCCCCCCCCCCCCCCCCTTTAGTAGCAAATAGGGGATTACAGAACACCCCCCTCCTATGACAAAGGTTAGCCATCTTCCTGTGGGTAGCTAAACTCTTGTTTGGCTTTGCAGAAAACACTTGTGATTGCTGTAGTGTGAGATGAGAGAGTAATCCCTTGCCAATTGCTATCTTTGCATTGTTTATGCTCATCACCCAAATGCCCACATGAATCCTGCTTGAGCCTGTTTATAGTTCCCTCTGTAAAGATCCAAGTGCTGTCATATAAATGAAGTTTCTGTTATTTCTGTTTTTGATGTTGTTTACATAACTTAGTTTACAGCTGTGAGATGTTTGAATGATATTCTATGTCTTTCATTGCATGACCTGTGTGATTTTTACATACTGTAGCTTATGCCAGATGACTATCATCGCAATGCCACTCGACTGTCACTCTGCCAATCTCCTGAGACTGGGTGTGAGCATCATTATCATCTCCTTGTCCAGCATAGTCTAGTTCCTGTCCTCTTGTCCTGGAAGGCCATTTAACGTAAACAAGGACAAAACTTCTTTCATACTCATATCTTTATCCTACCATCTATCTTGTTACCAAAGGGTAATGCATAAGACTGGATGCATGGACATAAGATGTTTGTTTTGGCAATGAAGAGATGTCTGTTATGTGTGTATTTACTAATTAATAGTCTATTCGTTGGGATAATGAGGATGGTCTCATATAGTAGTAAGTGTCATACATCTGGTAGCCGATACTGACAACCTGCTGAAGAAATGATTAAGAGTCATTATACCATTGAGGGTCACCAAAGAATTCAGTACCTTTACTGCGTATATTATCTTAGTATTTGTCAGCAGCCACATGATCATGAAAGGATGCTGAAAGATATTGTAAATCAAAAGTTTAAACTTATCAAGCTGCTTGAGCACATCTTACTATGCAGCTCACATACGGTAAGATGAAAGGAGGGGATGAACTCCATTATTGAAACTTGCTGGTTCTAGTTTGTTACACTAAAGAAACTAAGTAGTTAAAAGGTTAATCAACCCACAGAAAAGGATAATGTAATTAGAGAAGACCTGTCACAAAATTGATCACGGTCTGCTTATAAAACTCTGGCCTGTTACAGATGTGGTGAAAAGAGATTTGGAAACGTTTAGATGCAAGTACATTTGCAATGAATTTACAGAAATATACATATCATTTTTCAAAACGTCTTTATCAGTCCAATTCGAGTTGGATTGTTTTGGCTTGGCTTGTTTTTACTTGGAATAACATAGACATTGCATTTAGATTTATTTGAGACTATTTGGAAATTATCATAAAAACAAGTTAATTATGCACATTTTGAAGGGCATTTGAAGATGGGACATTTTTCCTCCACAAAACATGGAAACTTCCAAAGACTATTAATTTGTATGGTAATAAGCTGTGTGTTAATGGTGAATGTGTTCCCTTATCTGATAGTGATGATGATGATGGTGATGATGATGATGATGATGATGATGAATTTAATTTTCAGAATTATTTGCCTTATTGTTGTTGTTATCCTTAAATTTGATTCACTTTCAAAGCAACATTTTGAGGACAGTGGTCTGATCTCCTGTTTTAAGGAGAGAAAAAAAAAGTCCACTGCAGCCATGTGAGCAGAACGGAATGCTAAAATCAAGATAAGACCCCTCTCATCTGCTGCAGTGACTGCTTGTGTTAGCCTGATATGGAACAACTCAATCTGATTCTCAGAAATCATTAACCACCCACCAAACTATCCAAACCAAACTGTGTTTGCTGTCATCCCCTACACCATTCTTCTACCGACCTTGCATCTGTGTAATACATAAGGAATACAAAAATGCTTTGGGATATTCCTCAAATAATCTTTGGTAAAACCTAAATCCTATATGTAAGCATGCACCCCGCGTGTGTGCGTGCAAATGTACACATCTATATGCATGTGTGTGTGTGTGTGTGTGTGTACATTTCTGTGTGTGTGTGTCTGTCTGTCTATTTTAGTATAATTAAAATTGTCATGACTTGGTAAATAATCAGATATGAAAACCAATTAACAATCATCTCAAGAAACTAATAATCAAAACCACTTTAAAAATGTACCTTTTAAAGTTAGGCTGTAGATGGCAGCATGTGCAACATTCAACATTACCCTCTATGAAAACAAGGTCTAGCTCATTCATTAGCCTAGGCCTATATTCCATAATCCAAAATGCACTGATTTGTATTTATTATTAACACATTAATTACGCGGTGGTGTTTTTATTGGTTTTGTGACCAATAAAAGATAAGATATAATAGGCCTATATTACAAGATATAATAGGCCTATATTAGCAAGCTCAAGTCCAATTTGTATTTATCTACCGCCAGATGACGTTATTATGCGCTTAGAATTTATCTCAGAAAGAACAGAAGGTATCTTAAAAGATCATAACTGAGTTTATCCAAAGACTCGCAGTCATTACTTAAAAAATATCAGTTTTATCCTTTATCGTCAATGTTTATCCTATGCTACAAAATTCTCGTGTGCCAGGTTAGACCTCTGAATTCCATTCTATTCTATTTTTAATATCAGCTTTATTTTAATACTTTGCAGTCGAATCACAGGTGAGTTGACCCACAACAACCACACAGCGACACACTGGCTCAGTAAATACAGACTCTGAAATCCTTGTGTCTCTTTAATCTAGGGATCAGAGGGCTGACGTCAACTAACCCCTGAGCCGCCGGTTTTCATTGGTCGAGGATGACGTCAGGCATTTTTCCCCCTGAACCATGACCTCATCCTTAGTTCATTTTTAGTGCACCTTCTGGTTTACCTTCGAACTGCAAATACTTGAAAATGCAGGAAATTGACAATATTTTCTAACCTTATCTATACACTTAGGCTGTTAGCCTAAACATAACGCGAAATAGCTGGTGTCGTTAAGTCGGCTACCGGCTGTTATTTTTTTCGCAAGGCGAAGACCTCACTGTCACTAGAGTAGAATGAACTCACATTGGACGCTCTGTCCAATGGCACCGACACACTATGATTCGTAAACAGTGACACACACAGGCGAATGGCTATATCCCATGCCGTAGTCCGCTGTCATATTGGAGGTAGCCTAATTCCGTGGACCGTGGTGCTTGAGGTGAGTGCTTCTTTGTCAGATTCGACCAGAACACAAAGCCCAGAATGTATGTATCCTATGTGTATAAAGATTTTGCTCTGTCAGCCAAGCAAAATATCCTCATTTAGATGCTAAGGCACTAGAATTATGCAGTAGCGTGCTACCCACTCACTGTCAAACCCATTGAATCTGTTTCATCGTAGTCCGCGATGAAACACACGGCCACTGGACTAGATTTTAAACAAATAAAACCTGCTATTTAATGCGTAGGAAAGATAAGTGGAGACCGATAGATCATTGATGATCATAGGGTAAGCAATGATTCTTTTATCCATAGGATAAATGTAACGTTGCAAACGTGTGATCTTGAGGACGCGCTTATCTAAATGCTTTGGTGAAGGTGTCATTTAACCTAACCAGAAGTTGTTTTTACCAGCAGGATATAGCAGATTTTTTTCGTAATATGGTTTCGATGAATGATTTCTGTTTCTGTTGTTATTCAGCACTTTGTAGGTACCAAAGCTAATTCTATGGTGCCATCTTTATTTACAAAATAGACTCGGCTGCGCAGCGCGGCATAGCCTACATTTACTAATAGCTACAATAATAATATTAATAGTAATAATAATAATAATAATAATAATAATAATACCAAAGCAAAATAATAATACAACTCGCAGCCGAATTCAAAGGTGTTTGTAAATAAATGGATAGTGTTGGACTCCTATTTATGTTCTTTCAATCAAGGACATAAGCCTTAATGATGAATCAATTCTTAATTTTGTTTGTGATCTTTTGGCGACGAAAAGCTATTTTTGTTAGCCTATAGCCTACTTACAGATTGCAAGACGCAAAAAGTATCACCGTTCTTCAATCGCGTTATAACCTACATAAGCAACTGTAAAGGCATGTCTTTATTACTGTTTAGCCGTGATGCCCACGGGCCAAGGTGGCTGATTTTGCCAAGAGAAGAGAGAATGGTGGACTATATGAAGACTAACTAAGAAATTCCTGATGCATTCTTAGATGGGAGCGTGGATAGATTGAGGGCTAGTTTAAATGGCAAACAGTTCTTTCTCAGCTACCTGGCTTCTTTCTACAGGTATAGTCATGGCAGGGATGTGAATGTGAACTTATTAACTTTAAATTCAAAGTGACCTATGATATATACACAATTTAGGCATTATCTTTCCAATATTGTCAACGTTTTGCAATGATATCTGTTCTTTTGTTTTGCACTCATGTATCTGAGCACGTTGTCTTTGGCACAGACAGAGCAGTATAACCTGCATGGCACTGGTCATAACTCTCAACTCTTTGCAGACAGCCAGGATTTGAAGGGTTAATGAGTAACCTACATGATCTCACCTCTCGTTTATCTTTCTGTGTAATATTCATTTCTTTGTTTGCATCCCTGGACTAGTCTGTGTTTGTGTCACTCTGAGATGATTGCTTTTGTTCTGTTCAGTGACAGGGTCACAAAAAGGTGAGCTGATGAACATTAATCCTAAGTGGCACTGATGCTCTAGGTCTGACTGTGTGGTGTGATAAAATCTATTTCTCATCATCAGTGTTCCAAATCAAAACCAGCTAGTGTTAACAAAGTAGGACAGCTGCTTTGTAGTCTCACCCTGTTTAACTCTTTATTTAGAGCAGGGTGCCAGGTAGGGTAGAAGCAGCAGAGGTGCCAGATTCAGCAGCATCTACACATACACAGACCTCATGCCCATCATGGGGGAGCTGGAGGGTTTCCATGGCAACCTTAGAACTGAATCCAGTCAGGCTATCGCCATTGTGTGTTGCTCGTCACGTGCGGGTAGCTGAGTCTGTCTTTCTCTCTCTTGCTCTCTCACCCTGTCTTGTGTGAGAGAAGCACACACTTCAAAGTCATCCATGCTTAAGCTGCCTCAGATGAACAATAGCAACTTATAGCAATCTCAGTATGGATAGATCACCTTCTTTTTTCTGTGAACCAAGAAATTAAACCCTTTACCCCCTGTATGCGCGTGTGTTCCTCTTTGTCTACATGAGCACGGTCTATCTCAGGAGCGCCAGAGCAGCTTCAGACTCCGATGGCAGCTTTTGTCATCCTGAAGCCCTAAGCCACCTACCTGGCTCTTTCATCAAAGGGGCTCTCTACTCAGTGACTGGGCTGTTGGCTGGGAAGGGGACGTCTTAAGACCTCAGGCTGCTTGGCCGGACCACACAGACTCAGGACACGTCAAATCCGGTTAGCCACGCTGGCTAGAGACATCTTAGACCAGGAGAGGATGCTATCACTTGGAGGGGTCTGTTCAACACTCTTACCACCGTCCAGTCTTCAAACACAGGGTATCACACAGTCACTGTGGGGGATGTGTGCTTGGTGTATCATGTGTTGAGAGACTATGCTAGGTGCTAGTTGTTTGCTTAGGTGAGGCTGTTTATGCTCCCGTTCCCTTGGCTCAGTGTGCGCTTTAATGTCCTGTTGTCCTAATACCTTGTTGTAACAATGTTGTTGTGGTTGCAGTTTGATGACTGGGACAATGATTTGTCATGTGGTTTTGTTTCTATTAAGAGATAGCATAGTCGAACAAAGGAGTTGCATATGAGAATTGCTGTGTGATCATATGTGTGTGTGTCTGTAGGTGTGTGTATTGACGTGCTTAAGGCTGTTACTAGGCAGCTTTCTGGCAGGGTGTCTGGCTGCAGCAATAAGATGATGTGCAGATGTGAGTAGGCTGAATTCAAATGTAGATTACAAACATGCATGGGAAAGATGCACATGTCATAGTCGTAGTCATCCTCCTCCTCATCATCATCATTGTTTGTGGTTGCATGTGGTTATTGCGTGTCTTTTTTGTAAGTACTGTGAGTGTGTGGGCATGTGTGCATGTATCCGTGTGTGTGTGTGTGTGTGTGTGTGTGTTAGGCTTCTCATGGTTGCATTGATTTTTCTACTTGTGTTTGTAATCGCTATGGTGTGATGGAGAGTCTCACCAGCCCCCTGTGGCTTTATCTCCATGGATCTTTCCCTTTTCTCTCACTCCCTGTCTCTCTCAGTCCCTTCCTCCTTCCCTCCCTCTCTCTCTCTGTCTTCTCTCCCTCCTTCTCTCTCCCTATTTATGTCACACTCACACTCTCCCCATCCTTCTCTCTCTATCTTTCTCTCTCTCTCACTTCCCCTGCGAGCTGCTAGGCTGGGATGAGGTAGGCTGGACTAGCTACACACACTTCTCCACTGACAGTGCAAGTGACCTGTCTGACAAAATTACACCATGGTTCTGATATAGTCAGGGTTACAGAGATACTGTAAGTTACCTTCTCCTGTTCTAGTCCTCCCGCTTCAGCTCCCATAGCCTTCCTTTGTTAGAACACCGAGATGGAGGCTGAGCTCAGTATATTACTGGAAGGTTTTTAATGCCAGTGGCTGGCCCTGTGCGTAGGTGGGGAAGAATGCAGTGCCATCCTCTGCACAGTAAAACTGCAAGTAGACAGAATCTGAGTGCTTTTATTCACTCCGTGACTCACAATCTCCACTGCTGCTGGAGACAGACTGGGAGATGATGCTCATCAATATGATGGCGATGATGATAATGACATTAATTACGATGATAATAGTGAATATGATGGTGATGGTCATGATGACAGTGATGATGCAGAGGCTGCCCTGTATTCAAGCAGGCAGCATCAGGGCCAAGCCAAACCCAGGCCAACGCTGAGCACTTTCCCCTGTTGGTGTGGTTAAGCTTCCATTAGTAAAGGAGACCTCAAATGGCAGAGCCAAGCCCATGTATTTTTTATTGCTACTTGTGTGTGTGTGGCACAGGAGAAATAGAACCGGACAGACAGGACCATGCATAGCTGAAGACCTCCCTGCTGGGTGTATGGCTAGTTCTCAAAGACACTATGTGGCATAGGTTAAACCTTACCTAGAACTAGCAACATAATGTGACAACAATATTGATGTAATGCCAAAAAACTCGCAAAGTTCTGTGTTGTCCACTGTGAAAACCACCGAAGGTCTTAACCTACACACAGAGAGCACATACACACATGTGCACACACTGTCTGCAGTGTCCAAGTAGGTTCCCTGCATGGCCTGCAGTGAGTTAGTGTTTTCAGCCCTTTGACCTTGGTTTCTGTGTCACAGCACATTACATGAATAGTGCAAGCTGGGCCACACCACCAAAGAGTGGATTGGAGCTCTAGCATAGAGGTCACTTCTAGACACTTTGCAAGTACAGGAAGAAAGGAGACAATTAAAGATTCAAAGTATCTTAGTGTGGCTATGCTACTATGCTAGAGTATAGGCTACTGGTGTACATGTAGCCTGAAGACCACATATTTTGTGGCTGGATTTCCTTCCTCGGTGATGCTACAAAAAATGTTTACTATCGTTTGTGTGTGTATAAAGACTTCAGATGCAAAATCCTGGTAATGAAGTTGATCAAAATTATTTATACATGGTTCTTTTTTCGATTTACAGTCCTGTGCATGCAGAAACACACACACACACACACACACACACATACACAGTCACACTCACACATACACCTCTACACACAAAAAATTTCATATATTATAATGTAGTCATCAATTTAAACTAAAAAGTTTAGTCCAAGCCATTAACACTATCACTATCAAACAGATACACACACACACACACACACACACACACACACACACACACACACACAGGCGTGCTTGTCTCCAGATTCTCAGAGATAATTATAGAACACCATTTTTGTCCTCTGCCACATTTGCATTCCTACCTCTTCGGTTGGTTTTATTGGTCCATTGTGACTTTGATCATCTTTCTGTCTGAGTCTGAGTGTCTGTCTGAACTCTCATGCAGACAGGCTCTATCTGTCTAGTGGGGTGGGCTTACTTACATGGCACCACAGAAGGATCTT
>JAGFZM010002175.1:30410-43394 GCA_017657215.1 Limnothrissa miodon
CTCCCCCTCACCTGCTCTATGTCTTTCTCAGAAAAGAAGAGCACAATGTTTATTTTCTATTTTGGGCTTGTGAAGTGACCCCATAATTCTACTCTTCTCACCCTACTCTCCCCATTACCTCACTCAACCCATTTCTTTCCTTTTTTTTCCTTCACTGCAAACATTACTCTATCATTTCCTGTGTCCGCTTGTGATTTCCCAAACATGCCCCCCCCACCCCACCCCCAGCTCAACCACCATCTTGCATCCCTCGCTCTGTCCTTCCTCCTTTTTTCTTCTGGGCAGGCAGGCCTGTATTATCTTGCTGAGTAAAGAGGATAATGCCCGTGTTTAATGCAAGTCTGGATAAAGCTTGGAGCAGTGGGGAGGACGCTTCAGACTCTTTGTTATTGGCTGAGCATGACATCATCCACTCGCCAGCCCCTGCACCCCTCCCCCCACCACACTCGGTTCCTCCTCCACCACCACCACCCTCCCCCAAACCTCCTTTTGTGTGGTCGTTGGCAGAGAGTCGGCCGGGCACGTGCAGACCACTTGCACCACTAAAAAATCCACCCACCTCCCCCCCTCCCCTTCGCGCTCTTCACCCTTCCCTAAAGTCTCTCTTCTCACCCCGCACACCTCCACACTGCACCCCCATCCCTGCGCCACTCTCCACTTCAGGCATTGCCAGGGGTAGGCTTGGTGCAGCGGCTTAGAGTGGTCGCTACTGCAGGAACCAAAGGAACCCCTGTGTGGTCCTTTGTGTCAGCGTGAATAAGGGAGAGAAGGGAGAGAGGAGCATTAATAGATGGCCTGGATTAAATCCCCCCCCCCCACATACACACACACACACACACACACACACACACACACACACTGCATTCACATCAGAGATAATGGCTGAGGTACCCCACGGCTCTGTGTTTGGTCCATTGAAGATTTCATCATAGGCGGTCACTGAATGTTTCTCTCTCGTGTGTTTTTGCACAGAAATACTACTCTGCTTACACAACATTGAGAGATGTATAGAACTTCACATGGGTCATGGGTCATGACATTAACAGTTCCCTACCAAGGAATATGGTTGATTGTTATCCTCTTTTTGTAAGTCGCTTTGGATAAAAGCGTCTGCTAAATGCATAAATGTAATGTAAATGCATATGTAATGTTTAATATTCTTGAATTTAAGTCTTAATAATGTTAAATAAAAAACTAATTTAAGGAAAAATGTTACAAAAGTTGCAGCTACAACTAGTTAGTTCCAGACTAATGCTCTTGTAAAACCACTCTAGACCAACTATATATCAAAATAGTTAAAGTAGATCAATGACTATCACAGGACAATGCACAGGTCTATCACAGATCCATGTAGCACCTTTTTACCTTTGGTTGTATGCCGTATTTCAGTAAGAATTTAGGTGGTGATCTGTCCTGCTGCTGATTCATTCTTTGTCCTGATCCTACTTCTTTTTCTACTTCTGTTGCTATTTTATCCCTGTGTCATGGCAGACTCAGCGTCAACTTTTTATGACAATAATTGTGCAGCCTCAGAAACAAGCCATTTGAAAAGGTAAAATTAGCATCTGAGAGAAACCAAAATAGAAGCAACATGCAAAAATAGGGCATTTTATTTTAGAATTTAGATACAAAAAAAGGAGGGAATATTAACACTTGTGCATCAGCCACACACACTGTCAGCTGGTCCTCTCCCTGTGACCTGGTCCTTAGGCTGAGAGTGTGCACGGCCAGGCTAGGATCACAGCTAACCCCCGGCAGCATTAAGATGCTCAGCTGCCAGCACGAAGGAACAGGAACACCATATGTCACACATTCACCAAGATGAAGACTAATGAATTAACAATCAACTAACAGCCATATGGAGGACACATGGACAACAGAAGCCCTGCCTTTGGCAATAGCCTTCAATAAAGAGCACTGTGGGTCTCTTTCTCCAAGTCCCAGCCTCCAGATAGAAACCAAGAACCAGGAACCTTGGTATTCAGATTCTTAACATGTTTATCTGCTTCTACATTCCCTCTTAAAGGGATGTGTGACCTTTTGGGGAAAATATACTCATTTTCCACCTCCCGTTAGATTAAATAATGGAGCTTTAACTTTAGTGGTATTTCACTAAATGTATCCCTTTAAGTATGGAGAGTGTGTTTTTCAGCTATCTCTGTCAGTTCCTTTCTCTTTTGGTTTAGCAAACTCACCAGACCAACAGTGGCTGTCAGCTGGGAGTTGGTTAAACAGGTCAGGATCTCACTCAGCAGGTAGGCTATCCTAAGCCTTTGGATAGATGATGTTGTTTTAGGGCCTCTTTTGATACCTGAGAGCTAACGGCTGCCCTGCGCAGTGTGGGAAAGCTTTTAATAAGATTTTTTTGTTATCCTTTACTTTAGTAGGGATTTTGTTTATTCATATTTTTTTACTTGCATACTTTGAGGCATTAGATTCAGAATTCAGTTTGAAACTTTAAAAGGCAAAACCTTTGCTCAGAACTTAATTCTGAATGTGGGTTATGTGGATCATTAATTTTGATCTGACTTTCAGAACATACAGAATCAGGACATTTTGGTTCTGATACAAGTTCATAGAGAGTGGTGGGAACCCAGCTGTTGGGTTCATTGGTGTTGGCTGTTGTGTGACAGGGCCTGTGTGTCTAATTTTGCCCTGTCATCGCATAAACAGGACTGTTGATGGATGTCCACAGTGACCTTCTGGAGTGTGTGTACACACATATGTGCATAGTCACTCACATATCTACAGAGCTCCCTCACCACACACACACATTCACATACACATACACATACACATACACACACCAAAATGCTGGATGACGCCATCTGTTAGCAATGACATTCCTGCTATCTTTCCTTTTTCCTCCAGCCACACACATATACATAACCCCCCCCCCACACACACACACACACACACAGAATGCCTGGTCATAGCACCTCTGTTTATGAATGACATGAAAGGTTGTGGACCTAAAATTTCCTACCCTCTTTGGTCTAATTTCCCAAACCCAGAAACCCAGGCTCTGACTTCCTGTTGACCTTTGAGACTGGTCACCTGACTCTCACACAGGCCCCGCAGGCATCCCAAATGATTACAGGTCAGAAGGGCACCTGAACGGGATCTGTGATATTTTGTGTGGTTATCAGCAGGCTGAGGTTATGCCACAGCTGGTCTGAGAACAGTGGTGAGGTGTGCTGTGCACTAATGGTGATAGTGGTGTCAAGAATGCATGGCTGTACTAGGGAGGTCAGCATGAGAAGGGTGACTGCAGCTGACTGCAGGGCTGACGGGAGTTAATAGCGAAGGACACAGGCGAACACTGACCTCTGCAGACCGACTGTTACACTTCGGGCTTGAGTGTTACTCAAAGGTGAAAGAAAATAGGTACAGAGTGAGTAGTGCTCTCCTTAGATTCTTGTCCCAATTAGCCTCAAACGTATGATTAAGCGCACACACACACACACACACACACACACACACAGTGAATTTACATACACGTACATTCACACACATGCACACATATACTCATTATACACTCAATTTCAAGAGACACAGCCAATAAAACACACACAGGAAGAGACACAGCCAAGAACACACACACACACACACATTCACAGTCATGGCAGCATTAGGTGCACTCCTGGCAGGTGTTGCTTTGGCAGGCTTTGGCCAGGTCATGTCACCGAGCGTCAGTAATCCCAGGTGATGTCACCTTCTGGATTTAGCTCTTATCCCATTAAGGTGGAACACCTTGTGCAAAGGAAGGGCAGTTAAGCTGAGCACTGAGAAGATAACAGATAAGAGAGAGAGAGAGAGACAGAGAGAGAGAATAGAAGATATCAGAGAATGAAGGGTGGGGATGAGAAGAAAAGAGTGAAGCAGAGGGAATTAAAGAAAAGGAGAGAGGGAGTCAACCAAACGACAGGGTGACAAGACAAATAGGACAGAGGTTTTAAAATAGCAATCAAAGAAGGCAGTGGCTTTAAATGTGTCGCACAAAGAAAGTTGGCGACGACACACTGGATGGCCTCTCCCCATGCGGCTCTGTGTTGTCTCTGCACTGTCCAATGTTTTCCAGCTAAATAAATCAGCAGGAGTGACAGGACTGTCTGTCTGCCTCAAGCTCTTAAGCCCTACTGTAAGGTAACCTAACACATATTCACACACGCACAAACACACACACACACACACATACACACACACACACACACGCATGTCTGCATGGATGAACACACATACACATACACACACACACACACACACACACACACACTCACACAACCCACACAGCCTGTAATTCAGCACCTGTATCCGACCTTGGGCCTATGACATCACCTTGAGGACTGACTGCCAAACAACACTGATAAAGATTCTGTGTAAGCATTACACACACTGACACCGACACACACACACACACAAACACACTCACACACACGTAACCTAGCTCCCTTATCTTTTCAAGAAAGAGCACACAGTCTGACGGCAGAGTTGTCTCACCTGTTTGTCACTGCCAGTGTGTGTGTTTGAATGTGTGTGTGTGTGTGTGTGAGCTCACTGGCTGGGTCATGTGACATGACGCCAGTAAATCCTCATCCAGCGGCGACTCAGATGGAAGAGAGTCAATACATCATCCGATTAGATAAAGCACCAGGAGCGTGCAGGTGGATAACGAGGCCGACTGCGATCAGGGCCCACCCATGTGCTTCATTTCACTTATTCTCCTATAACTACTCAATGACGGGTGTTTTTCTTCAGTGGAAACAACCAAAGAATGGGTAGTTAATGAATTCCTATTGTAATCAGAGGTTTGCCTCTTGCCATTTGCCATGACATCTGACATTGATTCACTTTTTATTACCTCTTGTGTCGGACTGCAACTGGTTACAGTAAATAAAGACACAAAGATCTTAATATTTGGTTCTCCCTTCTACGTTCAACTATTTTTTCCCCTTCTTATCAATCTGTTCTTTTTCATTCCCCCCACACTCTCCTCTATTCATATGCTCCTTCTTTCTAAAGCGCATTGCTACACTTCCCTTAGTTTCTCTCTCCTCTCTTTTCCTTCTCCTATCATCTTCTTTCCTCTCTTCTTATCTCTCTCTCTCTTTTCCTCTCCTTCCTTCTCCTCTCCTCTCTTCTCTTCTCTTCTCCTGTCCTCTACTCCCCTCCCTGCTGCTCTGTTTGTGATGCAGTAATTCTGGGCTGCTGTAGTTGCTGGTTGCTGGGTCACGTGATCAGAAAACTGCCTGACAACACCGGCCGACACAGAGCAAGCGTGCATACAGTCTTGCACATGTGCGCGCGCACACACTCACTCACACACAAACAAGCATTTGCGTGCATGCACACACACACACACACACACAAACATACACAGACGCGCACATGTGGGCATACACACACACACACACACACACAGAGGCAGCCACGTGCAGACAAACACCATTACGTATGCAAGGGTAGACAAACATTGTTGCTGTTTCATCTCAGTGCATCCATGACAGACAGTAGAATAGGTATGCATCAGTGCACAATCAATGTTCTACCAGGATCATTCACTCTTGACCCACTGCATCGGCCCGTCGTTGCTACATGTTCTCATGGGACTGTGCCATTATTCATTAGCTTGAAGTATCTTACACAATATCTTATTTAATAACTAAAAATACAATACTTACAATAGATCATTTTTGTTTGCTTAGAACAGAACATATTCACATCACAAATGTAAGAGTATGTTTTAGATGTCCATTAATAGTAACCTCTAGCATCTTTACTCTCTGTGTGACCGTGTGTGTGTGTGTGTGTGTGTGTGTGTGTCTGCAGGTGGAGCTGGGCAGGAAGCAGGATGTGGTGGTCTATGACCAGGGGACACGGGATGCCAGTCAGCTCTCTAAGGAAGGCTTCGTCAACATTCTGCTGAGCAAACTGGACGGCTCCTTCCACCGCGTCTCTCTGCTGACTGGTCAGTTCACACACAAACACATCCACTCAGAGTACTCAAACACAATTAACACACACACACGCACACACACACGGACACACACACACACATACACACATACACACACACACCTTCAAGCATCATTTCTACTGGAAAGAGGGAGAGCTGTAAGACATTCTAGCTCACACCAGCAGGGGTCGCCTGCCACGGAGAAGCGAATCATCATTGCACCTCATTTATTTGGCCATATTTATGTTCTATTATGTAATATATATATATATTTTTTTTTTTTTATTTATTTTTTTTTTTATTTTCACATTTGGTTTTCTGGTCTTCTCTGTTCCCTTTTTGGCCTACTCTTTCCTCTTGCCCTTGACACAAGCCTGTGTTGCAGTGTCATTCTGACTGGGCTCCCTTTCATGATGTTGCTCATGGGGATGGAATGCATTTTCTCATCCTACCTCCTTCCCAGGTCACAGTTGACTCTTTGAGACTGGTCAACTAGGATTAAGACATGTGTCGCTTGTCAACAGACTTTAATTATGTACACACACACACACACACACACACACTTACTTACGCCCCCAATATAAACACACATACACACACACAGACATCAACAAAACACAGACACATATACAAACACACACACACACACACCCATACACCAGTAGCTCTTGAGGATGAGTTGGAAGGGCATGTATGTCTGAACACATTAGCAGGCCAATGAAGGCTGGACTCATTGCATGTCTACATCACTGGCAGAGGCCACCATGGAGTGATGATTATGACAGGCAAGCACCTCAGTCACGCTCATCCACTCCTAAGATGTGTTAGAGAAGCACTTTCACATCACACACACTTTCTTAGAAGTAGGCTTACGTTTCTCTCTCTCTCTCTTTTCCTGTCTGTCTTTCTTTTTCTCTCTTTCCTCCAAGAATTGTGGTCCACATGTGTCTTCAGATATGGCAATTTTTTAAATCCATCTTTATCAGTATTCGTAGAGGGGGTGATGGTAGGAGGATTTTCTGTAGTCAAAGCTCTTTGCTGGCTCTTCAAATCCTTGCTTTTTTATGTCTTCGGATTAGAACACTTTATGGTGAGTCACTCAGCTACAGATACTGTACATTCAGAAGAATCCCTACTAAACACAAACACACAGACACAGGGACACACACACACACCACCACTACCACCAACCCATACACACAGCTGGTGTAAGGCAAGTCTCTCTATTTCAACTGTATTATAGTGTGCCTCTCTCTGTCATAGACACACACACACACACACACACACACAAACACACACACACTACATTTAAAGCCCCTGTCGTCTTTTTTCTGCTCTAACACATACATAAACACAACACTCAGCACTTCTCCTATTCTATCGTCAAGAGAATTCACCTTTTTTTACTCCCTATTGCTCGCCATTCTTACATGTGCAGTTTCCACGACAACAGTGGCAGATAATCTTTGTGAGCGGGAGCCAATGGGATGCGGTTTGGTTGTGAAAGCTTCTAGAAAAGCAGGTCAGTTGAGCCAGTGGTGCCCTGGCGCCCTCCCCCAGTTGCCAGCTCCATTGCTTTATGGGTCAGCTGTGGGGTGTGGGCCTTGCGTGTGTGTGTGTGTGTGTGTGTGTGTGGAGAGATAGTGTATTTGTTACACACATGCAAACACACATCCCTCTCAGATGGGTGGGTAAGCGTGTGGAAAAGTCGATTGGCAGGCTTGGGGCTTGTGAACACACCACTACCACCACCACTACCATGTATTTCTGAGGAAACCAGTGACATCTTCCGTCAGCCGCCATCCACTCCGGCCTCATGCAGCGCAGATAAGGAGCCCTGCAGCTGAGCTCTCTCTGCAGCCCTGCAGCTGGAGCCTCCTCAGCGGGAGAGCACTGGAGGGCCATTCCCCGTGCCACACATAGCAGAGCATAAGGCACAGGCCATCAGAGCTGCCTACAATTAGTGCTTGGAGAGGCAAGGATGGTGCTGTTCAGACCAAACCCATAAGTGTTTACATACCGGCGCATCAGTAATGTGTGTGTGCCATTATTACCGGTCTTCATGAGATAATGAATGAGTGAATCAGTGAGTAAATGTGTGTGTATGTGTGTGTGTGTGTGTGTGTGTGTGTGTGTGTGTATGTGTGTGTGTGTGTTTGTATGCTTGTGGGGGCCTGCTCTTTCCTTAAAATTAAATTTGTGTATTTGTATACAGTATATGTGTGTATGTGTATGTAATGCATGTGTATACAGTGTGAATGTATGTGTGTAAGTATAAGTGTAAGCGTGTGTGTGTGCGTGTGTTAAGCTGGGCATACACTGTGCGATTTTTTCAATCACGTCATTCAGCTCCTGCTCAAACTGTACGACTGAATCGCAGGGGTGAAAAGTTCGTAGCTTACGATTCATGTTCTCACACTATGCGATCAGACACTCTGGTGCGACCTGGCTGCTCACACTGTACATCCTATACACGACACTCGGGGCTCTTCTGAACAGAAGAAGAACATGGAGATTGCCTATGCTCACCAAGAACAAATGTGCTGCCTTGGCTATGTTTGCCATTCTGTGTGCAGACGCCCATTAAAAAAAACGAAAGGCCGAGACGTATACAGTGATAACTGGAGATAAGCAGCGAGAGTATTGGAATCAGAACATATGAATTATTTTCCTAGGCATATGCAGGTTATGACTTCATGTCACAGTTCGACCGTGGCACTGCTTCAACAGTGCGATGCCCTCACGACGGGCGACCAGAATTTCAAACAGGTTTGATTTTCTTGCGATTTTTGGGAGCAATCGTGAGGTGTTAAGGGAGGCTGCTGGTAGAACCCAGAATCCCCTGCTGTGATATCAGGCAGCTGTGGCCCACATGCTGAGCTCTTTTCCCAGCGGGCACACAAACACACAGGAAGATACACTCAAACATGCTCACACTCGTGTGCACTCACACAAAGACAGACAAACACACACAGACACACACACACTGGTACAGGCTCACAAATACAAGCACAGACAAACACACACACACACACACACACACACATACATGCAAGACGTGCTTCATCTTTTACTGCAGTGCATTTTTTTCCTGGTCAGGCGCATGTGTGTTTAGTGCCATCCCCAAATCAGGGGATCTTTCCCCTTCTGTCTGGGTTTTATCTCACTTTCTTTCGGACCCCTTTGCCTCATTCCCTTAATCCCCTTTGATTGTTTGTCTTTTTGGGTAAGCCCCACTGACTCCAGAACAGCTGCCTGACTACCCCGTGCATCGGCTATCTGTCAGCTGCTCACGCTCTCTTTCCGTACGCTGGCTCCTGGACGTCTTCATGTGCTGGCAGTGACTCACTGTTGCTCTGGGCTCCTCTGGCCTCTGGCTTTTTTAGTGGAAGAAACATACATTCCTGTCTGTCTTCTTGGAGGAGCGACGCAGTCGACATAACCAAAAGTTAGACAGCGTACAGTAAATAGAAGATTAATTACAGAGGCGTTAGTTGGCCGCCACTGAGACTGGGTTTACTGGCTAAATTGTTATGTACACATACCTCATGTACACTATCAAAAGGATTGCCGCATGCCTTGATGAACACAGACACACACACACACACACACACACACACACAAACACAAAGAATCAGAGTCAATGATGTGACCGAGCCAGTCACACGCAATGGAGGTGCCATTCACGTTTGTCGTGCCACTCACTCTAATGTCATTCATAGATGTGAGAACATGACTTGGCTCAGGACATCGGCATGTTTTAATATGGTGATGCTATTGTGTAGCAGAGCTTCCGAGTCCCTGCAAACAGCAAAAAAAACCATACACTAGGAGATTGAAGTGAAGAAGTAGATGGTCGAGAGGGGAAAGTCAGTTTGAGGTCTTCACCAGGAGTTGACGAGAAAAAGATCCGACACATCTGACACATCAGCTTGTGGAACTACACTTTTGAGTAGCTTGTCCAGCACTGCAACGCAGTATTTTCCCCCAACCAATTACCGTATCAGTGGATCCTAATTAGTGTAGCAGAAATTTGCAGCCAGATTGCAGCCAGATCAGATAATTAGTACTATCCCCTATGTGCAAAAGCATAAAAAATACATAGCATTAACTTTTCCTCTCTGAACCGAGGTGTCCTCATTTGTTCTTAAGGTCCCAGCAAGCATAAATGTTCATGGACCAGGATTTATGGGATGTGTGTGTGTGTGTGCATGCGCTGTTGAATGTGTGTGTGTGTGTGTGTGTGTGAGCATGCAAGCCATGCAGATGTGTGCTGCAGTGGTTGCTGTCTAATCTCCCCTGGCGTGTGCCATCTGCTGCTGTTTTTAGCTCAGATTAGAGCAGCCATAGACGACTGGGTCACCTGGGAGTCTGCGCCGAGCCATCGCTCTATCACTCTTTCCATCCATCTATTCATCTTTTGTCACTGTCTATCCATCTGTCAGCCCAACCATCCATCTTTCCATCCGTCTATCCATCCATCCATCTATCCATCAATCCATTTCAGTGTCTTTCCATCAAATCAATCTGTCCCCCCATCCTTTCCCCTGTTGTACTGTTGCACCTTTCTCTTGATCTGTCTCCGCAGTCAGTCACACAGGCATGAATGACCTTTGCCTCAAGCACTCGAACTCGGCAAACAGACGGGTGCAGTTCAGGTCACTTCAGTTCACATTTATTGGTGGCTTCGTAGAGGGCAGTAGAGTTACCAGTTATCCAATTATCACAGAGGGAGATTACAGGTTAATACATAGGGATTGGGTGTGACTGCACTGGGTGTGACTGCACTGGGTGTGACTGCTCTGCAAGGGGCCTAGATGTGCGAGGATTCCTATCTAGATGCAGGTTTTTTTTTTCTCATTTTTATATATGCATGCTTTACTTTATTATATAGGGTTGCATGAATCTAACCCAGATCTACATAAACGCTGTTCCACCACGCTGGTATGACTACTTTTTCATTTAATAAATGCGTGTCTGTACTGTGTGTATGTACATATATATATATATATATATATGTGTGTGTGTGTGTGTGTGTGTGTGTGTGTGTGTGTGTGTGTGTAAGGTCGTGCCGTATCAGTAGCCTTGTGAAAAGCGTTTCAGAAGATGTCACCATCACATGATCGCAGAGACATAACAGCATCATTTGTTTTTCTTTTGAGCCAAGAGAGATCTAATATCCACTGGAGCCAGGGATGAAGTCGAGTGAAACTGGAACTTACAAGGCTTGTCTTTGAAGACTGCCTCGGTCAACTCTCCCACTGACTGCATAAGGTTACACAAGTACACACATATAGTATACATACACACATGTTTAGGCCCTCAACTTCCGACACATATGCAATCTATGGTCCATTATGGCAAGGGTAGGCGGGTTGACAGATCAATGATTTCATTGAGAAAGGAGCCACTGTTGCCATTAGGAGGTGAGGTAAGCTTCCCAAAGGAGTATGGGTTGCATTATTCTGAAAAAAAGGCTTCCATTTCCCTTCCCTCCTCCTTCTCTCCCTCCTTCTTATGTCTCTCACTTTCTCCACCCCCCCCCCCCCCCCCCCGTTCCTCCCTCTCTTTACCCCTCTCTCTCTCTTTCTCTCTCCCTCGCTGGCGTTGCTGAGAACAGCACTCTATTTTTAGGTCTGGCTCCTGCGGTCATCACATCTGGCGCCAGTCTCTTGAGTGTACCCCTGGCTCCCTCTCTCTCTCTCTCTCTCTCTCTCTCTCTCTGTCTCTCTCTCTCTCTCTTTCACTCTTTCTCTCAGTCCTTCCTCCCCTTTCCCTCTCCTCCTGGGCCAGTCTTGGTGAGGTCAACAGTGTAACCTTCAGTTGGCCTGATACCTACACACCACCCCACACCCCCCCTTAAACACACACACACGCACACACACACACGAAGTCACATACACATTCTCACTTTAGTGCTGTTCTCCACACCTGTTAGGCTAGCACACTCCCGGCCTCATCGTTCTTCTTCTCAGCTCACAGAACTGAGCCCCTGACTGCGTCACTGGGCGCCTCGAGGAATGCGCCCGTAGAATAAGAAAATATGCATCACGCCATCTTCTGACGGCTCCGCGCCAGACTACTTGCACTGTGAAACTATGCTACTTTAGTGAAGAGAGACTCCATGTCTTTCCTCCTATTCATCTGTCCACACACACACACACAAACACCCACACACACCCTCATTGACACTTTGGCTTGATATTCATGTTGTTCAAGTTGTACAATGTCTTGTGGTCGCCCTGATTTCTGCTTTTTTTAGATTCCACTTCCTGCTTAGCCAGCTTCCCTCCGTAACCGTCTCGCATTTGTTTTGTATGTTGCAATGCGTCCTCTTTCGTGGGGCACACCTGTAAACTGTTTGACCTTCTGCAGCGCCACACCGCACATTTGAATTCCTCTTTCCACTGTACTCACATGGCACCACACAGCTGCTGCTAACCGTTCTTTTATAGCACTGAAGTGTGTGTGTGTGTGTGTGTGTGTCTGTCTGTGTTGGATAGCAGTGAGAGTGACCTGGCCGTGTTGACTCACACAAGGCGTTTCTCACCACTAGACGGGAGACCGCGAGAGACAAAGACAAAGCTGGACACAGCCACTGAATTCCAGGAAAGAGTTCAGCAAAACACTGGACACAAACAGTGGATCTGGAACATACACATTGATACACACACACACATACGTAAATCTATGCACAGATATTTGCACATCTCCACACCTACACACATTTAGTATGTAAACACACACACACACATGCATGCATACACACAAACACACGGTTTACTGTTGACGTAGCTCACAGTGCTCTGGTTTCCTGATAAAACTCTGCAGAATTTTCCATTGCGTTGCCCGCTAAATTTGGACTTCCAGTCTAAGCCCAGGGCCGTGTGTGAAGAATGTACACTTTGTCATCATTTGAAGGCTTCCTGATAACATTCCTACACTCAAACTCCCCCCCCCCCCTCCAGCCACCCTCCCTTTTCCTCTTCACTCTCCTCTGGAAGACCACCCTAACCTCCTAACACACA
>JAGFZM010002175.1:53394-81924 GCA_017657215.1 Limnothrissa miodon
GGGGGTAGTAGGGGTTAGGATAAACGTTCAAAAAGCGCTAATCGCTCCAAAAGTGCTAATCGCTCCAAACCTAAAGTAACGTGAGGACGGGGGGGGGAGTTCTGAAGGTGCGGCGGCAAGGCTTGAAGGTGCGGCGGGCCGCCGCAGTCAAATGTACATAGGGGAAACCCTGCTAACCCCTGACCCCTGACCTCTAACCTCCCAAACTGTGTGGATGCTGAGCAGTGGAGGGATTCTGTTCTCAGATCAGTGTGAGGGGGCTTTGTGGTGCTGCTGCACTGCTTAAGGCTGATTTCAAAGCACAGTAGAAGTGGATCTTCAGAGCTTCCTAGTGCTGGGGAGTTATATAAGAGAGGAGAGGAGGTTGGCATTGGAGGAGGGTGCGACTAAGACTTAGAGGGTGGCACAGCGCCCAACGTTCCTTGCCAGGGGGCACAGCGGGTGGGCAGGCAGCCGGCTGCGCAGAGTTCAGCGCCACTGTGCCCCCTCTGTGCCTCTGTGTGTGTGTGTGTTCTAGCACGACACTGAGCTCATTCACTGACGAGTGTGAAAGCGTCTGATGTAGTCCACACGACCCAAGACAGCAAAAGTTTACAAAGGTTCAGAATGCTGAACTAAAGCATGTGTGTGTGTGTGTCTGTGTGTGTGTTTGTGTGGGCGTGCACATTTTAATCATATCCTTTCATTCTCCTTGCAATGTTTATACTCAGGCCCCAGACATTGTATTTTTACTACGCCATTTTGGGCATCATCCGCCGGTACTTTACACAGTGTGTCAGGGTTTTTTCCGGAATGACTGTGAAGCTGTGTCAGAGTACATGAGCTGGCGAGAGGGGATCGAGGTCTATGACTAAGCTTCTCGGACAAAGTCCCGAGTCTTGGTGAAAAGATCGCCAAAAATAATCACTGCAACAATGATGATGATAATGTTGACGGTGATGATGATGAGTCAAGGCCCGTGTTCAGCTGGTGTGATCTCACCAAGTGTTGATGTCAACACAACCCTGGAAAGCTGATGGATCTTTTCCCTTCTTACTGTACACTTTTTTTTAAAGGCACAAGCTTCTTCCCCCAACCAGGAAGAAAAACTCATCGCTGCATGTGAAGCTCAGACTTTCCTTGTTGGCTCAGGGCTCCCATGCCTCTGGTATTTCCCTTATTGTTTTTGCCAGTGAGCCTTGACTTGACCCCTCTGGCAGAAGGGTACCATGGCATAAACATGTCACGTTGGCATGACATGACACTGTTACGTGATTGAAGCTGAAATGACAGGATGAGTAATGCAAGATGGAGTCATCGTAAGTCGCCGTGACACAGTTAAGGGCAAACTTACGTCACCTTCCCCTGACAAAAGGTCAACGTACATGGCACTTTTGAACCTTTCGCTCTAATCATATGTGCATGGCTCCTCAATGAGAACGGGTGTGTTAGGAATGTCACACTACCTCTAACCTGAAGGAACTGGACTCTGTTAGACTCTGTGAACAAGCTGGTTATTATGGCTCAGGCATAAGAGAGATAGGATTGAGGGGACAGACAGCTCTCATTCCCTCCTCCAATCAACTTCTCTCCTGATATCCTCAGCACTCTCTTCCCACAGAGTGTCCACTGGGTGATAGGGGTAGAAAGGTTGCTGCGATATCTTCAGTTTCATGCTGGTGAGTCAGTGGCCGAGGTCTGATCTCTCCACCTGTACCCTGCTGCACTCCAGATCACTGCCACCAGATATCAGTGTTTGCTATGGCAATGGAGGGGGTGAAATCACTGGACACTTTCCAAGGTGGCAGTGACGGTGTGTGTGTGTGTGTGTGTGTGTTAGTGTGTGTATGTTTGTGTGTGCCTGTGGGGGAGAGAGAGAGAGATAGTTATAGTCAGTGTCTGTGTGTGTGTGTGTGTGTGTGTGTGTGTGTGTGTGTGTGTGTGTGAGCAAGAGAGGTTTGAGAGAGGAGACGACACGAGAGGAGAGGTGATGTCATTGCTCTGGTTACTGCCCTTAATAGCAGGAAACACACAGCCTGTCAGTCAACCCTTAAAGGGCCAGTGGACAAGAGAATGGGGTTAATGAAGCTCTCAGTGGAGAAGAGGAGAGCCAGCAGGGAAAAAAAAGGGACAAACCCAAGTGCTGCATTTGACATCATCTATTTGCACTACTTTGAGGCCAGACTCAAATGGCTTTGGACGTTGGACTGAGATAATGTAGCCTGATTGAGACGCAGTTAGTGTTGCATTATGGGATGTCGTCATGCCAAACACTGTGAGGGTGTTGTAATGCTCACACCCTTCCTCTTTCGGGTCTTTTCACTTGTTGCCATGTATTGTGTGGCATGTGCCTTCCTTTCTCTTGCAGCCCCTCGGTGCTGTGTGTCTGTGTGTGTATGCCTGTGTGTGTGTTGGTGCCTGTGTGTGCAGTGATGTCATGGCTATGTAGTCTGGGTTAACGTGTCCCAGTTTCTCTCCAAGCTCATCTGAGATTATCGGCTAAATCCATCTGGCCGGACTCATGCTTTCCTTGAAGCCCCCTTTCCTGCTTGGCCAACCGTCTAGTTAGTCTTCTTCCAGGTCCTCTCCTCATCTCACACTGTACTGCACCCAACACAGACAGACAAGGGGTTTGTCACCATATATTGATCTGGTAAATGTGCGTTTTATGTATGTGTAAGTGGACATTTTAGTGACTGTGTGAGTGAATGCCTATCTGTGTGCACCTCGTGTGAATGAGCTTTTAGTTGCATATTTTATGTGCTTCATTTGGTGGACACTGAGGCCTCTGACACAGGCCTCTGTTTGTCTGTGTGTGTGTGTGTGTGTGTGTGTGTCTGGTGTGTTTGGCCTGCACCTGTGGTCTCCCTCATTTTCGGACCCTGACGCAAGTGCTGAGCAGGACACATGAGCTCATGCAGGAAGCCAGGAGGGAGGGAGATGCATGCCAGAACTCCAGACACCCCCACCCCTCACCCCAGCCCCCCAATTAAAGGGCCAGCACCCAGTGTGCCTGCAGGCTTAGAGTTTCTGTCAGATGCAGTTGCACATGGTCATGGTCACGTCTCTATGGCCTTGTGGGAGGTTGTGTAGAAAATGTTATGGGGCATTTTAAATGTGTGGGGAGTGATGACTGAACGAGGCACTGCCCTACAAGACCTGTAGTTATGTTTGTAAGGTATGTGTGTGTGTGTGTGTGTATGTGTGTGTTTCTTTGTGCTTTTTCTTGTGTATGTATATGTGTATTGGAGGCATGGGTACAACTAAAATAAAGGTCTTTCCATCCTCTTTTGTTTGGTTTCTGCTTGTGTGGCACTCTGTGTTCTATTTCTGTTAAAGTTACACCGGTCTCTTACTTTCACTGATGGCTCTGTGGCTCTCTTTGGCTTTGAGGGGAAACCCAGCATCGCTAGCACCTGTCTCAGGCTGCTTAAACAGTCTTTCTGCTCAACACTCTTAGTAACACTCTCTGGTCATTTGAATTAGATTTCATTTGCAGCCATTTTTAGAAAGAAACTTGAACCAGTTGCCCAGTGTTATTTCTGCATTGCTCACCTGTGTGTTTTGTGTGCTTTGTGTCACCAGGTGGCTTTGCGGCATTTTCCTCCTGTTTCCCCGGCCTGTGCGAGGGGAAGCCGGCCGTGTCTCTGCCCATGAGCCTGTCCCAGCCCTGCCTGCCAGTGGCCAACGTGGGCCCCACACGCATCCTGCCCCACCTCTACCTGGGCTCCCAGAAGGACGTCCTCAACAAGGTGAGCACAGAGTGGGAACAGGTGGCAGCAGGGTGTCTCTTTTAAGGGATGCTGCTTTTCTTGCACGCTACTAAATCATAGCCATAGAGATCTCTCACACACACACACACACATACACAAACCTGTTACCTCAGCCTCACCTTAATCATCTATTGCTCTCTCTCGATCCCTCCAACAGGAACTGATGGCTCAGCATGGCATAACGTACGTGCTGAATGCCAGTAACACCTGCCCCAAGCCTGAGTTCATCCTGGAGAGCCAATTCATGCGCATTCCTGTCAACGACAACTACTGCGAGAAACTCCTGCCGTGGCTGGACAAAACCAATGCATTCATCGGTGAGGAGATATTCTGGTTATTGAGCTCTGCTAATGCCATAAAAACCAGATGCCAGAAAGGGAAATCAGACCTATTCATGTTATTTCATTTACCATATCGCAATCCGTCCACTGTTAAAAATGTGGGCATAAAACTGATCTTTGTGCCATAAGAAAAAATGCTGTGTGTATGTGTATGTGTATGTTAGAAAAAGTGAGAGAGTGAGAGAGACAGAGATTCTAAGCTGTAAATAGCTCCAGGAAGAGAGGAATTTGAGAGGTACGTAGCGTCAGTGTTGGGGGCAGGTGATGATCAGGTATTTCACAGCCTATTGTATGGTGATTCATGTTGTGTCCTTTCCCGCCTTCTCTCTCTTTTTTCCCGGCAGACAAAGCCAAGGTCTCTAACTGCCGTGTCATAGTGCATTGTCTGGCTGGAATCTCTAGGTCGGCAACCATCGCCATCGCTTACATCATGAAGACAATGGGCTTGTCATCAGATGACGCATACCGGTAAATCCTCTTCAGAATTTCCCATACGTTAAATATACAGTTTTAAAGGCCATCCACAGCGGCTGGCTATACCCCCTCAGGCAGGGGAATGAGTCACTATGGGAAAATAGACATGATTATCTTGTGTTTGATTGACTCAAACCCATTGGCACTATAAGTAATTTGTTTTTGTTTGTTTTCTTTGTGAAGGTTTGTGAAGGATAGGAGACCATCGATATCGCCTAACTTTAACTTCCTGGGCCAGCTGCTAGAGTTTGAGAAGGGCTTGAGGCTACTGCAAACGCTGTCCTCGGCGGACCAGCCTGCTTCTGTTCTCGATGGCCAGTCATCAGGTGAGCTGGCTGGGAAGGAGAAGGCAACACGCAGCGGTGAGGCTCAGACCAAAGAGACGACGAACGAGGAGGCTCAGGAGTCCAAACTGGGCTCACCCACGTCCCTCCAGCAGGGCTTCAACGGTCTCAACCTGTCGGCCGAACGCATCTTGGACACCAACCGGCTCAAGCGCTCCTTCTCATTAGACATCAAGTCTGTGTACGCACCCAACAATGGCCCTGTGCGCCCTCCACCAGCTCACTCAGATGACGTTCCCAAGCTTTGCAAGCTGGACAGCCCAGGTGCGCCCAACGGTGTGTGTGCCTACTCTCCGGCCTCGGACAGCCCCGGCTCAACTGGTTCACCCAGCGTGGTGCTAGGGTTAGGGAGCACAGGCACAGGAGAGGGTCGCACCCGCTCACGCCGGAAGTCCAAGCACAGCGGCAGCAGCGCGGGCAGCTCACCAGTGCACACCCTGGGCCTGGGTCGCGGGCAGCCGGTACACAAGAGCCCCAGCCTGGACTTGGGTCTGCAGCAGCAGCAGCAGGGTCTGTTCCTGGGCCTGCCCCCACTAGGCACTGGCCCCATGTGGACCAAGCACAGGGACACAGTACAGGCCACTACACCAGTCACCCCAGTCACGCCCACCGGTGACGTCCCCTGGTTCTACGGCGGCTCAGATGTGTTGAACGGCAGCAGCGGCGGAGCTGGTAGTGGCACAACCAATGGAGGGGCTTTCACAAGCGGCTCAGCGTATGCCGCGCTGGGCTGTAGCAGCCTGCCGAGCGGCAGCGATCTGTCCTCGTCAGCCGCCTCTTCCTCATTCACGTCATCGTCCTCAACATCTGGCGCCTCTCTTCGGGAGAAGGTGGGCGAGCCACGAGACGCCAGGGCCAGCTGGCACGAAGACGCCTCCTCTGCCGCCGCCGGCTCTTCGGGCACCTCCGACAAGCAGTTCAAGCGACGGAGCTGCCAGATGGAATTTGAGGAGAGCATCTCGGAGACGCGCTCCTGCGAGGAGCTGGGCAAGATAGGCAAGCAGTCGAGCTTCTCAGGCAGCATGGAGATCATCGAAGTGTCCTGACAGACAAGGCTGAGGAGAGCGGAGCCCACCGGGGCCTGAGATGAGCCTCAACTTGGGAATGGAGGGGAGGTGGGGGGTGGATGGGTACTCTGGGGAAGGGAAGGGATTGTTGGGTAATTTATAATGCACAGAGTTTGTTTGTTTGTGATTTTTTTGGGGGGGAGGGCTTCTGTTTGCTTGTGTCAAAGATCGCTTGAATGCGACCCTCACTTTTGACGAAACTGGTAGTGTGGACTTTTAATGGGATATTTCCGCACAGCAAGAGCAAGAGCTGCACAGAATAAAACCGTCTGATGTGGAACAGAAACTCTGTCTCTGTGGCTGAAGAAGCCCTGGTTGGCCATGGACCTTTCTCGGTTCCACTTCCTGCCATGTGTGTGTGTTTATTGAGACTTTCAAGTGTCTCTCTGCAAATCACTGACCAGAGAGTGCCCCCTTTTCCCCTCCTTCTCACCTATTGGACTTGGAAAAGCCACAGTGTGGTGAAGACACACTGTTGTTGTTCTGTGACTGTGACTCCAGGCATTCAGTGTGTACAGATGAACATTTGAACATTGTTGTGTGTGAGAGCGTGTGTGAGTGTGTGTGTGTGTGTGGTTCAGAAACAGTCCACCCTGTCAACCAAAAGAAGATGTGAGTTTCAATAGAAGTAATGTCAGGCCTTTTATTGAAAGGAATGCATTAATGGCCTGATCTTTTGTCTCCCGTGATGCAACCCTGACTCATGTGTCCCCCCCCCAGTATTAGCATTTACCTAGCTAGCTGTGGTTTCTAAAGGGGTTGGAGGGGGTGGGGTGGGGTTCCCCCTTGTGGTTAGTTAGCAGCACGACACCTCCTCCCTGATGTTCCTGATGTCATCTCCCCCTCTAGCGCTGAGCATGCGAAACAGCTGCTGGTCCCCTATCAACAGACACTATATATCTTCTATATATAAATAGCTATTTTAATGGACTGTAACGTTTCACCCAGATTAAATACTTTTTAATTTATTCTATTTGTTCATTCTGGTAATGAGAAATAATATAATGACTGTGTAAGGTTTGTTGTTTGTTGATCTCAAATTTTCTTTTTTTTTTTTTTTTTTGCTGGATGGTATTTATAAAATATGGACACACAGACATACACAACTACAAGCAATAGCGCTATGCTTATTCTCTGTTTCCCTGCCACCCCTTTTTGTATTCTATGGCTGTACGGGAGAGCCTTTGGCTGGGGTTCTTCTGACGTGTATGAACTGATGGTAATCAGCATTCAGTTGAACGTCAGGGCTTTTGTCATTTTCTTTCTTTTTTCGTCACATTGTTTGGAGGACATTTGAGTACTGAAAAGCACAAAGAGAATAACTTAAGAAGAGGGGAGAAATGGAACAGGTGCTCTGTTCCTCCACCCTCGACAACTGCATATTTATACATTTATTTATTGTGCAAAGGGTGTTTGAGTGTGAATGGGAGTGAGAATGAGTGACAGTCAAGCCCTTGACTTTAGACATACTTTTAGATTCCTCTTTAAAGAACATCGTCATATGTTATAGCTAGACTTTTACAGGTCTTACATCCAAATCATAGCAAATGTAAGCCTGACACACTGCTCTCTTGTTCCTCGGCTGGTGAAAGAGAGGAAGAGCGTCACAAACTTATATTCAAAACCTGAGCCCTGAAGCAGTTGGCCAGAGGCTGCTCCACCTGCCGCTCTCAGGGGAGCTCCTAGATCTTTGCCATGCCCATAACCAAGCACAGTACTTCAGCACAAACCCAATGTCTCTCTCTCTTTCTCCTGATTGATTTCCAAAGGATTTAATAGACACAAAATGTAGTACATGGGGTCTGTCAGTGTAAATGTGAATGTTGTTGCTGCCCTTGGGGCACGAGGGAGTATTTACATGTGTTCCTTTCTGTTAGATTTTCTCAATGGCAACCTTTGACCTTTTCATGTCTTTTGTGCTGCTGTAAATTCCGACCCAGTTTCTCCCATTTCTCCCTGCGTGAGACATTACTGAGTCTTTCTTTACTTCTCTCTTTATAAAATTGTTATAATTATTTAATACATGTAAAGAAGATGCGGATGTTGTTATTTCATTATTATTATTATTATTATTATTATTATTATTATTATTATTATTATGTGTAAATATCAACAACATCTAGAAAAAAGGGTGAATTTAGGTATCTTTTTAAGAGAAAATCCTTATACAGTACATTAGGCTGCTTGAAGCAAAATACCTCAGGTTTTATTGAAAGGCTCTCTTTCCTCCCCTTGTAACTTTTTTGTGAAAAAGAAACAAAAATACAATGAGAAAATACCAAGAATCTGTTTCTGTCTTTTTTCCACATCATCACATTCTTTGTATAATTCATGATTTACGGAGTGGATTTAAGGTGTGTTTCCATCTAGTTTTAGCTAAAATATTTGTTTTGTACATATCCAGACCTGCTGCTTGAATGTGCAAGAGAGTCAAATGTCCAGATTATTATGTCTAGAGTATTTTTCATTTATTAAAACAAGGCAGGTATTAAAACAAACAGAAGTGAGGAAATTGTGTACGATTGTCTGAATCCCAATGCTAGCCTGGTAGGCAGGGCAATACATAAAATGAATGAGAGGTCTATTTACCTCTGTTGAAGTTGTTATTCACAGATTGCTTTCAAGTATGCCTCACAGCAGTCTGTAGGACACCCAGGTTGGATAATCAAATCCACCAAAATCCAAATCGGCATATGCATTTAAAAAATATTCCAGTCCATTAATTATTCTAAATTTAACAATAGCTAAAAAAATAATCTTAATCATCCTAATCATGTGTCAGCAATGTATTCATGAAATAATACTACTGTTGAAAACTATATAGTAGAAAACTAATAGTCTGCCTTAACCAATAGCTTAGCTCTGTAATCGAGGGGATGTGTGTAAGAAGACAGCTAGACTCTCTCGGTGCCCACCACCATAACTTAAACCCCCTATGTGTAAGTTTTATTTTTTTCGTATGAGAATTTCTCCCATCTATCGGCGAAGTGGTATACTGCATACGTTTAAATAAAATGTATTAGCCCTCGGTCACGGTCCTCACGGTCCTCATTTCCCGTGGTCCTCATTTTGAAAATGGCGGCGCAAAATGGATATTCTCTTTTGGTACCCAACCACATCTATATATAAATGGAAATTACCAAGTTTACGGGAACGCTACAATTTATTCATGGAGGTAATTACCATCGTTTCATATTATATTTTTAAAATAAAAAATATATTTTTAATAAAAGACGAAGATAAATAGAAGATAAATCCTATAGAGGCTTTAACCATAAACACTGTTGTGAACAAGATGCAACAATATGGTGTGCTGAGTTTGATCCAATTTGACCGTCCTCCTAACATGCTGAGAAAGAAACAGCTGGAGTATAGCTAATCATTAATTGTGCAAGCCAAGGCCAGTCAATATGAGATTAGCCCTGACAAGGTAAGAACTTGTAAGCCTCAAACATTATATAACACTTGGATAGCCTGGATATATGATATTCTATAGATTGGAGGGTTAAATTCTTGTCTTTTCTGTTTTTTTCTGTACCTTATTTGATACAGAGTCTGTAAAATTATGTTCATTAAGTGTCTACTGACTACATTGAGCCTTACATAATCCTGGCCCCAACAGAGTTCCCTCGTCTGGTACCTTAGGGAGTATACGTATAAGGCAGAAAGATGGAATGCTGCTACAAGGTATATCACATGACAGCATGACACTCAGAAGATCTACACTAACTAAATAGGTTAAAACAGCTAACAAGAGAGACACTAAATGAAATTCAGTTTTGTGGGAAAGATTCCCTTGACTGTCACTGTGGAATTTTTTCCCACCATCTGAGCACTATGCTAGTTTCGTCTCTGGGCCTCTGGTAGTTTATTCCCAAACATGACTGGATTTTGTCACCCTTTGTCCTGCTAATCCAGTTTTCCCCTCCAGCTCCAAAATCGAGAATGACAACAGTGAAACAGGTATGCTTGGTTGGAACTACATAGGAAATACAAAATATGTGCACTTCATCTTCCTTCTCTTAATTTTTTTTCAGGTACAGTTGACAGAATTATATTTATGATGCAATATACCTAGCACTTTTGTATTCATTGCATGGTAGTTTTAACATTTTTGCTCTACAGTAAAAGTTTTGAGTCATTCTATCTATCTGTCCATCTGTCAAGTGACACTTGATTGACCCCAGAGACTTGCACATGCCTCACAGAACTTCACATCACCTCTGCATACCGCATCTTTGTGCGAGGTGTATTTTCAACTTACTTCTGTTCTGGACTAGTTGACCCCACAAAACAGATATCTTATATTCTTCTATTCATGACCATACCAAATGGAGTAAACAGTGATGTTGAGCATTATGTAAGGTTGTTTCCGGTAGCAATCACATTAACACTTTGAACTTCATATAAAGCTCACAATATGAAGGTCTTTTTGCAGACATATTATGATCATACTTTAGATGCCTGAATATCATATGCAAGTGAAACACTGACATCTAGTGTTTCATTATAGTCACTACTTCCACATTCAGCTGCATGGTGGCCTTCCAGCAGACAATAGTAAGAATGCACTTAAAACTGATGTGTAGTAGAACTGTTAGTAGAATAATTAATGTCAGTACTGTTTGACAAGATTGTGGTATAAATAAATAAAAACAAATTAGATACAGTATATACAAACCCTTTCCAAAAAAAATGTAATAAGAATATTATGGAAAAGTTTGTTTCCACAATTCCATTCCAAATGTTAAACTTTAATAGATTATACCATCTTGTTGCTGATTGGTTTGTTGTTGTTTGATATGTTAGCACCTTAAAACACTCACATCACTGGACATTCCAAATTAGCTGGTGTGTATGCATTCCCTCACAGAGCGGGAGTAGTGGGAAATTAAAAAAAGGTTATAGTCTAAACTAGAAGAATCAATGGGAATCTGATTCCTACATTGCCAAGATTGAACTCTAGGGCTATAAGGGACCACTCGACTTGTCTTGAATCTCTATTTATCAGAATCAGAAACAACAGCCACATGTTGGCTTTGAGGAAATTACCTTGTATGCCACTTAAAACCTGCTCTGAGCAAGTATCCTGGTTATTAGCAGGCAGTGGCTCCAGCTTCTCAGTGGGCTATTTCCAGATTTAACCCAACTGGACACACCTGGAAGGTGACTATTTAAGGGCTTGTCTTCACTTTTGAGGGCTGGTTGGGCTCTGGCACTGTCTTGTTTGTCATGATGGTGGCAGGCACTCTGGTGATATCTATCTCCTCCTTTAACCTTCTTTCTTTGTATTCTTTTGACACCAGACTGATTGTGGCATAGCCATACCATTTTACCCTAGACATGTGTTTGCTTATGGCTATTTATTGATTTCTGATCACTTTTGATAAACATTTATTTAAAAATATCTTAATTGCTGACCTCTTTGAGCTTATTTCGATATTGTTTTGCTAATTATGATTTCATTGATGGTTATTGGGTCAACTAATTTCTGCTCATCTCTGCGGCAACTGTCCCTGCAAAACATACTACACCAACACCCCTTCCACTACCATCCTACATCTTACATTTACATTTAGGTCTTGGCCTATTAGAAAAAGTCCAGTTAAACTTTGACAAGCATGGCAAAACTGCAGTAGGCTGCTGTCATACAAAAACAGCAGGCAATTTTTCACAGCATCTATTGCAATGGTCTATGCATGGTTAACAGCACTTCAGCCTACTGCAGAAATGATATATTGTTGGATTTAAAAGGTAGGCTATGCTGTTTACATCTGCTGGTCTCTGTATCAAGAAACTAGCTCTAGTAGGCCTGATTATTTGGCATCGACTCAAAAGAAAAATAATGGTATCGCCTGCCCAACTATCCCAATTCAAATCCACTGGGTGCTTATGCTTCCTACCCGTTTGATTGCAACAGCAAAGTTCCCGGATAGTCCTTTTAGATAAACTACATTTCCCAGGTATCCTACAGCCGTGAGTGGGCCGGAACACATCCACGGAAACGAAGGTGGGGGTCGATCGGGGTCGATGCTGTGTTTACTTCCGGATTCCCTACATGAAGCACTAGAGTAGACCTGAACTGCATCGGTAGGGGCTCAAGAGTCAACGCTAGGGCCCATGACAGATTACGGACTAGCGGCATCCGAAGAGATACGTCCAGCCCTTGCTTGTCGGGGACACTCGGCCCACCGGCAAGCTGTCGCAACAGCGCATTCATCAAGCTGCATTCTCTTGTTTGTATCTGTTGTTCATGTGTTTCATGTCAAAGTCAATGCAGCCCGCTTCTGGAACAGCATTAACGTTACCAACTAACGGTACACAACTTACTGGACCACTCATGCTTCTGTTAAACGAGCCTCGAATCTCTATCTAACGGGGATATCGATATCTATATTTTAGCCCTTAAAGACCAGAGACTGTTGGGAAGAGGATTTGAAACGGGAATCGACTCGAGGTGGCCGGATAAAGTATCCGAGGGGTCGCGTACAGCTCCCGTGGATTTATTTATCCCTGGCCGTAAACATGGACTGGCTAATGGGGTAAGTGCTATAAGTCTCACTGACAGCTTTTCCCCTGTTGTTGGGTCCAGTATCTGCTCTATATTTGGCGTCTGGCAGCAATGACAACCACAAACTACCAATATATGACAGCTAAAAACCATGCCGTGCATCCACCTCTCTTCTCCACTCCAGCTGGTCATCAGTACAGTAACATTAGGCTAATAGTTCGAACCTTTGAAGCCTTTGACAGTCCACACATCATTCGCAAGTCAATTTCTGAAGTCGTCTTGACACATTTTGGAACTGGTTAACGTTTGAGGTTTTCTTAAATCAAATTTGGCATCTCGTCACTTATTTAGCTTGTCATGTGTTTGGGCACTAAACTATTTATTGATAGCCCAAACACTTTTCCGGGTAACTTAAGACGGAAGAACACAAAGCCTACTAACGTTAATCTACATAGTTAAGGTGTCAAATAACCTGTGTGGGCAGTTATTTCAAGAATTGATTTTTTTTGGTGAATTTGTTGACCAAATGTTAAATTTTGGTGCAGGCTAAACAAACTGCATGGTAGCTCTTGCTAAATAAGTAACGTAACATTGTGTCAGGTCTCCTTAGGCACATTGAAAGCAAATGGTTTAATGCAGGCTGAATGGGTATCATTTTGGTCATATTTTTGTTTGTGTGAAAACGCTTGGCTAAATCAATGATGAGTCCTTTAGAAAAACAGCAACTACAAGACTTGATGCGAATGAATGGGGCATTGAGATTGCCCGCTAGGCTAAAGGTATGCATTGACAGCAACGTTGTGTGCAAGGATTTGATGACTTACCATTGCAGGTAGAAACATCTGGGTTTCCCCCAGCATTTCATAGTTAAAGCACCACCTTGACAACAAACCCCTACCAGCCTACCTACGTTCCCCAAAAAAGTTGAATGTTTTACACATAGGCTATTTTTCGTAGGTTGTAGTTTGTGTGTTTGTAGTTTATTGTGCTTCCTTCCTGTCATATATCCCCATCATCACCACAAACACATTGACTGGCCATTTTTTTGGGGAATCACTGAACATCATTCTAGCTAGTGTAGACTTCTGCCTGCCTGTTCAGTGTACAGACAGTGCGTCCAGTGTTGAATCCAGTCACATTCTCAAGGTTGCATTTGTGCTTGTGCATAGACCTTTTATCAGCAGACTTGCCAAAGTGGCTGCGTGCAGCTGATAGATAGCTTGAATCCACCTCAGTCTTACAGATTTGTGGTCAGTGATTGGGTCAGTGCCAGTGGGCAGGCACTGGCAGACACCCTGTGTCAAGTAAGTGATGCATAATGAGAGTCCTTGGCATATTTAATGTAAAGAGATTCTCACACTCACTATAGCTTTCATCTTATTACATTTGTCTAGCTTAGATAAGTTGTTCAGCACAGCCTTTGATGAAATTAAGTCCTTTATTTTATGTTGTTATATTTACTCATTAACAAAAGAGAGACCAAACCAAAGTATTGTGACCTTCAGCAGAACTCACACTGCATTATGATTTTTTTTTTAAATTCTCCTGAGATGGCTACATGCAGTCAAGGCTTTAACTTTGTTTAGGATGCATGGCAGGCTAACCTGCCTGTTGTAGGTTCTTTAGCCCTAGGGTCTGTCTGAAGTCCTGTGCAATGCAGAGTCGCAATCACTTGCAGTCATATGATGAGTTTTGCTAATCAGGTAACAGAGACACTTCCTCTGCAGTCCTTCTGCAGTAAATTTCCACAGTAGTGTTTCAGTGCTATGGTCTGGTTGGTCAGTGCAGGTAACAGGCAGCAGTGTATCCTGAGAATACCCCCAGCTGTTCTCTCTCTCTCTCTCTCAAATACACACACACACACACACACACACACACACACACACACACACACACACACACACACAGACCTGTCTCCAATCGCATCTGGAGACAGTCTCCTCCACTGCTCTGATTCCCCTGGAGGACAGTGTGAGAGAGTGTGAGTGGATTGGCACACCCCAAATAAGTCGTTTTAGCTTTGTGTCAAGTCCACAAAAGAAAAGTGCCTTTTGACAGGTTTTGACCCCTGGTTCCAAACACACTAATTACGATTATTGTTGTAAAGTGATTCAATACGAGAGATTGTTTTGTGTTTGGTCCTGATGATTGCAGTCTAAGCATTAATCCAGGGTGATATCTTAGCGTTGATGATATTGGGATGATCTGAGAGGTGATTTTCTATTGGGCTCCAGATGTTTGTTTACTGTGAGAGATGGGCCCCGGTGTCCCATGCGGTTTGTGTTTGTTGTGTGCTGGGGCAACGACAATGATGCGCTCAGACGTTTCGTGCTCTAGCCAAATATGCACTCAGCGGCCCTGCACACAAGCTTCTGAGCTGGAGGGTGGAGGCATGGGGTGCGTGTAGTGGGGGTTTATTCATCAGGAAGTTTGTTGACTCGCTCCATGCATGTTCCGCCTCAGTCCATCCACTCACTGAGTGAGTGTGTGTGTGTGTGTGTGTGTGTTTGTATGTGAGTGTGTGTGTGTGCGCGCATTAGCCCCCACGTTACACTGAGCAGAGATTTCTCATTTCACCCATGAGCTCTGGTCCAGATCATGTCATCTGGTGGTTGAGCACTCATGTTGGCACACAATGAACTCCAAAGGCCCAACAATTGTGTGTGTATGTGTGTGTGTGTGTGAGTGTGAGTGTGGAGGATTCTGGGTGTGTGGGGACAAACCTACTGGCATACGTGCAGCCACTCTCATTTTCTTTTCTGATGGAATGAGAGGCTGTTAGGCTTTTGCATGCTCAGCTAATGAGGGGGGCACTGTGTGAGTGAGTGAGTGTGAGTGTGTGTGTGTGTGTGTTTATGTGCTGTGAAAAGTGTGTGTGGGGGGACAAAACTTCAGTGTGGCGTAAGTCGTGACAGTCTTCAAGGTCAGCTTCTCATCCAAGCAAACAGAGTGTCACACGCAGCTGGGGAACAGGATTTAGGCTTGCCAGTTGTAGTAAAAGTCAGCCAGCATCCAAAGGCTGCTGCCAATGTTTCGTTGGTCATTCCCAACCGACAAACAGTTTTGACTGAGTTCCATTACACTCTCAGTATGTGTGTGTGTGTTTGTGTGTGTAACTGTGTATGAGATTTGATGTTTGCATGAATGTGTGTGTGCGTGTGTGAGGGGTTTTTGTTTTATTTCAGAGCAGGTGTTGTCTGAGTGTTGGGAGCAGAGCATAACTCTCCACAGGGACATTCCAGCGTGAGGGAGAAAAGCAACCCAGAGACAATGAGGGTGAAAAACATCATGTCTCACCCAGGGCCTATTTAAAGCGCTGGAGGGAAACTGTCAGAAGGGAAGGAAATCAGAGCTTCTGGTGTGGTTGGAGTCGTGTGTGTGTGTGTGTGTGTGTGTGTGTGTGTGAGGGGGAAAGGAAGGGTGATTGTTTTAGAGGAGATGCTGACTAAAGTGATTCACAGATGGCCTGTTATATTTTGAACTGAACTTTGTCTTAAAATTTGCGGGGCAGTTGAAAAGGAGGAATGTGGTGTTTAGGCTTATTCTCTCTGTGTGGAAGAGCAGTTGAATCCAGAGTTTTGCGATTTCATCGGCCGCATACTGACATAAAGGTCACCCTGTTTCTCAAAAGGCTTTCCTCATCTCACTCTCTCTCCCTTTCTCACTATTCAGTATGGGATTGCGTGTAATGCTGTTCCCCTAGCCATTGTATGTTTTTACCACTCATTGACAATAGGAGTGATTATTTAATAACAAATTATTATCAGAATGTAGTTGACCATTAGAGTTAGGAACACCCAGCTGGCTTTTTTGTGGCAACTCTTTAGCTTGTCTATGGAGACTCCTTTATAGAGTCCACTAACACTGCACCACCCAACAGAGGTCTGAAAATGCCAATGTATGTCAAAATATAAAAGTCTACATTTTTTAATAGGAAGGGAAAAAATCTAAAACTAATGATCAGTGGTGATGCTGTTTTACTATTTAACGTCGGAATCAAAGTCAAACTAATTTTAAGATTACCATTGCAGGTGTTTTATTTGTTGTCTTGTATAGGTCAGATCTTGCTGCAGCATCCCTGGGGTCTACGTCTGCCGTTTCTAAATTTCTGTCGTCCTCTGCCAATGTCATGTGCATCAGCATCCGTGGTGTTTAGTTCTTGCGCATGATTGCAGTATTGTACCCACTCACAGCTGCACCCCCCCCCCTCTTTCTCGGCAGTAAAGGCCTGGCAGTGCCAAAGCCTGGGCTCCATGTTAACTGCCGATTTTGAGCTCCAGTGGATGAGAACAAGCCCCTCAGTTGCCTGAGTGCTTAATGTTAACTGCCCTTTCAGGGATAAAGAGAGGGCACGTTAGGACTTGTTTAACTGTCCAAGCTGAATGAGATTGTAACATGGAAAGAGGCTCGATCTTCTCAAGCGAGCAGAATCCCGAAGGCTGAAAGTTAAGCAGTTTGTGGTGTTGTGCCAGCTTTTGACTGCCGGGCCATCTTCAGCTGTAATCGCAGGAAGACTGCTTTCCCATTAAAAGTGGCATCTTCCAAGACAGAGACTTAGAGAGGAATGGAATGGAATGGAAACCTCTTGTTGCCTGGCTTTTGTGAGCAAGTATCAGTATACACCCAGTGCAAGCCAGTAACAAGAAAATATGAAGGACATTTCGGTTCTTCCATTTTTTGTTTTGTGTTTTTGTTTTGTTTCCTGACAATCTAGAACTCTCATTCCTTCCTCAGCCACATTATTAACAAGTTTAATTGCTAACTAGTAGGGCTGGACAATTAATTGCATTTGCAATATAATCGCAATTTGGAAATTCGCAATTTCAAAATCGCAGAGGTGCGCAATATTTTTGTTTTATAACTGCATAAGCTTAATGCATAGACTTGTTTGTTAGCTACACTCTGCACTGTGTTAAACAAGGATTGGGGTTCAATGCAACAAGATATTCTCTTGAATAAAAATATGTTGATTAATGAGTAGTTCATTTTCTATTTTTATTTAGACCATGTGTACACATATGCATAATAATGGGACATATTTGGTGCTTGTGGTTTTTATTGTGAAAAATCACAATTAAATTGCAATCGCAATATTGGTTGAGAAAAATCGCAATTAAAATTTTTGGCAAAATCGCACAGCCCTACTAACTAGCCACATGGTTAACTCTCCCTAACCTCCTCCAATTTTTTGTTATGTCCTGGAGCTATGGAGCTTGAAGTTTCCTAAGAGGATGCTGGATGTCTGCCTTCAGTGACTGAAATCAGTAGCTCTGGGATGATCGTGACTGACTCAAGCACGGGTTTTGTGACCGCAGTGATTCCAATAAGGGCTTTTATTTTTGGCAGCAATGCAGGACAGTGTCAACAAGACACATGAACCTTGAAGCATCAGAGGGAGATGTCACACTGATGAAAGGATGGATGGACAAGATGGAAGGATGAAAGGAGAGAGAGAGAGAGAGAGAGAGAGAGAGAGACTTGAAAGACTTCATGAAAGAGAAGTGGAAAGGGCAAGACTGGCCTGTTTGGAGGCCTTTCACTTCTCAGCTGGATATATGCCAGGACCTAGCGCACTGATCATACCTGACCCTCATATCTGATCTGCTCCCCCTTTGCTGTCATGGCCCCCTGATCAGTGGATGCCATGTCATTATGGTACGTTAACAACCCACCCACCCCTTGCTTGCTTGTGTTATGTTTCACTTTTTAAAAGCTGACAAGGCTTAACTGGAACATTATTAAAGTTGTGTCTGTTTTTCATGGAAATACACTATATTCGAAATATGGCCTCATACAGCAATCAAGTACCTTAAGAGTTTGTTCCTTGACTCCAGACATCAATGATATTCAAGCCAGTATAGGGAGAGGGGCACTGGCAAAGCACACTAAGGGAGCCAGTATAGGGAGAGGGGCACTGGCAAAGTTCAAGCCAGTATAGGGAGAGGGGCACTGGCAAAGCAGTCTAAAAGGTCAACTATGACCCTAGAGGCCCCTTTGCTGTCTAAGTAGTTTGGCTGTACAGAAGCCCTAGCTGCAGTGCATCAGGCAGTGGACTATTTTTCCAGTCAATCGTCTTGTCTGAGGAGTGAATTGTGGTGCTCTGTCTGTCCCCTTCATAATTGTAGTTTTTATTTTTTATTTATTTAATTTGTACAATTGTTTTAGTTTAGTGTACCTCTCTGTCTTTCTCTCTGTGTGTGTTTATGAAATAGTAGGAAGAAGGTTGCTCTGCACACTGCACATTAGCTCCAAGAAATACTTTATTAATTTTAAAACATGCAACGTTGGATCTTCGTCAGGCCATATTGTTTATGAAATAGTGGAATGTAACTGTTTCTTTCCCCTGCCTCACGGTAATTCAGTTTCTGTAGGTTTCACGCTCGACAGTAATTCTGTTTTTGTAGGTTTCATGCTGGACAGTAATTCAGTTTTTGTAAGTTTCATTCCTGTTGATCATTACATGCCTGAGGATGACAACCCCACTCTGCTTCACCTCACTGCCATGCCTTCCTCTATGTACATTGTGTTTGTGTGTGTGTGTGTTTGTACTGTGTGTGTCTGTGTGTGTACACTATGTACAGTATGACCCCAAAACACAAACTCTAACTAAATTAAAGCATGCACAGTGAATGCCTCGTTTTATGACACTCAAAGCCCAGCAAGGGCCCAGTCAGATGTCTAAATTAGACATGAAATGCTTGCTGGACCGGCTCGAGAGAACAAACTGCTGTCTGAACTTTGCCATGTTTGACCTGAGTCAGTGGAACAGAGTCCACTGTAGAGCATCTTGTGTTTGGCTATGTTTTCTCTTTTCTTTTTTCCCTGAGCACATCCTGTTAAGCATGTGTGTATATATACTCTGCTGATCCTGATGAGAACAAAAGAGTGTACACACCACATCATGGGCCGGGGTCATACCGGTTCAAGTCCGTAGTTATCTGTCGTTCTCCGGCACGAGTCTTAAACATGATTTCTGCCACAGCTGTCTGAGAGCACAGTGCACACACACAGATGATCAACTCTCAAACAAATCCACCCACACATACAAACAAATGTACACACACGCACACACACACATACACACACACACACCTCAAGGTTGTACTTGTGTGGGTTTAGCCTAGTGGCCTTGCTCGGCTGGAGCAAGCATGGTGGCCCCTTGTTTGAGCAATCAATGGAACATGCGAGCGCCGCAGTGAGATTAAGGGGAGGCTAATTAAACAATGCATATTGAGCTCCATATGTCTGCTCTTCCTGCTGACAGCCAGCCCCACACAGAACACCCTGCTGATGCACCCACGCAGGGAGTACTTGATTTCTCTCTCTCTTTCTCTCTCTCTCTTTCTCTATTCTGTCTCTCTCTCTCTCTTTATTGTTCTCTCTCTCTTTTTTATGTTTGCATTTCTTCAGCTTCTGTCTCTTATTTGTTTGTCAGTGTGGGTAGCTAAATGATGAACGAGTTGTCTAGATATTTTGTTGAGGTTTGACTGTTTGGACAGTTAACAAGCACTAGAAATTTTTTTCATTTTTCCTTAAGGGAGTTCTGTACTATATGTAGGGAGTGCCACCACTCCTGTCCGGTCCGTCAGGGCAACCATAGGTGTTTGAAACATCAGTGTCCTCAGTAAATAAAAAAATATTGATAGCAGTTTTTCAATCGAAGTTTTACAGAGAAAAAATAAATAAATTGTATAAAAGTATAGCGTTTTAAGTACTCCTGCATCCCGTGTGGAGTTGGGCGCAGACGGTCGGAGTTCACTAGATGATGGGAGCGACAAGGAGTCTGGCTCCTCAGTGGAGAAGTGAAAAGTAGCAGAAAGGGTTGTGGGGTGATGGGCAGAGTTGCCCTGTGCCCTCTTGTACTTCTCCATGGGCCTGGACTGGCTCGAGCAGAGGAAGGGCAGTAACCGCAAGCTCAAGCCTGGAGCCGGAGCCATCCGGAAAAAGAGGTGAGTTATCTGAAGGGCATCCGAGGACACTTCCTGCAAATTCATGCTTCGTCAGGCCTATTATTTGAGGGAAATAAAAAAAAAAACACTGTCTTGGTTTTGGAAAATGTTGTGATATGCGATTTAGTTGACTTTGTGGCACAATTCATGGGATTAAACAAAGTTTTCTGTTTGGCTTCCTGAACATACAGCAAAATACTTCTCTTAATCCATGGCACTTTAGTCAGTTAATGTGTATGGTGTGTGTGTGTGTGTGTGTGTGTGTGTGTCTGTGTGTGTGTTTGCCTCCATGGGAGACAGAGACCCCACTTGTTTCGTCTCTTGTGTCACTGGAGAAATAATATGGGATTAGTCCTTCAAGTCAGTAAACGGGCTTAAAGACCATCGGCATGAGTGGCAGTGAGGGGAAGTGATAAGCAGATACTTCTCCGTTCACCCAAGGCCTACCGCCTTCCAAACACACACACACACACACACACCCTTAAGATTTTGTCTCTCTTTTTTCTGTCTTTAGCACACACATACACAGCTTCACGAAATGAAGCACATTCTCTACATGTCTGGCTACTCTGTCTTGGTGCAACTCTCTTTCTCTCCCCCTGTCTCCGTCCCTCTGTCAGGAAAAAGGGGATGTTTTGAGGGAAGAGAGGAACTGACATGCTGTACTTCCTCCCATTCAAGATATGAGAATCATGGCTTCTGATCTCACCCCTAACACAACATGCTCTTCTGACCATGACCACACACACACACACACACACACACACACACACACACTCTCTCTCTCTCTCTCTCTCTCTCTCTCTCTCTCTCTCTCTCCCTTTCTAATTAATCTTTCTCTATGTACATTTCTCACTCTCTCTTATATATACATACACACAAACACACACACACTCTTACCATCCTAATTCACTCATACTGTACACCCAAAATCACACATACACACAGATTTTAATCCATCCACTACCATTTCTGCCATGTGTATTTGATTGCTTTAGCTCCAGAGAAATCAGCTAGTTTGGGTGTTGTCAGGGTAAAAATCAGAGCACCTCTCAATTTGAATAATTTGAGCGAGCATCTGACCGTATACCATTGACCTCTCTTTGCAGTCCAGTAACGATGTCACAGCTTGTGAATGATGTACGACTGGTTGTGACCCGGGCGCTTGATTTTCTGCTGGTCTGGCTGAAGATTTGATGCGTAAACTAATTATCAGCATCACGCTTCACTTTCTCAACGTGTGGAATCAAACCAGATTAATCGCAATGAGGTCACTACTGCTTGGTGGGTCCCTGTCATTTGATTAAACAGATTTCCTTTTGATGAGGGGTGTGTATGGCTCATGTAGAGAAATAGGCATTTAATGCGAACACATACACGCATTTAATGCATGAACACACACACAAAGACTCATACAATCTAAGTGTATGGAGCAGACATATGGCTTATGGTGTATGTAAAGCACAATTAAACACCACCACATGCTCTTGGCACTATGACACTTAGGCTATAACACACAGGATATTTATAGCGCATGGAAATACTATGGATGTTTTACCAGCCTACTCAAAAGCTCTGGCTGATTACTGGCATAATTATGGATGGCCCCAGTGCAGCTTTTAGCTTAAATCAATATTGTCCACCAGACTGCACTAATGAATTCTTGATTGTTGTGCACGCCCATTAAAAATTAAATTCACAATTTTTATTTCACTATTAAACGGTAGGATAATTAAACTGTCTAATTGTTTTATAGGGGATACTGCATTCTGTAAAGCATCCCTTGCATCCCTGTAAAGCATTGCATGGAGGGTGTGTGAGTGGAAAAGGCTTACGCTTTGGCCTATGTCCTGCTAGACCTGCTTGGGAGGTGGTTTAGTAAAGGAAGGCAAATACACAGAATTAACTCACTCACACACACAAACACACACACACACACACACACACATCTACACTCTGGATAATTCTTTACACCTTTTTAATCAGGTGTTTTTTTTGGCATTGTTATGAAAATGTAATTAAAGAAAAAATCATTAAAAGTGCCTAAAACATAATGTTTTAGGCACTTTTAATGTTAACAAAGAGAAGTTAACCAAGAGAAGGCTGACGCCAGAGGTTGTGTAATCATTAAAGACTTATGAAAGACCTATGAATGGGAGAATCAATGGCTTCCAGCTAATTGGTAATATTGCAGATGCTGTAAAAGATGGTTTAGGAGAAATGCTTGTTTTATTTGCCATGCTAAATAAATCAGCTTAAGAATTGTATTTTGGGAGTACAGTTTTCACTGACAATACATGTATATGAAATATAGCCTCTCTCAGCCCTGTAACTAACCAAATCTACTTAAAACCAGCCTGGCAACTTAAGTGTCACTGGCCAGACGCAGTAAGCAAAGTCACGCGATAGGCTTTGTTTGACATTTGTGCATTAACTTGTCCGACAGCTGTGGCTCTTAAAAGATTATCATAGCCAGTTCTGATCCTTTGGCTTGTCAACAAATTCACATGAATTTACCACTGCAGGTGTAATAGTTGAGCTCAGTGACTAGGTGAAGCTAAGTAACAATAAAATTGCTCTAGGAAGTAGCAGGAAGCCATATATTACTGCTACTATAAGAAAACATCTTTGTGCAGATTATAGGAGAAACATTCTGTATTCTAACCAATGAATCACTGTTGAGGTCTCATTGGGCCAAAGAATGGTCCCCAATGGACATAATCACAATCAACCGTCATCTGATTTTCCTGTTCTCTGTTACATGTTTGAGGCATCAGGCGTACAGTCTAGCACCCTATTGACCATTCTGATTAGCTCACAGGTTGTACTCGCCTGTCTCCTCTAGGACCCAGGACTCTGTGGAGTCATTGAGCATGAAACCTCATCCTGCCTGGGCTTCATAAGAAAAACTCTGGGGCCCACAGCTGTGTGATGGGTCTCCTGTGAGCCATTAAGCGCTATTTGATCAGTGTGCCTTTTAAGTCCATGTTGACTTGGTATTATTTTTGGCTCTCTCTGAATTTATACAAGTAGCTGAGTACCTTCATAGGAAATCATTAAAAAAGTCTTGACAGTGGTGAGCTTTGCAATTTCACCTTTGACCACTTGGTGGCAGCAGAGTGCCAATGTTCTGCACAGCTGCAGCTCAGCACTAAAGTGCCAGTCTCCCCCTTTGGCCCTGCACTTGGCTTTACATTTTACTCTTTTATAGGCAACTGACTGTGGGATTTATGAGCATATTTATGTGCAGTGCCGTTCTGGTTTACATGTCTACTTTTCATCCCAAACAAGGTCTCCACTTCTGCCTTGTGCCCGGTTCTCACGCCCTGGAGATCTCTTGCTGTCGGCTTTTAGACTTGGCTCTCCATGGCTTTTCTTGAGCACAGTAACCACAGCCATTATTCAGTCATCCACACCAGAGGACCCTGGCTGGAACCAGCCTTAAAGCAACAATTCTACCCTTAGCCTAGTCTCAGTTTTAGTTTTCATGTTGTGTGTGGTGCTTTTCTGTAGTTTATACACAGGCAGTTAAACTATGTGTTTGTTGCCATATTTAACATTCTTTCTCTTAAGGCGCAGAGGTTGATGCTTCACAGGTCAGAAAATTGTGTTGAGCAATGGATTTTGTTTGCATTCTGTAATGTATTTACTTTTGTAATGAATAATTAGCTGTGAGTATGATTATATTATTTATGAAGCATGTCAGAGGCGTTAATTGCTGTGTGCATAATTGTGCACCACTGGCTATATAAAAATAGCTCAGTTATACATAAAAGTTCTTTGTCTGAACAACAAACTTTTCATAACTATACAAGAACATCTAGCACTAGCATCTAAGCATCATATCTGCTGCTGTCTTGGAGGAGGTGGGCAAGGGTGAAAAGATAAACGAAGAATGTTCTACTGATGACTGGGGGAATGGTGATGGTATTGGAAGTAGGGTTGCAAAGGGGTGGAAAATTTCCGGTAAATTTCTGGAAACTTTCCGGAAATTTTCCATGGAAACTTTAGCTTGGGAATTTTAGAAATATTCAAAAATGGAAATTAGTGGAAATTATGGGAATTAACTGGAAATTTTGGATGATTTTAAGAAACATAGACCATATGACTCATATACCAACAACATATTTTGTCATAAGTAGACATCTTTGCAAAAAAGATACAATTAAAATAAAAATATAGCATTTTTCTGTTAAATAAGAAAAATATGTAGATTGTAAACTGAACAAATGGAAAGGGCTATCAAAACATTTAAATGATGTATGAAATCAGGTGTGGTTATGTAAAACTGTTTAGCAGGATGCAGAAGAAACAGAACATTTTGTGCTATCTAGCACCGTGATAACTAACTTCTTTAATACAAAGGTGCTAGCTAGCTTACCTTTAACATATCTGCCTTACCAGTGAGCTAGCAATCTATATTTTGATTGGGCTAGCTAAAATCTAACATTTTAGAACAAATATCATCTAAGTTACATCATCATAACTTGCTTGACTGTTTGTAGTCCTCAAATGTGTAGCCTCATGTGTCTGTATCAGTGACTGTATGTGGCTCATAAAGGTTGCTTTAGCAGTCCATAATTCTAGAAATCATTGAGATGTGATGGGAGGATGCACAATGCGTATAGGAGGTGCGGCCTCAATAGCCCTGCATTAAGAAGTGTGTTATGCCCCTGTGATTGAAGAATAGCAAATTATAGGCTACTCAACTTTATGCATATCACATCTCATAGTTTTAGCCAAGACTGCAAAAATATAATTTTCTACCAACTATCTTTATGTCCCTGACCTTTAGTTAAGATCATTTCCATTTTTTCCCAATTAATTCCCGTTAATTCCCATAAATTCCCATTAATTCCCGTTAATTCCCATGGAAAGTTTGCCTTTGAAAATTCCCGGAATTTTGCAACCCTAATTGGAAGGTGGTGTGACTTGGTGACACCCTTTGGCTCTCTGTAAGGCTGTAGCACACATGCTGGAATCCGTATCATAAAAGCATTTTGCCTCTCAGTCTGAGTCAAGAGGTTTCACAGCTGATATGACCTCAAGGCTGCTGGGCCCCCTGCAAGTCTCTATAGAAAAAGACCACACCACTTAAAACACAGACCCTGAGCAAGCATGAAAATAATTGGCAACATTTCTGAGGCAAATAATTGCAAGCCTTTTAAGGATGTCATCAGGTCTGCAGAACAAAGGATGCATTAATACTGTGGTCAAATTAAGGTCTGCTGATCTTTCATAAATTCAGCAATTGTTTTGGCCAGTGATCAAGTCCCAGTTATACATGGGATGAGTATGAGTTTTGTTACTTTATCAACTGGTAGTATTAGTGTCCTTTTAGACATCTTTGCATCAGGTTTAAAATATAGCATTGGCACTAAAGCAGGGCTGTGAGGTGTCTTGAGTGTTTAGAGAGGAGGGATACTTTTCACAAGATTCCTCATTACGATTCATGGACACGCTTGCACAGCACACCCTGAGAGGCAGGGTGGTGTGTTTGTGTGTGTGTGTGTGTGTGTGTGTGTGTGTGTCTAAAATGATGATTGTCCTTAAATTCCCCCTGCTCTCCTTCCACCTCCCACCTTGTGTGCACATTGCATAACTCTGCAGTCTGCAGTCTTGGGAGATGCTGTGGTGCAATAAACTAGAGTCAGACCCAACCAAGGGATTTATCATTTGCCTAAACTGCTGAGCACCACCATCTAGAGGATTGAGGGATCATATGCACCTCTTATGCTACAGTAACATATTTTCTTTAGATCTGGTTTATAGTAAATAGTAAACAGGCCTAACGTAATCTGAGTACATATTTGGTTTATTTGTGTGTTTGTGTGTCATTGAGTGATGTGTTTGTGTTTTTATGACAATTTGTTGGCTTTTTTGGCAAGACTCAAAATTACATGGTTCGTGTGATTTACAGTGTCAGATTGTACAATTCATAGCGTGTAAGAAAGTTATTTACGTGTTTTTTTTTAAATACTGGGCACTCTATATCCACGCAAATTTAAACCCAACCTACGGAAGCAGGAATACCGGTGGGCGGCGGTCTTCTACCAATGCTCAGCAAAGGGGTGACAGACGGCACAAAACACTCGCGTCTTTGTCTTTAGTTTTTAAGGTAAAGCTGTGGTAATACGGACATATTTTAAAAAGACTGGATATTCTTATCAAATTCCTGTCTGGCAAAATGAGATTTAAAAGGAACGGCTCCTACACTTTGAATAGGTAAGCGGCTTTTAAATATTGACTAAGTTAATGTGCTCCGTCTTTGACGCGCTGCTGCAGCACAGCAGTAGGAAACAATTGAACTTTTCCGTCTTTGAACATTTATCCAGAAACGCTCGCATCACCGGCACTTCCGATGGTGCCAGAAACATTAACGTGTTGATTAAAACGTGTCTTGTCTCCTAAAAACTTATATGATATACTATAATTTAAGAACCCCGTCTTATTTCATGGATTCGGTCTGAAATAATCTCAGGTCCACATGTTCACTCTTCTCTCACACCGTGGCAGGAAGATGCGTCATATCCCGTGAAAAAATAAATCCAATTTGGATGCTTTTGTCAAATAAGTGACCTCCGTGCCTTGGGTTTAAATGAAAGAAACAATGTTCCTGCATACTGTATTAAAGTTTACATTCCTTTTAGTGAGTTTCAAACTTTGAATCATAGTCATGTTTTGACCGTCTGATGGATAGTAGGCTACCCTGAAATAAAGGTGGAAAAACCTGTTGATCTTGACTAATGGGGAAGGGACGGCGGGGCTTTCTTTGATGAACCCGAAACGCATCAGCATCTGCAATACCAGTTTCAGTAAACAACTTTTGAATGGATTATGTATAGGGCCCATTACATGAGAAACTACCTGCACTAAATCATTTGTCAAATCAATGTCACCTCTCCGTGTCGTTAGTGATTCTAACGTTAGATGTAAATTTGACTCTCATCCCTCAGATCACACACGTATCTGTCTTTTTCTAAATTAATCAGATATGCTGAAACTGTCAAGCTAAAATTAACTCTGGGAACGAGCACATATTGAATGAGTGCTTTGCTGCTGGATCATAATGTTAATGATGCCTTAATTAAGTGAAAGAATGGGAGATGTTGGTCCTGATTTCTATTTTAAGCTCCTTCCTCTTTGGTGCACTGCTGATTTAATGAGGAGAAATTGAGCCCTGTTCTCCTGTGCCTGACGCTGGGCGATTTTGCCAAACACAATGGAAAGTTTGATCACCTCATCTGTAGTCCTTCTGCCCTAATGCGAGACATCAAAGGGGAGAATTGCATGAGAGAAACTGGCATAGCGGTAGTTATATTTGGGCAACTATTTTCTGTTTTGTTCTGACTATCATATTGTGTTGCTGGACAAGAGTGGGCCAAGTTCCACCTCATTTGTGCAATCTAATAACTGGAGCTGTGGTGCTCCAGACAGAACTATTATTGAATGAACCCTGTTTGGCCAGCTCTGTCCAGTCACGATATTGCTGCAGTGATCCAATCAATATGGCCGGTCGTCATTACTTTATGTTCACTCCAGCAGTACTCTAGGCTCCTGGACCAACATGTTCTCTCTGTCACTTGTCCCTGCGAGACCATTACAGCGACGGAGAGGTAAATGAGTCCCGACTGGTGGAGTTTGTGTGCCGGACTACAGAGCTTTATAATGGGTGAATTTAAGTGGTTGACTGGGTGGCTTATGTAAGGTAGTGCATGCTGGACTTGACTCAGTGGAACGTTTGCAGTTCTTGATGCACTGCTGTACAGTCCAAAATGCATTGTTTTAATTCTGGAGCTAAAGTTGAAGGCACCCTCTGGTTCCTGTGAAAACAGGCTAGTGCAGGGGTGTTTGAGGTGGAGGGTATCGTTGGAGAGGGGCGGGGGGCCCGGAAGGGTTTTTTTTTAAGCGGGGGGGCTCAGGTGAAGATGGCTGTGATGATGAGTGACCCTGCTCTGTGTATTGTGCTGAAATTGAGCCAGCCAGTCACACCCTGTTTATCTTTATCTGCTGGGTGTGATAAGAGATTGGTTCAGGTGTGTTGAGCTTAGCACTCTGCTGTTGCACAAAACACTCTTCTAGTGTGTGTGTG
>JAGFZM010002175.1:84517-98881 GCA_017657215.1 Limnothrissa miodon
TGTGTGTGTGTGTGTGTGTGTGTGTGTGTGTGTGTGTGTTTGTGTTTGTGTTTGTGTTTGTGAGTATGACTTTGTTCCGCGTTTTAGCATGAAGAGAGAGTTGCTTTTGCATGGCATTGAGGCTATTGTTGCCTTTTTTTGAGTTTCTTCTTTACATCCTGGGCAACACCTTTTGCCACCTTCAAAGCCAAAATGTTCTCAATCCATTTGGGTTTTGAACCATTTAAAGGATTTTAAAAGTTTTAAAGAGAACATATTGCCCTGAGAATTTGACTGTATGGTATGGTGCTTGTGTTTGGCTTTTAGTCTTATCTCCATATTGGTTTGGTATGAATGAATGAGTGAGTGGCCCAGGTATGAATGAATGAGTGAGTGGATCTGGTGTGTGTGTGTGTGTGTGTGTGTGTGTGTGTGTGTGTGTATGTGTGTGGTCTCCTGGGTTCCTCCAAGTCTGCATTCCTTCCTTGCTCTGGAGCAAGGATGTGTGACGGTCATCTCCTAAGGCTGCCACCCTCACACTAACCCCACCTCCCAAAAAGGCTGCCTTTTGGGTAGATGTCCGATTTAAGACTCCTTTTGATAGTCTGTTGTTGCCAAGCGCAACAGGGTAAGGTTTAATGAAAAGGTGGTGAGATGTGATTGAGAATGCATAACTGGCAAATCTCAAATAAAGTTGTGCAGTGTTATCTCTTATCATCTTTACCCAAAAAATTATTTTCAGCAAATGACTCTCTATCCCCCCCTCATCATCTAGTTAGCCCAGCATTGCAGATTTGAACAGGGTCACCCTGACCCCCGTGTCCTGTTAGCAGATTGTCCTCTGTTCTTCCGACTAAAAACTGACGCCTCAGTGCTTAGTCCTCTTCCTCTTCCTCCTCCTCCACCTCCTCCTCCCCCTATCCCTCTGCAGCACAGTGCTGTAGGAGTCAGCACCCAGACTGATGAATGGAGCCCAGCCTAGCAGAGCCTCTGGCGCTCACCTCAGCACAGTCGCCTAGTCTCCTGTGGACATTACATAATCACCTCCCCACCCCCCCTCCCCCCCAAACGCCTCCCTCCCACTCCCCCTCTCTCTCGCCTCCCTCCCTGAGGAGATTAGGTGGTGGGGTGGGGGGTGGGGGGGGGGGGGATAACTGGCTCCTCCTCTCTGTACTCTCCTGCATCATCAGGAACTGCAGTGCTGGCAGATACCTGACAGAAAGAGAGGGAGGGAAGAGCAAAGAAGGGTACACGCCGTGCAGGGCCCAAATGTGCGTCACGTCACGTGTTTCAATGTCAACAATGCAGATGACCCAAGAAAAAGGTGTTTGTGTGTGTGTGTGTGTGTGTGTGTTTGTGTGTGTGAGAGTATGCATTCTATTAGCCTGTATTAAGCCCTGTATTTTGGTAAGTGTGTGTGTGAGGGAGAAAGAGTGAGAGAGAATGAGTCAGTGTTTTTTGTTTGCTATACGTTTGCTATATATGCACATGCATGTACATCAGATGGAGAGGACAGAGGTCTGGTGATCTTTCTGTGCTGTTTTTTATGCCGTTAAAGATCCATGAAGATCCATAAAGATGGTTGGGTGGGGTGCTGTGGACAGGCCCGCTGAAGCCAAACCTTTGTCCGGCAAACATGCGCTTAAACACACAGACTCTCATGCCAAGCTGAGTAATTACCAGGAGCTTCACTAGTGACCTCTCATGAACCCTTCTTGCTTTCTCGATCACTCATGCAAGCGCACACACACACACTCACCAGGACAACTGAAATCTCAAACTCCAATGTCCCTTGTCCCTAAGAGGACTTTCATTTTAGCCCCCTGTGTGTGGCCGTTGCTTCAGCATCACACAGCAATGCTATATTTAGGTTCTGCGGGCTCCTTGTCTGAACATATGAGAGGACTAGCAAGGACGCAGAATAGCCTTGCTCGGTAGGTGCTGATGGAATATTCAGAGGAAAGGGGGATTCGCCAGCACCTTTAAACTTCTCGCTTAATCATGCTACACACTCATAGCAGACACTGACTCCTACAGAGGTGTATGTATGAGTTTCCTTTAGAGTCCTGTATAGAATTAGGCAGGCAAATTATTTTGCCAGAGGATTATGACTTCTCATCGGCACATTTGCAGGAATGTTGTGTGTTCTGCATAATAAAAGGTGATATGTTATTTGGTTTATAACATCTTGACTTGCCACAAAAATTACTGCTATAACGGCGACCTTTCTCTCACTCCCTTTCCCTCTCAGCTTATCTGTGGAAATTGTTACAGTACATTTCTCATTGTGCATTTCTCATTTGCCATTGTGCTGCTTTGCAGAACCACCATGCCACCTCTTCCTCTTCCCATTTTTCGAAAACAATAGTGCATTGACATGTCAATAGCCACTACATGATAAACATTTTTAAATGTTAACAGTTGGTTGAGGAAGTGATGGTCAATAGCCACTTCAGTGCCACAATCAGATGAACTCTTCTATTGATTACCCTTGTTGATCTACTTGAAGTCAAAAGGCTTCAGGGTTAAAGGAGAAAGCTATAGTCAATTCATCAATAGTCCTGTTTTTTTATGTTGCTGATCGCTGCCTGAGCTATGGGAATCAGGCACAATGCGGGGGGAACAGGAAATCTGATTAAAGTTTCCTTTTCTTCCTGTCTGTTAGCATGAGCTGCTACTCTGCAAATTCGATCCATGTTGCACACATCCCCTCGTTCTCATACCTACTGAATGATCTCAGTGATGTTAAACAACAGGACTATGACCAGCAACTTGTGAATTCTGCAGTGCATTTGTTTGTAGTTTGCAGGCTCCACTACTCTAGTGGAGACACTAATCACTAATCTAGTGGAGAGACAATGTAGTCTAGTGAACTATGGGGCAGATAGGATGCAGGAGTAATCTGGCAACCCAAAGAAGGAGCGTAGGAGCTGGTTGGCAGCAGTCAAGAGCAAGCCAAGGAACACAATAGAACAATGCCCATAGGCCTTACCCTTCCTTCCACATAGTGTGCCTTGAATCTGAATGACTGGAGATCGTGCCAAACAAGGGGAAATCTGCCAAAAGCACAGCACTGGAAACTGCCTTCTCCAATTGGGCCATTTTCACTAACCAGTGTCAGCCCTGTGATTGGATTGGTCGGATGATGGTGGAACTACCGCAGCTATCCAAAAAGGTTATGGCAACCATCCCTGGATGCCTTAAAGCTCTTTCAAAGGACTGTCACAAGGGGGAGAGGAACTGCTAAGGGTATCTGGGTATTGATCAGTGTGGGTGTGGCACACTCCCACTCTCTTTTCCTTCTTTTGTATATGAATATAAGCACATATTGATTTGGTCCCAGACTACCTTTTCTTACCATCCTCCATGAAAGACTGCCCAAGCTTGCTTCTTTTCATTCGACAAACATCTGTTTGAATATTTGAGTGGCTTTTGTCCACCCCCTGCCCCCCCTTACTCCGTCAGCCAATGAGGGCAGATATTGTTGGCCTCCAGATGGAAGCTGGTCTTTCACGATAAAAGTGCCTCCTCCTCGTTGTCCTCTGTAATCATGGGTAATTATGTGTTGTTTAGAGGGCAGGGTGAAGAGGCCCGGCCCTCAGTGCTCCTCACACAGAGCCTGTTCTAACCCTCTAAGGTTTTGCTCTCCCCCAGAGGAGCACTTCTGTTGGCTCAGTGCACCCGGTACAGGCTTCTGTCTTTCTCTGAAATGTTTTTGCCCGCTATCTCCATTTTTCTGTCTCTCTCTCTCGGCCTCAGTTTCCATGAGTCAATGTTTCTTGATAAACTTAAGTGGCATCTTTAGTGCTCGATAATATCCTTGACCAGATAGTATACAGTAACAAGAAATGGCACCAGACTTTGGAAAGCCCCTTCATACACACAATAATAATAAGACTTTCCACTAATAATGGTATGATTTTATTTGTCATTTAATACCTTTTTACTAATTAGTTTTTACCCTTTGGTATGTGTTTTTTAGTGTAACAGAACTTTATGTCAGTGGTTTCTGTGAAACATGGGATAGTATCTGAAAAGAACTGGTTGGCATCTATTAGAAATCTTTGGATGGTTTCAAGAGAAGTTTGTCAACAAAACAAATTGTCGGTACGGTTGTGGTTTGAATAGTGAAATAACATTGCCATTTAGTCAGTTTAAGCAAAGGTGCCAAATATCTACCCTAGCATTAGAGTAAGCATCCTTGTCTATAGTTGGCCTGCAGGGCTTATGTCTAATGTTATGTAACATCATTGTTAAAAGTAGCTTAAAGAACAAAGCCAATTAAATTGACCTTTTTGCTGGAATGTGGACAGTTCTTTATTGCTGTCCTTTATTAATTTAAATGGCTTGTTTTTTGGTCATGTGGGGAGGGCCAGGGGGGTTGGGGGCATTGCTGCTGAAGGATAACAAAACCTGAGTTGCCCTTGAGTTGGTTTGACGTTGAAAAGGGATGAAGTGAGGAATGGCAGGTATGCAAGATCCATCACCCCTTATAACTGTCTCTGCTTGACAAAATGAGTATGTGCTAGCCGTCCTTAATGGTGCATGCATTGCATACTCTTATAGCCCCTCCCCACTAACAAACACGATTGCCCCTCCAAAACCTTCACCCGCACCCCTGTGCTGTGAGGAACATGCCGTACTTCTCCAGAGTGTTCTGCTGTTTCAGCCCACGCACTCTCTCCCCTCTCCTCCTCACCTCAACTCCTCTGCTGGCCAAGGCCATCACTCCTCCACAAGCATGCCTTAACACCTCGCAAGCGCCATCCGTGAAATTTGCCTCCCCTCAAGCCATGGTGAAAGTAAACAGATTGTGTTGTGTCTGTCTGCTCTCATGGTTTGTGTCTGCTTTCCTTCCCAATCCCATCGCTAAAGATTTCAGAAGATTATTCATTCTGTCACTGCCTCATAGCTAAACAGGAAATTTTTATTTATTCTTTTGTGTGTGTGTGTGTGTGTTGGGGGCGGGGGGGTCTTTAAACAGTACTGCTTCATTACACTTTGGCATGGTTCTCCCTACTTTTACACACACACACACACGTGTACACACTGACTTTCTGTGGACTTTCAGTGTCAAAGGGAGCTGTGTTTCTCCTTGGCCCAGCAGGTTTGCCCTCCACCCCAACTGGCTGCATGTTTCCTGTGTAAACATGGGAGGTTGGGATGTCCTCCTCCTCCTTCCCTTTCTTTTTCTCTGTCCTATCCTCCTCCTCCTCTTCCTTCCCTCTCTTCTCTTCCCTCCCTCCTCTCCTCCCACACAAAGTGCATCTCTGTCTGCCACGAAGGGTACAGCCATCACTCGCATCTCATCAGCGCCTGCTTGGCTGGCGGGTTGGGCCCGCTCTCGGAGGCCCCCATGCCGGGTGTGTTTACTGCAAATAGCTCCTCTGTTATTCTTCCTCATCACAAGGTGCACACTGTGTGTGTGTGTGTGTGTGTGTGTGTGTGTGTGTGTGTGGTATGTTTTCTTAACCCTCCTCTTTAAGCAGCCTGAAGGATGTTGATACCTGTGAGAAGCATCGTGACTAAATACAGCTCTTTGAAGTGTAATCAGATGCCGATCACCAGTATTTTTTTTCTTGGGTCACATGGAGATTCTGCATTTGATGTATTTATGTGTCTCTGTCATCATTATATATTTTTTTAAATGTGAGATATGAAAATCTCACAATTGTAGCATAACATAATTCAGTTTTATCATCCAAAATGCTAGTTTGCATGTCTAGAGTGCTAAACTTCAACTTAATCTGTGTTTAGAGCAAATATGTATCTAATGATATAACAATTAATAACTTAATACAGATGTTTTTTAGATCTAAACCAGTTTGTTGGACTTGAGTGCATGGTGTAGTTCCAATTTGAGCCTGACGGGTACGCTGTCATTCAGCCCTAAAGTACCTCTTGTCTCAGACAAATGTTTGGATGTGGACTACCACCCAGTGTAAATCACATTAGGTGTTAATGGGTAAATGAGTAGACTCAATTTTTCTTCAAAATATAAGCATACAACAAATATAATGTTATCACTAAAGCTTCCACTCTATGTGTTCCCAAAAATTGTTCTCGATTTATGAAATGCTTTGAATTTGAATAACATAATCTTTTTGTATTGACTAGGACCAAACTTTGGTTTGTACCCTTTGCTTGGCCAATGGGTTAAGATGGGAAAGGTTGCTTATTGGATTGAGAAGCAATCAACTTTTAGTGGTCGATGGACACTGAACAGTTTGATTTTTAAAAGTTTACTAGGTCTGGAAAAATCTTAGAATGTCAGAGGAGGAGGAGGAGACCGGAGCACCTAGTCTCCATTTTAGATAATGTTGCTTAGTTGGACCTGAGAGGTGTTTTCAGCCATGACACACACAGGGTGTGTGTGTGTGTGTGTTTGTGTTTGGGGATACCGTACCTAGGGGTGCGCTTTATCCAGACCCAGACACACTCTACTGTCATGGAGGCACTGGAATGCTGTGAGCTCAGCTTGGCCCTTTTGCAAGAGCATGTCTGGACAGAATCCTCACTCTGCTTCATGCTTGCACGTTTTTTCTTAAAAGCATCTCTCTCTCTCTCTCTCTCTCTCTCTCTCTCTCTCTCTCTCTCTCTACCCTCTCTCCCTCTCCACCCTCTGTCTGTCTCTGCCTGTCTTGCGTGACCGGGTGAGGCGGGAGCTGAGCGTGTTGGTACAGGCAGACCTTCCCCTCAGGAATGCAGGGCATGGTGGAGGGGCCTGCTCTAACAGCAGCTCTCCTTCAGCAGGTCTGAAAGGGAGAATTGGAGAGGTGGACTGATGGGATGTTTGAGAAATGGAGAACTATCACTGCTTTTCAGCACATTCAACTAAGTAACTTCCTCTTACTTAGTGGTACCCTTAGTAAGGTTTTAATTGTTTCATATGAATTGACTGCTATAATGAAGACTTCTAGAAAATAATTTGGCAATAATATGAATGTTTAGTTAAGCTCTGAGACTTCTTGATCTGTACGTGAAACTCTCCCAAACTGCTGTAATTTGATTCTAGGTCAGTCTTTGAACTGAAAATAAATCAGGCCAGGTCTACTTTCTCATTGGTAGTTTTGAGTTCATTCCTGATTATGATGGTTAGGCTGCACTCCACAGTCCAGTAATGTGTACCTCCTGACCTTGCTGAAATCTTAAATCGAATAGACAAATGATTAGGAGTATTCCGGTTCAGATTGAGAACTCGTGATCATCTTGGTTCTGATGGACTCGTGATCGTCTTGGTTATTGTTGCTCTGACCAGTGGCAGTCCTTTTCATCCATGCTTGATCATGTTGGGCGGGCCTCCCTTGTTGCTGGGCTTCAGGTTTGTCTGCAGCCCACGAGGCAGCCGTTGGCTGTTGGAATTTGTGGTGTTTGCTTTGTACAAAAGGAGGGGAATACCCACCAGCTTTTCTCCCCCAACCTGTTTAGTTAGACGGCAGTTGGTAATTTCAAATGCTGTGAAAAAGAAAACTTTTCTTGGGTCAGCTTTAATGACCTATTTTTACTAACTCTAGATTAGATTATCTGTTTAATTGTGTAATATTAATATACCTTTCTGTGGTTGTGATTTGAATGACATGCACATGAGTGTGATTACCTTTGCTCCAAGAAACAAAGGTCTGGAAATTACTTGGATCCAGCATGGTTTGGACATCAATGTCTAGTTTTAATCATAGTTTTACATGGGCATTCAATGGAACTGTCTTTCAAAAATATGCTTAACATTACCCACACTGCTTAATAGAGGAAACTGACTCAGTGGAACTACAGTCATAAGGTGGTGACATCATTGTTGTTGGACAGCCCCTCAACTGTTCTTCCTTTTTACCCTTCCACATTCTTCCATATCAGTGTGTCCCTACCTTTGGATGGTTGACCTCCAAATACAAAGAGCAGCCTCTGCCCTCGCCCCTCAGCCTCCAGGACATATTTATGAAATTTAGTCATGGGTGAAGAATTCCATACCTTTGGCTGACTTGTTCATATTTTACAAGGGCAGGCAAGTCATTTGATTTCTAAAGAAGCCATGAGCACACACATAAAGCAGTCATTGGCTGTTTCTCAATGTTGAGAATTTTTCCATGATCGACCCTTGTGAGTCCCTTGATCGACCCTTGTGAGGTACAGACTACAGAGGCAAAGGTGCGAACCTTTTTAGCATTTAAGGTAACTGTACTGCTGCGGTGCCGCTGCCGTTTTACAATCTTCCAACTTCTTTATGAATGCTAAGGATTTTAGATATTCCTTTAACATTGCATCCTCAAAAATTAAAAGAAAGAAGCACTCTGAACTTGTTTGGAACAGTGGTTGGCGCCATACAATGACAGGCAGACATGAACCCTGATCAAGCATCTTTCCTTTACCTTAACTACCAATGGCTGGTGTGGAGTGGTGTGTAAGCCACTGACAAGACACTCGAGGACGGGTCAAAGGGTGTGGTGCCACAGCCCATGCCGTACTTTCCATGGACGTCATGATTACACAACTAAACCATAGTCTGTCTTTCACAAAAAATGGGCTTGCATGCATGTTCTGAGATTTCCATGCTGATATGCTTTATGCTAAGTAATTCTATGAACCAGCTATGCAATCCCATGGTGATCAGATCAGTAATTTCTGACCAACAAGCCTGGAATGTTGCTGAAAACCAGAACGAAAGGGGTGTTCCTTCATTTAAACAACCTCTGAAGCGTGAAGACCTCATTTTAGTGCTTCATCAGCCATGAAATACCTGCAGGGTGTTGCCTGAACATATTTGCTGGATACATTTCCAAAATAATCAGTTTTTAATGAAGGAGATTTCACTTTTGCCCATCCGTGTGAGAGGTCAACCTCTCATTCTCGTAGTGTGCTTATTTTCATAGTTTTTAAAAAGTACATTGGCTTAAAATACAGAAACAAACCTCTGTCTTTCTGTTAACTTTTAAGTAGTCCACCCTTGATGGTCAACAGTAGGTCTGGTAGACTTTGTCAGTCGAATGGTGCTGTGTGTTTGCCAGGTAAACAAGTCTGTGTGTATGTGTGTGTGTGTCTGTGTGTGTCCATGGACGCATCTGGACGTGAAGTGGGTTGACTGTCATCAGGCTCAGAGCTGAAAGGCTTTATGTGCCGGAATAGTAGTGTAGGGGTGCAGTTTTACACAGCAGGTTGGATTGGCTCCATATGTGTAGCTAATGTCACCCAGCTACCTCGGGCCACGTGCTTCAACCTGCGTCACCCCTCCTGCGTAAAATTCCTGCGATCTGTTGGACAAGGCACAAACTGGGTTCTGGGTTGGGTTAAATTTAGCACACGGGGGGGGGGGGGGGGGGGGGCCACACAACCATACAACCATACAACCATACAACCATACAACCACCATCCCCAAATCCCTGTTTCACCCAGTGAGAGGAATTGTTGGATTATCACCTCCATTTCCTCATCTCTTAATTTCCTGAGTAGTTTGGTTGAAACTGGCTGTAAGTGGCACACCACCTGCCCATTGTGCCTTGCTCTGACTGGACAGTTTTCTCTCTCTCTCTCTCTCTCTCTCTCTCTCTCTCTCTCTCTCTCGTGAACTTGATCTCTAAGATGAAAGAAAAAGGAATGGTAACAGAGACAAAATTCAGTGCCTGTTTTAGACCAATGTCAAGTTTCAGCCTGCCTCTCTGGTTTCCCCTCACCTGCACAAGGGAAATCCTTGGTGAATCTGAGGCAAGGGAGAGGAATGTTGATTCAGTTGTCCCTACATGCTCACCAGACTGCTTAAGGAGCTGAACTTGAATGGCGGTGTAATTTAAAGAAACGTAAAAAAAAAAAAAGGCATTAGCCTGGTGTTGTCTAAGACAAAGCTAAATTATACTAATGGAGGAGAATAAAGTAGGCTACATTGCATTTCCAGTTAAGTGGTTTGGGTCCAAAGGTCTAGTTTACAGATTTTACCTAGTAATCCATGAAACACTTTTATGGATGGCTATTGTGTGTTTAATGAGAGGAAGATTTTAAATGTTAGAGAATGTTTACTTTGTTATGCACACTCTTCTCTAAGATTTTGTCAGCAGTCCGCCTCAGTTATCCTCTGATAGGCCGAAGGTGGGGTGAGGGGCGGAGCTTGTGGCCAGTAAAACTGTAAGAAGTTCTTGTAACAGAAGTTGTTGAAAGGAATACCCACCGACAGACAGACAGTTGCGCATTTTACGAAAATCACGAGATTTCCTCCCTTTGCGCTTTGTATTAACGCATAACGGATAAAAGAAGTTTCAAGTCTTTCATATAACCTCCGTGGTTGATGAGTAGCCTACTGTACACGACCTAGAGTGATATGCATGCTCAGAGAACCCCGAAAAACGGATTAAGTTGCAAAATGGTCCTTCAAACTGTAGGAAAAATTTTGAGGTATGTCGCCTAATATCTATTGCATGTATCTTTTTTTGTCTGCTGTTACCTCCCTTGTCTGCCTCCAACCAGCCTGCCCTGTCTGTAAATTACGGAGGTGGAACTTTCCACACGAGGACGTCTGGCTTTGAGTTTCCATTAGGTTATTACCTCTCTAGCCTATTCCTCACACAGAAGATGGGGAAACGTAGCTTGTAAGGACTTGTAGAGTAGCCTGTAATGGTTTGCGTGCGTCTTAACCACTGCCATCCATCCACGCAAGCTTAACATGAGTGGATGTCCGAAACATTTCCACATGCTGTAGTGTAGCGTTAGAACGAGTAATGAAACAATAAAAAGTATAAACGAATTTTGCTAAATGTATTTACACACGTTTGTCTCATTGTTTTGTAAAATGCTGTCTACTGATCAACACACTGCTTCTTTGATTCATTTTCCTTTTTGCGATACTTGATCTCGTGCGTAGTGACGCTGGTTGGACGGTCTCATTCATTTTTTCCAGAGCTAATGTCAACAACTTGCCAATTATGTTAACACCATGGCTGAAGTTTTTCTTTAGGCATCAGGTCCATGGATCATGACATGACATCAAATTATATTTGGGTGCCCCAAAAGCAAACGCCTATGCTGCAAGTCACCAGTTAACCCCCCTCCCCTCCCTAACAGGATGAGGTAGACCAGATGCAGAACAGCAGTCAGCTCTAAAGCCCAGTGCATAGTGAATACCAGTTTAAATGGAATCCCTTCACCAACCTGTCCTCTGTTGTGATGCTGATGAGCTTCTCCTTGACAAACACTGGTGGTCTACACAGCTCAAGGGGATCTGATTGTAAATAAGACAGAATCACATTGGCCTGTAAGTCTCACTGTGGGTAAAGCTCAAAGTTTGATGCCAATTATTTTTAAATGGTGTTCATGTATAAATTGTTGACTTATATGTACTTTTAAAATTATTATTTTTTTTAATAGTTCAGGATAGTCAGGAATGGATTCGTATAAAAGCAAGTGACTTTTGAAGTTCTCTTTTGCATATTATGGAACTAACTTAACCTTGGTTTAAGTTTTGCATTATTCGTAAACATTGATGTTCTCCAAACCTGTATTGGCACTGGCAGTGAGAATTTTTTGCCAATAAATCACCTCATTCTTCTATGTCTGTGGTATGCAGTATGGTAGACATTTTAGGCATTACTGTCATATTGTTTTTAGACACAAGGTTTTGCTTTTAACCTTGAAGACTAAGTTCATCTCCCAAATCACCAGGTGTTGGCAAAGGTTGTATTTTCTTAGTAGAAACAGCATTGTTTTTCAGAGCTCATGTTCAATGATTGAAGATAGAAAGAATCTGCTCACACAAGGATACATTACACTTACCTCTGTTACTTTGATAATTCACAAAGATAAGGAGCCCAGAAAGTACCCTTTCTGTTGAATTTCCTGGTTTATAATTCCCCACTCAGGTTTCCGGCATCTCTCCATAAATGCTGTAATGTAGACTTAAATGTGCTCTATGAGATGTTGCAGGATTTTAGCGCGATTTCATTTTTATCTCAAATCGTAGGCATCTCCCCTTGATCAGCTAGCTTTCTGCCCCCTGAATACACTATGAAAAAACCCGGTCTTGAACAACAATACAGGGGCTGTAATAACTCAGACCTGACTGGTGTATTCAAACAAACGCCTGTGATGGGGGGATGTGCACTTAAACATAACAAACAACAACCAACCAATCGGCAACAAAGATGGGGTGGGAGTTAATGCACGTCCTTTACCAACATTATTGTTGATTGGTTGCCCGTGGTTTGTTGTGATTAGGTTTGTTTGAGTGTTCGTTTGAATATTACATTGAGTATTATTATTTGTCAGGGGGGAGGGTCTCCCTGTGAAACCTCTTGCATGAAACAAACCATTTCAATTTGTTCTAACAGCATTGGCACATACAGTACATATAAAACAAGTGTGTCATACTCCCGTGAGAAGTAACTCGCTCTTAGCTAGGCAACCAATGTGACACATTTGATCCTTGAGCAAAATGACAAGATATAATAAAAGGAGATTTAATGAGGGCAAAAGCATGTCAGTTTAAAGTAGCTGTGTGTAGATTTTTTTTTTTATTTGTCCTTGATTTACCATCAGGGCCTGAGGAATCACATTAGATTAAAATATTATCTTCACTGACAACAATATAGGAAATCCAATGCTGAAATCATCAGTTGCCAGTAACAACAAACACCTGGAATGGAGCATCAGAGAAGATGTTTTCATGCTTTCAACATTTCAGCCTTAACAACTGAAAAATATGCACCATAGAACTCCACAATCTATAGATTTTGCTCCAGCCAACTGCACAACAGCTCAGAGACACAAAGTAGAGATGAAGATTACTTTAACTTGGTGATTAGATCACATAAGCTACTTATGAGGGCTAGCCTACTCTTATTGCCTACTTGAACTAATTTGAATGCATGACAGAAAGTTTTATAATGGCTAGGTTTGTTGGGTGTAAGAAAGCCAAGGCATCCTTTTGTCATTGTATTTGTCGATTCCTCTGTATGTCCAGTATATGTAGAGAAATTGACAATAAAGACTCTTAACTTATTTAACTGGAAGAGCGCCCCAAGAGGCACAGGGCCTCTGCCAAGGCAATAGGGTCACCGATGCAATACAAATTCTAGGTGGCGTTCTGGATCACTACCAAAATTTTATCATCAAGATTTAATCAATAAGATTTAGTTGTTGTACTGCCTGTAGTCTCCTGCAACTCCTCCATTGGTAGATTAATCAATATCAATTCTCTATCAGGCCTGTGTGGATAGGACTGTTGGAATATCAGTGTGGCAGAATGCTGCAGAGTTAGATGGCTACTCATGCTTCTAGCATTTTATGAACAATGTGCCAGTGTTGCATGAGTTTCTGTCACAGGGTGGTATGGATGCTTTTCATCATGCCTAACACTTTGCTGTGGGCAGAAGCCTGTGTAGGACAGTCGGTCAGGCCTCATTCACACAGCAAGCAGTGCAAAAGTAATGCATAGCCCTTGACTTGCATGCACTGTGAATGGGGTGTAACTTGCCTTTTTGTACACCCCTTTGGCTTGTAAGTGGATAACAATGGATTGTGTTGGCAAAGGGATCTACTAAAGGGCTGAACCTTGAGCCAACTTTGTGATTCATTAGAGTGGCAGGAATACACTGTTATTATTATTATTATTATTATTATTATATCTTATTATAAGCACCAAATGGCATAGCTGGGACATACGGTTTTATTTATCCTGAGGATTCAGTAATTTTCCAAGAAGTCCCTCTTTTGTAAATGGTGTGGCACAAGTCAAATTCTCAAGCCATTAGTCAGTTTATTTTAGGATAAAGAAAACTTCTCCACTGCCAACCCCCCCCCTCCCCATCACCCCCCCCACCCCCCCCCCCCCCCCCCCCTCCAGTCCCCCCACACAAACGCCCACAGCACTCCCTCTAACTTTGCAGAGATCTCTTTGCCATAAAAGGTATAACTGCCCACAGACCTGGCCAGAGATGTCCTTTGGCCAAGTGGGTTGAATAGACTGCCGGAAGTGCCAGTTTTGTTGTTTGATGAAGCTCTTGTAGAAATCAGTGTAGGCTATGTGGTGTCAGTGAGAATTGTAGTGACAGAGCACATCTGTTTTTGCAGCATACAGTCTTTTTGACATCGAGCTAGCCATATTCAATAACATATTCAATAAAAGGATGATGCCACAGAACTCCGGCCACATTTTTTCTAGCTACACGCAACTGTCATTTGCGCACACTGATCCTAATGAAATGGAATGCTTTTGGCAAGGCCAGTCCTGTTGTGTGGCAGTCTGTAAGCAACTGCTTGTGAATCTGTTCCTCTCTGTTTTAGTTCATTCAGATTCTCAGAGCTGTACTCCCACATTCTAACGCCTTCATCTCCTCAGCTGTGCTGGTCAGTCAGCATTTGGCAGTTTAGGGTGCACACACACACACACACACACACACACACACACACACA
>JAGFZM010002175.1:98891-123897 GCA_017657215.1 Limnothrissa miodon
CACACACACACACACACACACACACACACACACACACAGAGTCTCTGTCTCATCTCTTCCACTCTCTCTTTTCTCCCCCAAAATGTGAGAGTACAGCTGGCATCGTCCCGCTTCTCTTTCATGGATCTCCCAGCTGGGCCTGACAGCTGTCGCACTTTTCCTTTTACACAAGGAAAAATTGCAAATTCGAGGTCCTGTCCTTTTCCCTCTTCTGTCCAGACCCCATCTCTACTCCCCCGTCGCCTTTCCAATACGGTCCCCTCAGTGATAACTTAATCAAGCTAATGGTGTTTTACAATTGGGTAAAGATTATTATCACATTTCATTTGAGAATTTTCATGCATGCATGTTGAGAGTTGGCTGCCATGGTCTGGAAGTTGCGTGTTTCTCTGGTCTCAGTAGAGATCTTGGCCTTGCCAGCTTCCAGCATGAAAGAGCAAAGAGAGAACCGGTCACACCGGAGCAGCTCATTGTACTTTTGGCCGCCAGTAAAACGGTGTTTATGGCCCTTGGGTGTGAAGATAAGGTTGCTTCCTGACATTGGGAGCCGGTGGGAATGAGGGGGTGGGTTTTAAGACTTAGGAGGAAGAGAGAAAGCCAAGAAAGTGAGGGAATTATAGCTAGGTGTGTGTGTGTGTGTGTGTGTGTGGGGCGTGTGTGTGTGGTGCTGGTGTTATACAGACAATAAGAGTGTGGAGAGGTTAGAAGTAATCAGGGGAGGTTGGAGTGGAAATGAAAGCAATCAATTACACAACAATGTTTTTGGGTGGGCAAACAAGGTCCCTTGTCCTCAGACAAACCAGGGCACGTGCAGTCAGCTCACTGTACTACCAGAGGGCAGACTCCCCTGCATGTGGGCAGACCTAAACCAAACCTGTACACGCACAGCACGTTTATAAACCCTCTCCTCTAGTGCTCCTGGAAACTCTGACACACAAAGATTTGACATCAAAGCCCCAGGCTCTGAGGGTGTGGTTTCCTGTACATGGATAAATTCGCCATTGATCTCCACTTAATTTATCCTTGATCTGCATGTAGAAACTGTTCATGTACTCGTTATGGGATGCTTCAGGTCGCTTCAGTCTCCCTATGTGCTGTAGTCATCCATGTCATGAAGTCTTTAGTGTGCTTTGATCCCATCCTAGCCCAGGTTGTTGAAATGGAAATGTTAGGTTTATGGCTCGACAGATACTTCCATGCCTGCCGCTGCAGACCCTCCGAGATGTGTCAAATGTCACACGGGAAGCTGAAAGCTGTCTTAAGATGGCTGCTGCAAATGCCATAGACCAAGGCCTTAACATGTCAAATGACGCCTCCTTTGTTTGTGTGCAGTAAAGTGCTCACGATTGGATGCTGTGTTCCTGGGGATCAGGATGCTAAACTATTGATCCCCCCCTTCTTTCTCTCTCTCTCATACTCATTGTTAGGAAGTCAAAGACGAAGCCAAATGGGAAGAAGCCGCCAACGGAGGAGAAGAAGCACTACCTGGAGCCGGAGTACACTAAGGTGCGAGTGGTGGACTTTGACTTGAAGGAGCTGGTGGTGCTTCCAAGGGAGATAGACCTCAACGAATGGCTCGCCAGCAACAGTAAGAACAACTTGCTTTTATTTAATGGGCAGCTTGATCACGTCAATCACTTTTGGCTTAGGTCATTTAAGAACAAAGGGGTTTGGTCTGTTGAAGTTATCAGTGTTAAGTGATATGAAAGTTTTTATGGTATGGTTTACGGTTAATTGACTTATCATGTTTGTGTCTCTCTTGCCCTCTCTTTCTCTCTGTCTGTTATTTCTTCTTTGTCAATTCTCAAAGCGACGACTTTCTTCAATCTCATCAACTTACAGTATAGTACAGTCTCCGAGTTCTGCACTGGAGATACGTGTCAGGCCATGACGGCAGCATGCAATACGTGAGTACCTTGGAGCCACACACACACACACACACACACACACACACAGGGAGAGAATGCGTGGTCTCTCACTGCCTCTCTCCCACTTCCCCTCTCTGTTGATGTTTACACTCAGGTCCACCCACTGTTGAGAAGGGTCAGTGGAGGTATCTCTGTAAGTTCCTGAATATTTGGCATAATTGGCTGCGCAGACAATGTCGCCTTTATTCTTGGCAGGAGATAAGATGCCTTGAGTCGCAGAGGCATCTAGGTCAAACCCCCCCCCCCCTTCTTGGACTAACTTGGAATGTACCTTACTGTACTGTATTCCACTGACACACATTCTGACTGTGGCCTTTTTTATGCCGTGGTTGCCTCCTTTGTCCACTGTAATTTGCATCACTGTAATCTGGGGGAAGCTTGAAGTGACTGATGCCGAATTCTGTTTAGGACAGAAATAATGCAATCTGTGTAGAGACGACCTTGTTTTTCTTTAAGGAGTCAGTTTAAACATGTGAAGAAATAATCCCTCATCTACATGACCTCATGTCTTAGAAAATGCCAAATATGACGTTCAATCATGCCAATCGGTCTCAACTTGTCAACAGTGTTGAGTTGAGTTGTGGGCGTGCATTTATGCTCATTTGTTTTTGGTTTTCTTTTTGTTCTCAAGGTTTAAATGTGTAGTTTGACCTTGAAAAACCAGATAATCTTCTGTACTCTTCACTTCTTGAGAAACAAAAGTGTCAAGCATTGCAAAACTTACTGTCGGCAAACAACAGGTCAAAAACACTTGAAAACCAAGCAGGAACTTAATATTTTTTGAAGAAAAAAAATCACCAAATAGCTCATGCTGGTATTCCTGTAATTTTCCATTCCATAGTTAATTCCTATGAACACTCAAGGAAATGGGTTATAAATTCAGAGAAAGGAAACTATATTGTATTCTGTAAGAAGCTGCCAGAAAATCTAGTACTACTACTACTACTACTATTAGTTTTAATAACAACAACAACAATAATAATATAAGAACAAGTGGTCAAAAGTCTTTGGAGTGAACCGTAAAATAGGAAAGGGTCAGTGTTGCTCACTTAATTCCTCTCCTCAGTCAGATGTTGTGTAACCGTTCATGTTCACAGTGGTCAGTGGGTCTACTGCAGCAGGGCCAGTTATGCATACAGCCGAGATTCCACAGGATTTGTGTTGTCAGGATCCCTGCGGTCTGTCCAAGGCCTGAGGTTCTAGAATGCAGCCACTGCCCTTAAACTAGGCAATGAGAATAAGTGTATTGTGCCACTCTGCTTGAGAAGGGAAGTAGGGAATAATGCTCACAAAGGGGTTAATCCTCTTACGCCTTGAATGCCATCAGATGTTTGTGTGGGTAAGTTTTTTGACATGCCATTTTTTAAAGTCAATCCTTCCTGCTGTGCTGGTCAAAGAGAACTGAAGAGAACCTACATTATTTTTTAATTAAATGGCAATCAAGTTTCTTGGAGGGTTCCTTATAATAGAATATGAATTAAATTAGACTGCATCAAATTGTTTGACCTAATGACCTAATGTGTTTTCTGCCTTTCAGAATCTTCTTCTGGCATGATGAAAAGGGTAAAAAGATTAAATGCACAGCTCCGCAGTATGTTGACTTCGTCATGAGTTTTGTTCAGAAACTGGTGACTGACGAAGAAATATTCCCTACAAAATATGGTGAGTTGAAGTGCCCCCTGCTGTTTGCTTGAGCATTGTTTCCAATGGTCAGCTGCATTAAAAATAATGTATTCAATTTGTGGCTTTGGTGCCCTCTACTGAGTTAAAATAAGAAATGCTCATATCTGAACAGGCAGTAGCAAAATGACCAAATTATTTCAACAACTGGAATTTTGGTAGTCAACAAACTATGCTTTAGCTATTATAACATAATTATATAACAAGTTTAAGCTAATGATTTTTGAAATACTGTGGTTATGCATGTGATGTTCTTGTAGAACATTTATTTACATTTAACCTGTTTTGTTGTCTTTTTTTTTTTTTGTAGAAATATGTTTGTAAATCTAACCGTGTGTGTGTTTGTGTTTGTTCGTCTCCCCCAACTGTAGGTAAGGAGTTCCCCAACTCGTTTGAATCACTAGTGAAGAAGATCTGCCGTTTCCTGTTCCACGTACTGGCACACATCTACTGGTCGCACTTTAAGGAGACTGTGGCACTGGACCTGCAGGGCCACTTGAACACTCTCTACGCACATTTCATCGTCTTTGTCCGGGAGTTTAACCTGGTCGACCCCAAGGAGACCTGCATCATGGACGACCTGTCGGAGGTCGTGTGCACCCCCCTTCCCCCCTCTGCACACAACCATGTCACAGAGAGATGAGTGTTCCCGGGGTGCAGTATTTACCCTGGCTAAAAACTGGACAAGAGCCTCAAACCCTAACCCACCCCAACATGCACAAAAACACACACACCACACACACACACACTTCCCCATCCTACCCCATATCATCCCAGCTCAAGGCCTGGATGCCTTTCAAGGGCTCAGGGACCGTATACACACGCACATGCACACACTCACACACAGACAAAAACATATACATACACACATATGCGCGCGCATGCGCCTGAACTCCCTGATCGTTCTTCCACTGAAGTGGTTAGAAGGGGGATGTGGGGTGTTTGGTGGGGAGTGACTGTGGGAAGGGAGGGGGATTTGAGCTGATGAGGACGTGACTGGTTTGAACTTCATCCCAGGGCTGTGCCCTCCCTCTACCTGCCACCCTTGCTGACAAACTAGGAGAGGTGTGTCTTTTTTGTTTTTATTGTTTTGCTTTTATTTTGTTGGATTTTTTTTTTGTGGTTTTTATGATTTTAATTTTTTCTTGGAGGCTATTTTTATTTTTTTTCTGGAGGGGATTATGTATCCTTCCCCATTTCACTGGCTTAACATAACTGTAGTGGCGCTGTTTCATTGTCTTAATGAAGACGGTATGCACAGCCTAAACTTGTAATAGCCACTAGCTCCCCCTCGTGGTGGGAGGACTGTAGGGAGCAGGTGCATCTCGTCCATCCAATGGCTCACCCTAGAAGCATGGTGCGCTGATTTCTAACGTGTGTTGTATAATTTAAACTGTCTGATGCCTGGGATGATCAAAAGCGTTCTTTACTCAGGACCTTAAAAGAACGTCACTGCTGCCAGAGAGAATGTTTCTCTCTCTACTTTACACCTCTCTCTCACTATTACATTCTACTACTCAAGATACCTTATTCTGCATTTATTGTATAGTACTAAATTCAAAAGTCTACCTGACAGTCTCTATCTCTTTTGCTTGTTCAGTATTGGGTGTACATATACACTCTATGGCAGGACAGGCTGAAGGGAGAAAAAAAACAACAACAAAATCATAGAGAATAATGTGCGCATACATATTTAATATTTAAGAAGATCTTGCGTGGTCATTTGCCCCCACAGAGGCCAGTGATGCACAGGTTTTGCTGTCATGGTAGGGAAAAGGGAGTGGGGTGGCCGATTTGTACCTGTGCTTAGGGGGCCTGCTGGGACAAGGACATGCCTGATGTCTGCTAGCTCACTAAGGTAGACGTGCGCTGGAGTTGGAGGTCTAAGAGTCACTGGGTGGCTATCAATCGTTGAGGTGATTGCGTCACACAGAGGTTCCCAAATGCCTCCAATAGTCCTTTTTTTTGTTATTTTTGCTTTCTGTTCATTTCCCTGTTTAAAAGTATCACAAGGACATTATTGGCACGGTTAAAGCATGTAAGATGCACATGTCATTGCAAGATGGTTGTGTCAGTACTTTGCCTCTGTCAAAGGGGAATTGAATTTACCTAATTTATTTTGGTTTTATTTGCAGGGTTCTTCAGTTCTGGCTTTCATTTTATCTATTTTAATTATTTTAAGTTAAAAGCAATTTAATATTTTAAGATCTGCAAATTATAATCTAATAAAAGACATAAATGCCATTTGAGTCCTGCATCATTTTCTTGGCTAGCATTGTTGCCTTCTCTGTAAATCAATTACCCTAATGTCATTTTTTCCTGTTCCCATATCGATCTAACATCGACTATGATCTGCCCAGTTGTTCTTGTACAACTAGGGTGCTTGGCTGACCCGTATAAGCACAAAGTAGTTTAAAGGACCATCAAGTCCTGTTCGCTCTTACATGGAGGTTTCCCAAGCACACAATTGAAACTGCTCCGAGAATTTGGTGTCTTATAAAACAAGCCACAAATGAAAATGCATATTCGTTCACTTTTAATACAACGTTCACTTAAGGCAAATTAGTATTTCTTCCCCTCATCATGGCGGTCAACTACACGCCATCTACTATTGCATAATACGTACTTCAAGTCCATTACAGCGCCCTGAGAAGAGGATACATGCATTCAGATTAAACATGGGAAACATTCAGCAGAAACATAGGAATTTACATGTAAGCAGAAATCGTCTATGTAGTGCATTGAAGGACACGCACGTGCAAAAGAGAATTAAAAATAGAATTCAGCTGTTCGTTTCAAGTAGCGTGCCCTTATATTTCCGCCTGAGTAAGTAAGCTCATACTTTGAACAGTTGATTGTGCCTCGCCAGGTGCGTCCGTTGGCTGGGATGTCTTATCTTCTTGACTGATGCTCAAATCTTTAACGTGCCTTCTTCTGACGGTTCCCTTGGGGTAATTCGACTCCTTAAAAAGCGCACTGCCTCCCCCCTCCTCAAGTTTTTTCGCACTACAGAGTGGAGTGGGTACTTTTGTCGTATTTCCAAATTTTGAATAGTCCACTGCATAAATTCCATCGTCCTCACTCACTGTGGGAACAAAGCGTTGTCCCCACAAAATCTCCTCGGGCAGGTAAGACGTACGGGCCTGTGTCGTGATGCCTGTGGTTTCCACAACGCCCTCCAACACGACTATTACTTCTATGTTTTCATTCTGCAATTCAAACGCTGATAGTTCGTATAATGGGCTGTTTTTGTCAATTACATGGCAGATGATAAGTGGTGACACCAGGAAGATGCCGTTCGTCCCAACTGGGTTGTCCATTTGTATGTCTATCTGGTCCAGTGGAACAATTTCACCCTCGTTTGTTGTACTCTTTCTTACTACCTGCATTCTGACAGCCGCACTGATGATCATGCTCTTTCGGAGGTCGCCGATACGGATCATGAAACAGAGTTTGTCATTGCGAAGACTTATAACTGCGTGTTTGCTGAAAATCAACGTCTCCGCGCGTCTTTTAGCTTGAGCTGTTTTCATAAAGATGCAGCCGAGCATAATGGCGTTTATTACCAGTCCTACAATATTCTGAACAAGTAGTATGACGATGGCGGACACACATTCGTCGGTGATCATTCGTCCACCGAAACCAATGGTTACCTGAACTTCGATGGAAAAGAGGAAAGCTGAGGAAAAAGAATGTATGTCGGTCACGCACGGGACAAAGTCCTCTTTTTGCTGGTCAAGGTCCCCGTGCGCGAACGCTATTAGCCACCAGATCATGCCAAACAAAAACCAACTGCAAAGAAATGACATTGTAAATATTATGAGTGTATGTAGCCATTTTAGATCGACCAAAGTTGTAAAGACGTCCTGGAGAAATCGTCCTTGTTCCCGAATATTTGTGTGGGCTACGTTGCATGTCCCGTTCTTGGCGACAAATCGAGCCTTTCTTTGTACTGCTTTGAATTTTGGCTGCAGTACATCCTCTGCCAAACGAGTAAGCAGGTAATCATCGGGAATAAGTCCTTTCCTTGACAACATTGCGCCATGCTATGATGGCATCAACTTGTCTTTAGCTCTCTCTCCGCTAAAGGTACGGACTCGTCAATGAATCGTTTTTCTGATAGATATCCAAAGAAACTGTCCTGTGATCTATTCTCTAAAACTGAATGCGTCTCACACTCCCGGCACTAGTGCAGTCGATGTGCTCCCAGCGATAGTCCCAGCGCCTCAGCTGCCGACGCCAATCACTTTGCAATTTGATATTTTGTTCCTCGTCCCGCCACTGTCATTCGCCGAACAAGGCATTCGCCCCCCATTCATTTAGGGGCACGAGTATGCCTGTGTCATAAACCAAAGATAGTTGTCTGGAGAGAGGAAACGGTACATTCAACGATGCTGAGGGCCAGCAGCCTGCAGCACAAAAAAGTCTCCTTCCATTGACACTAATCTAATTTACTCCAGACAAACATCTTGGTTACATAATTCATCTTTACGCACAGACATCGCATCTCAAAATACCAACGCACGTCTAATTGCGCTTGGTTTTAAAACAGGCAACAACACTATTTACACGTAAATCTGCCAGGGAAAAAATAACGATGTTGCTGTCAAATGAGAGAGTATAAAAGTAGACCATTCACTTTGAGTTTGCCTTTAATGTTTTGTGCCGCCTTAAAATTGAATCAAAGTTGGTCCACCAAATACCTTTCATTCTTGGCTGTATAAAGTTCACAGGTTCTGCTGTATTTGTGATCCTGGCAGTATACTAGCTTTATCATATCAAATGTTTCCACATGCATGGTAGCAGTTGTTAACAATGTTGTCCATTATAACTACACCACTGGATAGCCTTTGCCAACATGGTGTTATCACAGCGTAAATGTGAATATCTGACAACCATGTCAATATACTTGTGCATTAGATATAGTTTATGTCACTGGGAGTATTCCTTAATGTTATTTAACAGACAGTACCCATTTTTTAAAAATATCTGATTTAAAATAAAAATGTCCCTTTTTATTATAAGAACCATTATTATATTTACATGAATAAAAAAAAACAAGACAGGAAAAACAGAAATAGTAGTCCATGATGCAATTGCACTTTGAAGGTCCTCTATTCAGTCTTTTTCTTCCTCGTTGCTATGTGTCTGCTTTGACAAAGGAGGCAAAGACACTGTCCTCCTGCTCCAGCAGGACCTCTGGCCTGTCATACTCCAAAATGATTCCTCGCTTCATGACGATGACCAGATCAGCATTCAAAATGGTGTGGACGCGATGCTGCATGAAATACATTAGAGAGGCACAAAATCGGTTACGAGCTTTTCTTGCTCACAGAACAACTGCAGCAACAGAACAACCACTTCAACTGAGAACTAGAATGCTAAAACTAAAACCATGGCAATTAATGGCTCTGCAAGTGTAGCTGGGATATGCAGAGTGCAATGACTGCAGCTAATGTCTGAAGACCAAGGCTGCACAATGTAGAATTGGAGCAATGGTAACACTGCTATGCATTGACAATGTACATTTACAAACAACACCTCATACAGTATAAATGGGGAAAAAAGCGAAGTAAAATTCAAATGGCCATTCTGACATCATCTGGAAATAACTTATAATACTTAAATGTTATCACCGAGCAACAAGCAAAATAAATTAACCAATTCATAGCATAGTTATGTTGTTCAAGGTCACCCTTAAAAATGCAGGATGGAATAGCAGATTAATTTGATACAACAGACTGAATGGCAAGGCAAGCAGATAAAATTAATTGAACGGGACAAAAGAAAATGAAACTCAAAGTAAGTTTTTGTGGCCCATTAGATTAATGTTAACTGCCAACTTGCTATTAAGTCAAGGTCGTACAATGTCAATTTGAATGTCATAAACAATTTTCTTACTGACAGCACTCAGTGTACTCGAACAACAGACCTATGAATTGATTGACGACAGATTTCTCCTGTGAGACATTTTAAGGCCTTAAATCATAAAATGATTCAATTTTTAACACTTTGCAGAAACCCTGGTCACCCTGTTTTTTCTAAAGTCGGTGATGTTGAGCAAACAGTGCAAACTGATAAACCACTGTGTGTTTGATAAGTCTATGGTTTTTATTAGGTACTTACCGCTATGGTAACCACCGTTCTATCAGCAAAAGCTGTCATCACCACTTTCTGTAGAATGCTCTCCTGGAGTCAAGGGGAAACAAAGATAAGGCTCAGAACCATAGAACTAGGTATGTCAGTAACATCCAGTAGTTCAGCTAGTAGTTCATAAAATCTAAGCTCAATAGTCATATACACTGGTATATGCTCAGTGGTAATGCATAGGGTGTGATGTTGCCAAATACTACAGATGATACAGATGTTCACTCTGTCACAAAACAAACATGTGTGTGACCTACTTTATTTTTCACCAGGAAATCTCTGATTGCCTCACTGAGATAAGTAGATAATGGTTAAATAAAAATCTTTAGTGTTCCTTAACTGCTTGATAAGCAGTGCGTCTTCAGCGTCTGTACTGTAATAACTGCCTGTGAGGCTTGGAGCATTAAATGCAGCTCCCACGCTTCACTGGTCCTGAATGATGATGTGTGGTTCCTCTTTGTGACAGGCTACTCTCACAATGGCTGCACTTGGGTGTGCTAAGAATGAATGGAGTGTTTTTCAGCCTGGGGATTCATGGAGATCATAGCCATGTATACAGAGGCACAGATGACTAACTGCAGAAATGTCTACAAGTGAAATGCATATGAAGGCCTATTGTAGCCATGTCTACAGCTAGGTCTACACAGATATGAAGCTGGTCTATCATTCTGATGTTTGTGATGTATAGCTGGCATGCAATAGGGATGTCTGAAGGTGTAAGGTGTTTACCGTAGCCATATCTATGGAGGCAGTGGCCTCATCCATAATAAGAATGCTGCTCTTCCGTACAAATGCCCGGGCCAAGCAGAAGAGCTGCCTCTGGCCCTGACTGAAGTTTTCACCACCCTCTGTCACCATAGCATCTAAAACACACATACAGAAGCATTACACACATGAGATATTCACACATTTTTATCTGTGTCATTCTTGACTATACTTCACTGTTGAGCCAAAAATATTATGTCCTTTTATGGGTCTTGCCTGAGGTTCTAATCTCGTGAACATTAGGCAATTATTTCATTTGAGTAGGCAGTAGAATTATGTAAGTATACCTTTACATGGCACTGCATGAGAATATGAGTAGGAGAAAGTATTGATTAATACACTGCTCTCTACTTTAGAGAGACGAGGCTGGATTGACCACCATCACTGTAACAGTCTCAGAAACACTAGAAGAGAAGGGTGGAGGTATTATACGCAAGTTCTAAGTTATGGATCCATAATGCTACTGCTTGCTTTGCAAAACCCATTAAAGATGCGCTTAGCAACCAGCATGGTTTTCTTTTTCACATTGTTGTTGCATTATGCACCCAAAAGCTGCGTCAGAAAAGCCACAGAAGGTAGGGCAAAGAAAGTCACCATTTTCACTACAACAGGCCAGAAAACAGAAACAATGATTTCTAAACAGTTTCTAAACCGACTATGAAAATGCTGCAATACCAACATAGTCCAATGGGCTCTTTTGTCATATGTAAATTGTTTAGAAAAGTTCTCACCAAGTCCCCCTGGCAGGGTTTTGACCACAGGCTTGAGCTGGGCAATCTCCAGGGCTTCCCACAGCATACTGTCTGATGCCTTATTCTCTGGGTCTAGGTTAAACCTGCACACAGCAACATTGACATGCTGACTTTAAAGACACATTCTCCAAAATTGTTACTACTACTAAAGGCATGTGTATGAGTATATGATCTGTTCTTGTATATACTAAAGGCATGTATATGAGTATATGATCTGTTCTTTTGTCCAGAACAAAAGAGAAACGGTCCTCACTCCTGTTGTGCCATTTTGATTTTTCATTACAGCCAGAGGTATGGAATAATGGGAGGTGTCAAGCCATCTGCTCAGCCTGCCCGCCTGCCTCTCTCCCTCACTCACCGTATGGTCCCGCTGAACAGGATTGGGTCCTGCAGGATGATGGAGAAACGCGAACGCAGTGTCTGCAGGGGCAGCTGGGCGATGTCAATCCCGTCTATGACGATACGTCCTGGGGGAGTCACAGGAGGGGACGTAAGCCCGAATGTCAAATGCAGATGAAACATCCACATGCACAGAACAGAGTAATGGAAACTCTTGTAATCTTTTTGAAAAGGAATTGTCTATTAAGGTTTTGTTATATATCTTTTTGTACATTTTTGATGTATATCTAGTGTAGATGCACAAATGTTTGTGTGTCCTAGAGAGATAAATTTGAGAATTTGTGTTTAAAAATTGTTGTAGAATCTGATGTTTTTTTTAAATTGCATTGCTATGTGCTACAGTATGTGCAGTATGTACAGCATCTTCTCTTTACCCTCGAACATGTCCACCATGCGAAAGAAAGCCAGTGAGAAGGAGGACTTGCCGCTCCCTGTTCTGCCACAGATCCCAACCTATGGATGAAGCAGCACAGCTAACATTAATATGACGGCGCTTGTACTCAGATAACATCTTGCTGATGCACAGCCATGAGACAATGATACGTGAGCTGTAACCCAAGATGGAGGGGGAGTAGGTGAACTCAAGCTACGCCCTTGAGGTAGCAGAAGACCATAACAGGAATAATTGGAATGAGATGACCAAAAGGAAGAGAAAAAGGAGAGAGAGGAAGACAGAATAGGTGGGAAGAAAGAAAAAAAAAGAAAGAATGTAAATGAATGGAATAAGGTGTGGAGGCACAGTTTTTTATTGTAATGCAGAGGTTCTTAGAGATGGTTGTGGAGTTTGGCACCTTCTGCCCAGGACTGATTTCAGCATTGACATTCTTGAGGACGGGCTTGAGGGTGCTGTCGTAACGCACGCTCAGGTTCTGGATCTGAATCTCTCCCTGATGGGGCCACCCCTCAGGCACCTGAGATGCTGCTGCTCACAGACATAGAACAGAAGAGGGGTGGGGGGGATATTAATGACACCAGGGAGGTGAAGAAGATGCAAGACAAAAACAAAGAGAAGCAATAAAGCTAGTCAGCTAGAGGACTTTCCTCCCAGAGTGAGTGACTCCCCCGCCACCTCTCACCATTAAACAGACCAAGTCATGCAAGTCCCACTCACACATGAGGCCCTCGTAGCTCTCTGGTTCGGTCTTTAGCAGGGCACTGATCCTCCTGACCGAGCCCATCTGGACCTCTATGTCTGCCAGGTTACGCACCATCCAGTTCAGGTAATTAGACACCTGGAAAACAAGCACGTGTCTCAATTAAAGCACCTGCAGAAGGACGATATCTAAACCGATCGCCTGAAATATTTATGAGTTATCAATCTGAATAATTAATCATCAATATTTTTTACTTCACTACATTACTCGTGGAAATGCTACTCTAGTTACATCTAGAGTTGTAACATGCATTTCTTTCACCCTTAACAATAAATAAATGTTGGTTTACACAGGTCCCACAATCACACGCACCATAGAACTTACCATTAATGCATATGTGAGGCCCAGTCCTACCAGCCCAGTGGACAGATGGTTGTATATGGAGTTTGTTATGGAGGCCACAGCAGCAATAAGCACAATGCAAGCACCAATATACTCCTACAAGAACAACAAGAACAGACTCCTTAAGTGCTGCTGTGAGAACCATTTCAATCAACAAGCATGATTACTCCCAAACACTCAATGCAATCAAATACATTTAGGTTCATGACAACGAGTAATTTCCACATGTGATTACTTTCATTTTTAAAGGAATCCTCGTGTAGTGAAAAAAAAAATCGATGGTCAGTGGTAATCCTTGTATAACAGGTCTTTAACCCCTCCATATTCTCCATTAGTGAAGAATCAACATCAGAGTCATTATAAAGCCACTGCAAGGACAAAGAGGCTCGATTTCAATCCCCTTTGGCTTAATAAAGTCCATGAAGAGAAAGGGGGATCTCCTCACCAAGAATCTCCGGGGAGTCTTAAAGCTTTTCATTAAACTAAAGTGTCCTGAATGTTATTGGCTTTCAGTATTACTCCAACCCCATAAGCATGTGATGAATGGATGCGTCTCGTTGCTAACCACACAGCAAAGTAAATTAGAGGGAGTCGCTGGTGATTACCATTCGGACTTCAAGCCAGCGGTTGGCTGCGGTGAGGAAGAGAGAAGCAATGTTGTTGGCATCAGTAAACTCCAGTAGCTTCTGACGGAATCTGGCCTCATATCTGTAAAAGTAAAATATACCAATAGAGAAAAATAAATATGGGCAGTATGTGTGTGAGTGCTTGAGTGAAAGAGATGCAGATAGCTACAGAGAGAGTAGAAAGAGAGTTTGTGTATCTTTGAGAAAGAATAGTCTGTGTATACTGTATGAAATTTGCTCCAGATGCATGTGGGAAATTGTGAGTTCCACTTTAAAGTGCTATGTAGTGTATGTCCACATAAACAATCCTATTTCTCTATCTGCAGTCAGAGGAGCTGGCTAAGAGAGAGAGAGAAGGGAAGATATCTCTGCATTTGAGTACATGTGTGTGAGAGAGACTCTGCAGCAGCAGTGTCCCTGAGCTGACCTGAAAGCACGGATGGTGGTCAGGCCTTCCACCGTCTCAGAGAAGTGGGCCAGAAGAGGCAGCTGAGTGGAGTCCTCCAGCTGCTGCAGGTCCCTAATACACACACACACACAAACAATCACATGAATCAACATGAACCAGCTCAGTACCAGTGAGGATACAGAGAGGGAAAGAAATATGTGGTTAATAACTGATATGCTTTACTGGGCAGCATATTTGCATCAACAAAATCAAAGGGAACTATTGATCATCAAAACACACACATTCAAACACACACTTGCTCTAACAAATCAAAAGTAAATCACACAGCAATTAGACAGAATATTGATAGATTTTCAGTGTGAGACAGCAGGGGTAGTAGGACTGTGAACAGCTGATTGCCAGTGAGGATGAAACAGCTTTATGCCATGGCACATTATAGTATGTGACACTGTGACACTGTAATATCATGAAGACTTCACAGGTGGGACACTATCCAGACCACAACAAAATGCAAAATAATGAGACTTTCCTTGCCCCTGTTGCACATGGGTGCTCTCTGCTGTAAAGTGCTACGAGACATGTATAATGACTTTTGTATAATGCGGTTTACAAATAAAATACTTAGAATAAAACAAATGCTTGAAGCCTTCTCTGTGTTACTGTAATGTTCTGTAGCACATTAAACCACAGCCAAGACCTGGTTCTGTGCATTGGACTTTTTGTCATGTAGATAGCTCACCACTTCCATGCAATTATACAACCATGATTTATTTAGTGGTTTCTTTTAGTTCTGGCCTTAAAATAGCGGTGTTAGCTTTTAGGCATTTTTTTTACACCATTAATGATGCAGAAGGCAAACAAAAGACAAAATGTGGGGCAAATGAAAAAAACTGGCACCAGTAATGTGTTAGTGTGTGTACAACGTGTGTATTTATACATTTGTACATCAAAGTGTATGCATGAGTTTGTGTGTGTTTGTAGGTGGGGGGGAAGGTGGGGAGGGGGCGTGTTTGTGTGACCCACCTGGAGGCTACTCTGAAGTATTTCTGGAAGAAGTAGCAGGCGATGGCCAGAGGTACCAGAGCAATGAGAAAGACAGGCGTGACGAAGGAGATGACACCCAGAGCAGAGAAACACAGCAGCGTCGAGCGACTGAGACATTCTAGAGTGGCTGGGATGTGCTGTAACACACACACACACACACACACACACACACACACACATGATCCATGATAACCCTAAGCATCTGTGCTGACTACCATTTTCTCCATCTAGTCTCTGCTAGCTGTCGTTTATTACAGACCCAGTATTTAGTGTTGACAGCCGAGAATAGTTGCTTACCTGATCGATGGTGTTTGTGTCTGTTGAAAACCTGTTCAGGAGGCTCCCCAGTGGTGTTGTTTCAAACAACCTGAGAAAAGTAATGATGCCATTAAAAGTCACTTTCTTGCTCTCCAATTGTTTCTCTCTCCCTTCCCCTTCTTCCCTCTATATTTCATGACTCATTTCTCTGACTCTACCTTCTACTTTCTTTCAGTGTCTTTTGTTTCAGTGTCTCCCTTTCACTTACACACACACACACACACATACACACACACACACACACGTACCTCATTGGGGCCAGTACGATGGTTTTGAGCAGGTTGTCATGGAGCTCCTTGGCCACCCGCAGTCCTGTCCACTCGACCGCCACTGAGGTGGCCAGGCACAGCACAATGCCCAGGCAACAAAGCACACTGAACACCAAAAGGTATGACGAGTGGCTAAAGCCACACTCCTGCAGGTAGGGAAAGGTCAGCACACACACAAATACATACACACACACACACACACACGCAAACACACATACGTTTCACTTGAATCAATAAAACTCAAATTAAAACTAAAACTATGATTGTTTGTATTTTATGTCATAATCAATTACATAATACATCACAAATAGTGCATTCAGCACATTTCACTTTTTTGCAGTGTCCATGTGTTATATCATATTTGTTATATCAAATTTATACCAAATTTAAATGAATAATAATTTTAGGATTTAGGAGACAGACAGAAAGCTAAATAAGAAATAAAAAAAAAAAACAACAGGTTTTTAGTGGATGATAAGGAACAGCTGATGTTAAAGGCTGTCAAATGAAGAATGCTGAGACAAAGTTGTATTCTACCCATTGTAGAAATAACTAGAATATGAATTTCTCCAATATATCTCATAATTACTGTTTATTCATAGAATATTAGTTGTTGTATAAGTTATCTTCTTATGCGTTGGTTAGTTTGTGATTTATTAGGCAGCAATACAATAGAAACTGTCTAATAGTGTCCAAAAAAGTCATATTGTTTATTGAGAAAAACAGTTTTTTAGAATAACATTCTGTTGCACCACCACCACATAAGCCCCTTGCTAGGCCAAGCATGATGAGATAATAATTCCTTATAATATGAGTAGAATAACCTCATGCATTATAAAGTATTATTAAGTGTTAAGTGTATAATGACTAACCAAGGGCTAGTATGACATTTACATGGTAATAAGGGGTTAGTTAATAGTAAATCCAGTGCCAAAAACCCAAACCAATGACACCTTTTTTGGTTCAAACAAAACCCTGCTGGGAAATCAATCCCATCTGATGAGCTTTAAATAAAAGACTAACGAGTGACTTGTTGAAGGCTAATTTGAGATAAAAGAGCACAGTCTACCATGCTGTGTTTGTGAACTGAATATCTATATTTAACAACTTTATGTTATGTTTGCTTACTAATATACTAATAATTCATGTTATGTAAAGAACCCGCTAATCGTCACTCACAAATCCAAGGCCTTAACTAGTAGGCCATGGTTGCCTTCATCCCCCTATCACAGCAATCCAAAATACTACAGTTCTGGATACCATCAGCGTGTGTGTGTGTGTGTGTGTGAGCATGCATGAATATGTGCTTACATGTGTTTCTAAATCACTCTACTGAAACTGTGTATGTGAGTTTGTGTTCATTTGTTGTTGTGGAAAATCACTAGCTCTATCCTTACAAAGATCCAAAATACAATTGCAGCCAATCATTGCCATGTTGGCACACCGTCCCTACACTTTCTATTAATGTGTGTGTGTGTGTGTGTGCGTGTGTGTGTGTGTGTGTGCCTGTACAAGTATGTTTGTCTGTGTGTGTGTTTCTGCATGACTGCTCTTCGGTTCTGGGATGGATGAGCTGATCAGATGGCGTATCCCGATACGCAGGAACACTAACACGCACTGGCACTAATGCCCGTGTAGATGGGCGCTCTTGCAGGTGGCATTATGGCAGTCTAGTGTGGAGCACTGCCAGCAATGGTGCTGGCACGGGCTTGTGTGGGGTTTATGCAAGCTGACATCTCCCGACAAGCAAAGTGGGGAGCTGTACTATTAATATACAGGCTGTGTTGTGGGTGCACTGTTGTCCCTGCTACACTGTTGCACATGCCATCTTAAAGCTAAACCTCCAGCTATCTTACAGTAATGTGGGACGGTATATAAATAACTATATAATGTGGAACAGTATATACATATATAACCCTCTGTAGGTGTATTGTGAAGGCTGCCATCAGGCACACTCTTCTATCAGCTTTTCTCGTGTTTATAAGCTTTTTTCACACTTAACAGATATATCTAGTGTGTGTGTGTCTGTGTGTAGGTGCGTGTCCACACAAGTAAGGACACATCTGACATTAAGTGTGCTGTTAAAGCAATACAGCAAACCACATGTCTACACACGTGTGTGTATGTGTGTGTGTCTTAAGGCATGGTGCTCAAATGGAGCCTAATGCTTTTCCATGAGTAAGCACAGGCATCGCGAGGTGTGATCAATGCGATGCTAGTGCACAGATCGGATGCTGAGCTGTATTTGTGAGCTGCAGTCCTTCAAAGCTCCTCTGAAATGTAGCGGCTCGTTTTGTGCTCAGTCGCCACCCCTGTGAGCCTCTCTGGGCTGCTGGGATAACTGCTGACGTCTGCGTCAGCACATTAGCCAGGAATACACAGCTCACGTTTCAGACAATAAACCGTCAAGGTCCCAAGCACAAGAATTTCTCTCTCTCTCTCTCTCTCTCTCTCTCTCACACCCTCTCATGCTTTCCCCTTCTCTCTCTCATGCTATCCCCCTTTCTTTTCCCTCTCTTTGGGCTCTTTCTCTCTCACTCGTGATCCCCCTCTCTCTTTCTCTGTATCAATCCATTTCTCTCTTCTCGCCACTCTCAAACACAGACACAAACACACACACACACTTTATACACTCATTCTCCATGCAAGCCAATGACATCTGTGATGTGTAACCTACTATGCGCAATTCCCTCCTCTCGATGTGTCCACACATCTCCCTCACCTGCGTGGACGTGCAGTTTTGGGTTGCCGCTTCAATCTTGGCGCTGATGACATTGGACGTCCAGTGGGCGAGCCAGTAGTCGATGGCCACCATCATTGTGTGCTTGAAGAGCTGCGAGAGCAGCAGCAGCAGCAGCAGGAGCAGGCCTGCCGAGCTCAGGTACGTCCCGAACGCCCGCCATGGGATGGTGGTGCGGTGCCGCATCACCTGGGACAGGTTGTCCTCCTCGTCACTCTCTGTAGGATCCTCTGGAGGAGCAGAAGGAAGAGAGAACAATGGAGAGAAAAAGAGAGAGAGAGAGAGAGGGAGAAATTGAAGACTCTAGCCTTTAGATGTCTAAGTCTGGTGAGCTGGTAGTTCACATACTCACGTACTCACGTACAATGCAGTACAAAATCAACGGGGTGGAAATATTATAGCTTAGTAGCTTATTTTTCAATTAGTCCCCGATCACACACTAAATTATGTAGCAACATTAATTACACAAACATTACAACAATATTCTTCACTTGTTTAGAGTACTTAGTAAACCTAATGAATTACTGAAGTCAATTAAATTATGAAGGATTATGAATTATGAATGAAGGAGTCAGCAAAGCCTTAACATGTTTACCTACACCTAAAAATGCTGATGGCAGTATGACAAATATCACTGAGAATGATATACTCCCGAATGAGCTATTAATTCTTCTTGACAGCTCTAATACACCATCATCAATCATGCTAAAAATTAGTGTCCTTTCTGCACAACTGCAATCAGCAGCACTAAATCAGAAGCCCTTTAAATAGTCTATTAATGATTTCAGGCATCAGTTAAGATGCCTTCTCCCTATCCACACAGGACTGCAGCTGTTTGTGTGGGTGTGTGTTTGTATGTTCATATGTATGTGTATTTTTAAAGGAGCCTCTTATTGACCTTTAATGTCAACAATAGAGCTCATTTCTACTGATTAGTGTTTGACCTTAGAGGGAGAAACTGGATGGAAGTCATAGAAATGGTGAACAGGATTTTTAGACCGCTGCCTAGGGCAGATCTGTCTATCTAACGTCTGATCTGGTCAAATCAGAGAGTACGATAGCAAGGTAGAAAAGAAAATGTGAGAATGATGGTTGGCTGAGAAATCTAGAAGTACACTAGCATCAGCGACTATTTTTTTCTACTAAGATATGCTAGGACCACTTACAATGCTCTATCTTGTTAAAATTGGCTTTGATATCAACACGGGAAGAGTTAGACTTGGGCTTTTAATTGAAAGTGGAACACAGAAGTAAATTATTTCAAAGAAGGACGTATTAGCATTGCTCTGATTGGTTGTAGCACTATCCTTTTGCATACAGAGGCAGTTTGAAAGATAATTCAGCCCCTAGGATTTTGCTCTGACTATCGGTCGAGGCCAGACTATATAGTCTGGCTTGTCATGCTTAACAAAGGCAACCTGTGGCAACCTTAACTATCACATATGACCAGATGCAGAACTTGCAACGGGCACAAAAACACACACATACACAAACACACACACCATCAGACAGCTGGTAGCAGTACTGCTAAGCTCTAACACCCACTCATCACTCCAAATATACCACATTGCATCAGGCATGCAGCAAAAGCATGTGCATCATGTGGGTGTCAGGTTAAAGATGGAGGAGAGAGAGGCACACATGGACAATCAGAGAGGCAGTTACTGAGGCACCACACACATGCTGGTTCCACTGTCTGGATTTCAGGGGATGAGAGGGGAGCATGTGTGGGTATGGCTGGTTGAGGGAGGTTGATAAGCAAAGAACACACAGCAGTAGGCCACCACATGTGCACACATTGCTGAGAAAACCATGCCTTCAACCCACACCTGCAAAACCCAGAGCTGGAGAATTCCCACAAGTCCACAGAGATGCCACCAAGACACAGAACACAACACAGAACTGGTAAATAGTCTTTCTTGCAACATCAGACAGTGACACATGAACATGACAGTGTCAACACAGAGAATCAACAACAGGATGAATTGTGGTTACTGTAATTGAATGATTTCTATTACCCTCTATCTCAAGCCTGGCCCAGAGCAAGACTTCAAAGACAGGCTCCCAGATAGTTATTCATAGCAATTTAGATAAAGCATGGGCGTAGGTTTGCATAGGGACCATAGGGACAAGTCACAACCAATATTTTGGAACGACAAAATAGTCCCTACCAATATTTCGCATTTTATGTTATATATCAATATGAATTTATTAACATATTTATTTGCGGACGCAATAGAATAAGTTGCAGACAGTAGGTTTTGTTCCTTTGACGAGCTAGCCATTTTCCAAAGCTTCAGCATCGAATTTATCCATACTGTGATTTGATTGGCTCAAACGCGCCTGCAGGTTCACGTTCCACTCACAAGGACAAAGCCTGCATTAATCGTTAAAAGTTGTCTACAAGAGTTGAGCGCAGGTTCGTTTTGTGCTGATAACGTTATCTGTGATAACCTATATGTCCTCAGAAAAGTGTTAAACTTATCCTGGTTATTCAAACTCACTGTGTTCTGCTTTCTAAAGATATCCTAGAGAATGCCACCAAAAAAGATATACCGACCTATTTAGTAGTGCATAGCAGGTTTAGCAAGTGTTATCACCCGTCTTCCTACTGTGATAAATCGTTGTGTGGTTTTGGATGATGATAGCAATCAGGTTGATGACTGGGTTGATGACAGGGGGGTCATATTCATGTAGTTAAAGCAAAATGCTAACCATATCCCGTAATCCATTTTGTAGGCTAATTATGTAGCAAGTAGAAAAGCACAGGCACGTGCGTTTGCTATATTCTCAGAAAAGTGTTAAACTTATCATTACATTGGTACTGCAAATCATTTTGGCCGATTTTCTTCCTTGTTGTTGTTAGCCTACAGTGCCACGCAAATAGAAAAAAGATCTACTGTAGAGAGTACTACCCAGAGAGTAGGTGTACAGCCCTTCCTACTGTGAGGTGCAGCTTACATGCTAAACCAACCCTGAGAGATGATGTTCAATCTCCGGTATAAATTTGTAGGCTTAGGCTAATTGGTGTTATTAGTGTAGTCTATAGTCTGCAGTTAATAGTAGCCTAGTCTGTAGACTATTATTAAAAGTTAAAGCTAACTGACTGTCAAGCGGAGTCAAATTCATAATTTAGTCTTTTCACAATTACTGTAGGTAATAGCTAATATTTAGGTAGCCTATGAGTTGTATTATTGTCATTACTTGAAAATAGATTTCAGAATACAGATACAACATTATACAGATTCAAAATTATTGAATAATTTGTCTGTGAAGGGGGGGGGGGGGGCAGTATTGTCCCTACCAAAGCTGAGACCAAACCTACGCCCTTGAGATAAAGTAAAGACACTCCCAGGCATTTAAATGGAAATAATTAGTAGTTTTTCAAAACTGAAGCATATTTCGTTTACTTACAAAAGTACCTAATCTGGGTGGAGTATGACAATGGGGTGAGACTATGAAAGTTTATATCCAAACAGATCTATTCCTATGTATAGGTTGAATCCCATTGATCTCTCTAACCCCAGCAACCTAAAAGACATAACTGGCATGAATCAACAAACCATGAGCACTTGATTCCAGTGAGGTGATTTACGGATCAAGGCTTAAGACTTTAGGGGGGTATTTAGCCAAACACTTGGGATAGAAACTAGAAATGTTACAGTTGGCTACTTATATATGAATCTGTAACACATTATGCTTCTATCTGGTGATTGTGAGTCTTACAAAAAGACAGAATGATTTCAACTGAAGGAAATGGTGTGCAATGACTTTTCTAAATGGCATTTTCAGGAGCTGACATCCTATCCTGGAAGTGGCATAGTGATAAACAATGTAAATATTAACAGTGAGCTACAACACATCTTCAGGTATTTCACATGAATACAGGCAGACAAAGAGTCATGAACAGCCGTGACCAGTGGAAGGCTAAGATGCTTGTAGGCTCGCAGTGCATACCTTCGTCCTCTTCCTCTGTCTTGAGGGCCTCGCGTGAGTACATGGCTCGCCGGAGATTCTTCCTCTCCAGTGCCGTCATGCTCTCTGCCACTGTCTCCTGAACCCCCCATACAAACAACACAACAGGGTGAGTATGCTGTAATGGGGAGCTTGCTAGTCAGACATATAGCCTGTAGGAAAGGTATTTGCTTTACAGGAGCAAAACGCCTCATAAGGTTACTACCACTACTACTACTACTACTACTACTACTAGGGTTCAGTTCAAGTTCAAATTAATATAGCAAACAGACTCCAAAAAGTACCCGTAGGTAGGGCACTGTCGGTAAAAAGACTGACTAACTGCTATTTAGTCACAGATGTAAGAGGCTGGGACCCTGATAGCATGTTTCACCTTCTCAAATTCTTGGTCTTGTCTGTGCATTAAGGTCTTCCATTGCTCAAAGAGCTCCGGCTCGGCGTTCTGAATATCTTTCAGGGTGCCCTCGGTCTGAATGCTCCCATCCTTCATGGCAATGATCTAGAAATAAAGACAAGAGTAATCACACTAAATAAATATTTATGCCCATTTACTGTAAGTACTAATATTCACCACCAAGTCTGACAAGTCTGACACTGCACCCACTCGAGCCATGCAATGTGGCATTTCTGAGTTGCACTGTATTTGTGGACTCTGTAAACAACAGGGCCAGCTTTGGTCTTTGAATGTTTTCTCCATACTTTTCATATTGTTGTGGTCAACAACACACTATTACCCACAGAGTTCAGCTGATCCTCACTGGTGGACTATTAGTCCCAGTGTGACTCTTGAGCACTGTTATTAGCTCAGTTACTTAAGGGTCATTTAAAGTAAACACATTAATCATTAAGTAAGTTCCGTCACACTCGACAGCACTTTTAGTGTCTCGGTGTGACCCAGAAAGAAATGGAAAACTCAAAATGAAAACCTGGCAGTTCATCTTGGCTCTCTCCCAGGTCTATAAGCTGTTTTCTCATACAAAAAACAACCCTGACACTTTTGGCCTTAGACCCACTGGCTGGGTACTTGCTGAGTAATGATTGCGTACACAGCATATAGAAGAAGCACACAGTAGGTAAATCAGAGTAAATCCACTCCAAACTGTCACCCAGGGAGCTACTGTTGGCGCTCTCCCCGATTCCATTGACATTTTCCTTTGCTGCTGAAAATCAGGCTATAGTCTGTATCATAAATCCCAGGAAGAACATGCCTCCAATTGTTGCACCCAGTATCAAACTATATTAATAGCCACCATGGGAAATCTCCTTCTTACATGGCTTAATCAATTTGATCCCTTTACCATCCACATGTTATGTCATTAACAAAGTATATATTTATCAACAAAATATCAAATAGTATAAGCAAACCACAATGCTTATCTGCCACTTTTAATTTGTAATGCATTTGTCGACAGTTTTCAAGCTCATAATGGAAGGAAAAAAGAAACATACTACTTTGTCTAGTTCTAAAAGCTTCTCACAGCTGCATTGGTTCCAGTGACCAGATGCACCACGGGTACTGTATGTGTGTAATGATCAGCTGTGTGGGTGAATGACTGTAAGCTGCCAATGACTCACCCAGTCTGCATGGGGCAGATACTGCAGCTTATGAGTGACCAGTACCACGGTCCGCTTCTCCTCCCGAAGCAGCTTCAGGATGCCCTCCTGCATCAGGTGGTCACTCAGGTGGATGTCCAAGGCAGAGAAAGGGTCATCCTACATAGATAGATAGAGATAGAGATAGAGAGAGAGAGAGACAGAGAGGGAGAGAGAGAGAGTGCAGCATTTAGAGAACAAGAGAGAGAGGTGGATGGTCTGACACACGGGGGCGTGATTTAGCTGCCAGAAAGCTCAGAAACACACACTCTCTCTGCTTCAGCTGTTCTTCACACTGATTGCACAGCTTTAATGCATAACCACCGAGGCACAGGATTTTGCAGAGGCACTCATTTGTGGCTGAACACGAAGCTAAGACATACACTTAACTGATTGAATGTGGATGTTAAATTTGAATGTGCTTGTTCTAGTAAAAATATATCCATTTAATCAATGTACACAAGTACAACAGAAGAGCATTTAATCCCCATAGACCACCATAGTGATAATACCTCTGACGGTATTCGTGGGCCACAGGTTCAACATATACTACATGCGGCTGTCAGATGAAAGGCAGGCATGTAATTTTCTGTCGTGGTATTTAGGGTAAAATGGTTCTTCTAACCATGTCACAGAACAAGCTCAGCTACAGCTTTTCTGGTAAGGCAGATGAATTATACCTTTAGAGCCTGATTCAGTCAGACCTGAGAGAGTGAATAACTTTAAACAGTCTTTAAACAGTTTTGTGAAGCTGTCTGTTCCAATCATATTGTCACTCATTGTCTCGGGTCAGATTTTCAGTGGCAAGCAAGTCAATGAGTGTCTGGGGGGGGGGGGGGGGGGGGGGGGGGGGGGGGGGGGGGGG
>JAGFZM010002175.1:127507-163804 GCA_017657215.1 Limnothrissa miodon
ACACACACACACACACACACACACACACACACACACACACACACACAATTACTTACTGCTTCACCTAACAATCAAAAAGGCCTTTTTTCAAATGGCCATCATTAATCTACACTAACCCTCTCCTCTATGTGACTGTGTAGTTAATGAGGTGTGATTGTTGGAGGGGAATTAGGGGCCAGGGGCAAGGTAATAGTAGTCATGCCTGTAGTATGGCTTTGCTATGATGAACCCAGTCAGAGAAAAAAACATTAGTCTTAGGAGCCCAGGTTATAGATGACATTTTTTTCTCTGATTTCTCTGATATAACGGATACAAATGATCTAGTGATCCAAACAAAAAACAGCATTACTGATCACTCAATATCCATCTAGACACCTCTGTGTTTAGATATTATTGTGTAAGATCTCCTCTGAAAGAGACATTCTTTAAACATATGCTATAATCCACATGATCCATGCTACTCTGAACACACAATCCATGTGCTCTCTCAGCACAATCTACACCACATCCGCCAGGAAGAGAGTGTCCTTGGTGTGTCCTTCCCACTGCGCTGCGGAGTCGAACAGACTGACTGCTGCTGTGCAAGTTGTGGGGGGTGAGGAGACCTTACCAGAGAGCCCCATGTCTCCTACACTAACCACTCTCCTTTGTGTGGTCCTCCACACCCACTGGCTGCCTAGACATCTCCTGCTGCAGCCACACTCCTGATACACCTGCCTGACAGTAACCCGAAATCCAATACCACAGAGAGTTCTCTTTGTCTACACAATCAGACCTTGTCTACAATCCAACTGTTCATCTGAGTCACACCAACATCAACAACAACAACAACAACAATGATAATAATAATAATAATAATAATAATAATAATAATAATGGTAATAACAACAACAACAATACATGATATAACTACGGTATGTTTTTTGTTAATAACAGCTTAGCATAGCTGCTACTTGCAAAACGATTAATAATACAATATAATTACTGCACTACAGGGTTTGATAAGCCTTTGTGAAAATAAATGGTTCATTAATGACCAGGTGAGCTTGATCTAGCAGAGAATGTTAGAGTAGGAAATGCAGCAGGCCACATTAAAGGTGAAGGCTTACGGCATATGCCTGAAATAACAACTAATGACAGGGGTGACTGATGTGGCCAAAGGCAGCCAGCCAATGGAAGGCTTGTAAAGTGCCCTCTAACAGCTACATGGCAAAGCCCTTTTCTGTTCTGAGAAATGTTTTTAGTACAATGGCAAAGGCCTATTTGTTTGTAACCCAGTATAACTTGCTTGTGTTTGTACTATGTGCAGTGCAAGTGGAATTTGGTAGTTAAAACAGAAGAGAAAATGGCATGAAATACCTCTCATCACCTTCCGAGTCCAGGTTGGGAAGACTGCAAGAAAGGAGAACTGGGTAAATCAATATATTCACAAATAAAATGTATTAATTATGATGAGAAATATGTACTTTAACTTTTATAATTTAGCCCTTGCTACTATGTCATTCTCTAACACAAGTACACAGAGCATTGTGAATTATTTTCTACCATCATGAAAGCCTTCTATAGAGATAAACTACAGTGAGAGTGAAAAAAAAATGTCAGACGATATTATTATTTCCCCCCTTTCATTAAATTGGCCTTCAGCAGACAAGAGCTCAAGCTCATTAAGAAACCACAAAGTCGTTGGATAAGGACACTGTAATACAACAAAGACATGGCAAATTTTCTCAGGGTTCATTACCTGATAATGACATAATGTGAGCAAAAAAGTATTATTAACCTTATCACACCATGTTACTGTTAAAAAAATAAATAAAAAAACTGGACACACACACAGGCACACATGCTCAGACCTCACAAAGCAGCTGTCACAATCCAGTCCCAAAGCACACAAGCGTGACATTTACACCTCTCTGGCACGCAGCGCATTTAGCTCGCTGTGACTTTTCAGAGATGGTGCCTGAAGAGGCACACAGACAGCGCTGCACCCATTGCGCTAAGGAGGTGCTAAGTCCACCATCACTGCATACATCTCCTGCTATGCTACGCTTAAGTATACTTAAAATGCCATGGAGCAGTGCATATCATTGGCACCATGACATCTGATGGAGGAAGGATGCTTTACTGACTACAGCTGTGACCCCTCAGCTTAAAGGATAAATTGAGGTCAGTGTGTCAAACGAATGACACAGACGCCTTTTCGTCTTTGATGCTGAAAATAATCATGCCATGATCAATTTCTCACTCTGATGTCCAGTGAGCTCATTACGTTGCTGTTGGTATCTATTTGTTTATTTTATCCACTGGAACTCCAATAAGCCACAGGTCCATATCCCCTTACAGATGGAATACAGGAGATGCGTCCGAGAGAGCCAGTGTTATCCTTGCTGTCAGACGAGTGCTGGCATGGGAGTTCAGGGCAACCAGAGTGGACATGCCACCTCTTGAGTCTGGGCAGGCTCCACGAGCAATTTAGTCAGACACAATCAGTAAATATCCCAATCACTCAGCGACTGAGTGGGAAAATGTGAAATGAGGCAAGTCCATTGAAGACTAGCCCCCTTTTCCCAGCGCTTCAGACGCCATTGCAAAACGACCTGGTAATGATGAATGATATGGTTCTCTTGAAGGGAAACAATTAACAGGGCGTAACAGGGCGTGCCAGTCGAGTGTTGGCACATGATTAGAGTGAAGAGGGAGTGGCGTGGGGAGAAGATCTAATGGAAAATCTGACCTCCTTGACCCGTACGCATCAGAGAGGTCTCTTATCGCCACAGTATAATTACACACAAATAACCTCCAGTGATCCAGACTGGACCTTGGCGGCTTGAACTCCTCTTTCTCTCTCTCTGTCCCTCTCTCTCTGTCTCTTTCCCTCTCTCTGTCTCAACCACTTTGCCTCCAGACATTCACACCACTTTGATGTGATATGTTTCATTGTTGAGAGATCTGCTACATTATACACTTGTACTGTAGTAATCTAGTAAGTGTCAGTGGAGATGTGAGGCACCTCTTCACCTCCTCTGTGGATGATAATCAGATTGTGGCCTACAGACATTATGGACAAAAGAGGTGAACGTGAATGGACATTAGACTCTATAGTAATTTTTTTCCTGGCTGAAAGATCTCTCACCTGTTCCAGACTACACTCCCAGAAATCCTCTGCATCTCCCCCAGTGCAGCCAGCAGCAGAGAGGACTTCCCACATCCTACCTGGCCCACAATCATGGTTAACTGACCTGAGTGAACACACTCACATGTTAGATGCTACACATTATTAGTATAATCAAAAGGGTTCTACTAATGACCCTTGATAGCTGTGATAAAATTATGTATACTATACAATATCATATGCAAATCAGCAACTGTTCAATAGCAAACCAGTGAGAACCTACCAAAAGGGATCTTTATGTTAACATTTGACAATGTAGGGGGTCCATCCACCCAAGTGAAGTATCCACTGCTGATCTGTAAAAGAAAAATGGTACCCTTAATAAAAGTACTAAACAAAACAACTGTGTCTGTGTGTGTGTGTGTGTGTGTATAACATGTGTACTACCTTGATGCAGGTGTCTTCATCATCCAGTGAGATGATCTCCTCTTCAGGGTCCCGCTGGATCCCAAAGTTGTTCCAGTCTTCCCGGGCTGGGCGCTTACGGTTCACCACCTTTAGAGGCTGAGCACACGAGATGAGACATGAGAGGAGGGAAAGAGATAAAAAGAGAGAAGGGAGACAAGCGAACGAGAGCTCTAAACAGCTTCTGTTTTCCATTTTTATCACCAACTTAAAACACACACACACACAAACACACACACACACACACACATGTACAGTATACACACACTGACCAGGGCCTGGTACTTGCTGTTGTTGGAGGAGGCAGGGGGAATTGTGGTCTTGGGCTCCTGCTCATCTCCGATCTCGTCACTGGAGAAGAACTCACTCAGCTTCTGCACACTGAAACACAGCGCAAACAGTCACACAAGGAAACACTACGGTCCGTCAGCTAATAGCCCCTACCCAACAGTATACTCAAAAAACTAAGACCAAATAAGCAAATAACATTTTTTACTGGTTTCATACATGTGTTGTAAATAATTGAGATTTTACTGTATATTACTAAACTGATCCATTCATTAAAATATGGTACAGTACTGAGGGCCTAATTAGATAGCTTAGGTCTCACACCTTGACCTTGGCATAATTCTGCAATGCAGTATACTTCAGGGTGAACGCCAGTCTCATCAGAAGTGCTGTACATACATACAGAATGTAGGCCTACTGCATACAGTCTGCTGTGTGTGTGTGTGTGTGTGAGACAGAGAGAGAGAGAGCTGTGATCCCCAGGCTCATTAGAATAATATGTGTATGGAATCCTTGTGTGTTACTGTGTTTGTGTGTGTGTGTGAACTGCTGTAATCCCTAGGCTCATCAAAATGTAATACTTGTATAGAATCTTTGTGTATTTGTGTCTGTGTGTGTGTGTGTGTGTGCGCGCGTGTCTGTGTGCTTGTGTGTGTGCACAAAAATATGTATGTGCCATAATAAACAAAAGCTGCTCTCAGGACCTAACTTATCCTCATTAAAAGAACCAGTTTCCCCTGGGAGTGTTGTCAGTTCACAACCTACAACTACTCAACCTACAATGTCTCAGTGTGCAGAATAGCATTCATATGACATAGAGCAGAAGAGCATAGAACAAGCACTCCACTTCCCAAAACAGAATCGCCACAAATGTGAAAGTAACTCATCCATTACAAGTTCCAGCCTTCTGTTTCTCAAAACCTTCCCAGGGGCTTGCTGTCCTGTTCTCAGGGATGCTGAAAGCTCTGACCTGTCTGACACACACCGAGAGACTAGAGCTTCAAAACACCTTTCATGGGAGCTTCAGTTGCTAAGCGAAGGACTTCCTGGGTCTATTTGTGGCAAACAACAAGGTGTACGCCTGTTATAATATTCTCATATTGTACAAAATAGGCTTCTTGACCGTTACCATAAATGCTTTCATTAGGTCCAGTTCACTCACTATATGTATACAAGGAATGTGGGGTTGGGAGTTCTAGACATGAAGCATGAAGTTTGAGGCGGTTCTGCGAGGCGGTACTCTGTACTCTGTGGGATCAGGCAAGCTTTCAGTCTCTTTGTGCACCTGTTACAAGTCTGCATGGCTGCTTGGTTGCCCTCTTTACCTCTGTCAGGGGAACAGTTATGACCCTTTCGACTCAATTACTCTGTCCTTAATGTCAGATACTGCCGCTCACATTGAATATTTTTTTCTGCATAAATGATTTTTATGACTTTGCAATGGGTTTATAATGCTTTCATTATTTGTCCTTGCCATAACTACGCTTAAATTGAGCTTTAATAGCCCTACTGTGTGCAACTCATGCAAACATGAGCAAACAATAGCCACAGTACAATGTGTACAGTATCTGCCTCTTAAAGAGCACAGACGTCACATCCTTTTACTTTCCCACATTGGCCTAAATTGACATTAATGGTCTAGTGTGGCTGTGGCACACTGTGATCTAGCACAGAATTAATAACCTGGATACCGGAAGCAATAGTGCCCTCATATGACCCTGACATCTTTATAAATGATAAAGGCTCCTACTCTCTTACAGACAATTAACTACCTGACCCATTTAACCCACATCCTACTTACCGGTAAGGGTTCCACACAATGACAAGTAAATGTTATTAGAAGCTCACAATAAGACACAGCTATTTCAACTTGAAACATGGTTGTTTTGTTAATAGTGATAATAATTATACTGATAATAATACTGATAATAATTTGTGGTCAAACAGTATAATATAAAAGTGTTATATATGAAATGTGTTTTGCTGATAACATTTATATAATTATATTTGAAGATACAGATGCTTGACGCACCTCCACCAGTGCCTTGAAATGTGTTTTAATGATAACATTTATATAATTATATAATTATAAATTTAGCTATAGTCTTTTAATTTAATTTCAATTAATTTCATTAATTAATAACACAGATCTGCATAATTCACAGTCATGGGCAGTGTTCCGAATGAGTGTGTGACTCACCTGACCAAGCCTTTGATAGTGGAGCGCACCACACTGGAGAGCAGGAAGAGAGGGGTGACCAGGATGTGGAAGAGAGACAGGGAGGCAAAGGCTACCGCAGGCGACAGACTGGCATCATCTGAGATGTGAACGTGAACCACAAACGTCTTCGTAGGCAGAACAAAGGAGAGACCCACTATAAGTGCTTGAAATACGCATTGTTATTACGTACAGTAAGTTGTAAGCTTTCACTTGTCTTCCACACAGCTTCAAGACACCCTTACACTGACATGAAAAGTGTTTACAGTAATATAGCGCCACACATTGTTTTACAAAGTGTTGTTAAAAGACAGCTAATGCTGGTGGAAACAGCATGTCTATGGATGTCTGGAGTCTGGACTATACAAAATTGGCAACACATTCAGATTATATTTCCAAATCAGTTTTTAAGCATGACATCAACCTCATATAGCACCTTGATGTGATTTTGAAGTTGCCCATAGCCATACATTTCCACAGTATGGGGAAGTGTTGCCTCGAGGTTTAGTGGAGGTAATTAAATACTGAGTAGCTCTGTGAAATGTGCCAGAGAGAAACTCTCCAGCCCGACTGGTTTGGTGGCCTGCCAAGTTCTTCTAGAAATGTCGGACACACACAGGAAGCTGACCTTCAACAGCCAAGATGCACTGTGTTCTACTTGACTACAGTAACAAGTGAAATGTCGTAATAGTTCAGAGACGAACTGATTAGTGGAAGTGCAGTTGTTCAACACAACTTGAATTTAAAACATACTTACAGTAAGAACGGCTGCGATTGGGATGGCAGCATTCATGAAAACTGAAAGGGAGGAGAGTGTGGTTAGATTGAATAGATGCCATCAGGTAGGGGCACATGCAGTATTCCCAAAAATGACAACTGAAATGTACAGCGTTATCACAAAAGCCCTCGGCATCAGTCCAAATGACTGCTTCAATTAATTGCTGGGTCTGGCCAAAACAACAGCAACACTCTAGGCCACCCAATCTGATTTAATTCAAGTCCATTCAAATCACCTCATTTAGATAACAGCCAATAAGAAAATTAATGAAAACCCTCTAAAACAGCATGCTGATCCTATCACTTGTTTTAGTCAGAATATAGGGCACAATACTGACAGAGGCTAAGGTAATTTGCATCAGTAAATGGCATGATGAATAAACATTAATACAGTGTTCTTTACTGCTCCTCAACCTACATGTATGTGTGCATGTGTGTGTATGTGTGTGTGTGTGTGTCACAGGTCTCACTGGAGACAGAGGTGTAGAGAGCAAAATTCTGGAGGCTGCTGAGCTCCTTCTGGCGTGTCTCCTCCACACTGTGGCAGAAGATGTTCTCCCAGGCGTAGAGCTTCAGCAATTTGATTCCTCTCAGCAGCTCAGTGGTCTTCTTCAGACGTTCACTCGAGTACTCCTGAGGGATGGCATCCAAATGGATCAGTCAGGCTAGAGGTGAGGCAGCTTTAACATCTTCACCTCTGAGCTATCTTGCCCGGTAGTAAACTATACAATAAACTGTTAGTGTGCTTTTGATAATGCAGGTGAGAAGGGTAAAATAAAAAAGAAATTGGGTCTGGGTGGAGGAACTGTCTGCCAAATTACCAAGTAATTGGCAATAATACATAATTACATTTCTAACAACAATTCATACAAGAATGTGTTGTGTCTGTTAAGAAAGAACTCACCAAAGTACTTTTTTGTGCTTGGGATAATTTGGTGGCCACAAAGTACTGCACTGGGGCCAGGACTGCAATGACAGTGGCTCCAATCAAGGCACTTATACCTAAGAGGTAGTACAGGAGAATCACTCCCACAACAATCTGGAAGAGTGGGGACAAAATGGCCAATAAATTAGATCAGACTTCACTGCATCACAAAAGCAGAAATTAGTTGTTAACTAAAGAGCAGATGTCCTGCAGTACCCAGGGACTCCCAAGAAGATAGAACACATTGGGATTAAAAATAGAGACAGCAGACAGTTTATCAGACATGCAATATGGGACAACTTAAATGTTCTTCAGTATAGACCAATTATACTCTTGATAGAGCAGACTTTGACATAAAATGTTAAAGTCTACACAATGCATTTCTTTTTCAACTTTGTTGTGTTCAGACAAATTGGGCCCATCCCCAGTAAATGCTTTTGCATGTTTTATATGCTGGAGATGTCAAAGAATAGCTCAAATGTCTATACCTAAAAAAACATTTGGTCAGTATATTTTAATCATCTCTGACTGGTATAATCAATAATTTAGTGCAAAGCACTCATTTCTTCCTAAAGTCACTGGACCTCGGCCATACCAAGTTACAATGCCAAATGAGTCCCTCTAATTCTTTTTTTTCCACACGGCCAGTGTATCTGGCACTGAATGAAACACGTTGAATGAGCCCTTCCAAATGTAATCTTTGTCTCGCTGGAAAACCAGAGAGAAGCTCTCAAGACTAACCCTGGCCCCACGCCCAGCTCAAAGCCTGAACTGCATCCAGCACTGATAGGAACGGATCTCCCTGTACCTGATCTCAGTAGCAGAACCAATAGATGAGTGCACCTTGGCACATGAAACCCTGCTCCAGAACCTGCCTAATGAAGACAGTGGGGGATAGCATGGGCTTAGCCGTTTGATCTTAATTAGCTGTAGCCATTTCATGTCAAAACACAAAGGTGACCTAAGGCACTTAACCACAACAGCTTGTAGAGTCCTCCACAGAGGTCCTTGAAAAATCTACTTAAATCATTCAGGAACTAATGAGTCCATTATCTAGTTAACTGTTGAAGAGCAGGAGATGTGCCTGAAGCACACCAGAATGAGAATGAGGGATCACCTTCCCCCTAACCATATCTCAGTCTGGCTGAAGGGATAACATAGTGAGTGGCTGAGGGATTGTGAAAGGTGGGGATAAACAAGTAGACGAAAATGAGGTGTGGGGAGGTGTGTGCAAGGGAAGAATCTCTGACACACACTTGGAGAAACATTATTGATTGATGCTGGGGACATTTCCTGACTGCAAAAACAGAAAGGCAATATCTCAACCTTGAGAAGATAAATTTTCATCTCATAAGGTACAATAAAGATTCTTTTTTTTTTTAAATAAAGACCTTAATATAATCTATGTTAGCATTGGAAGATTTTCATCACTCAATTCCATTTTAACATTAATTCATTTTATAGGAGTATGTGTGTAAAATGCTCCTGCTGCAGAGCAAAAAAAAAATACAGACAAATGTGTGTGTGTGTGTGTGTGTGTGTGTGTGTGTGTGTGTCTGCAGTGACTCAGCAAAAGCTCTGATCAAAGAGGAAAGGAGGAAATGGAAAAGTTGAACACCCTGTGATAGGAATATAACCTGTGAGGTCTGACCACATAGAGAGACTGGAAGGGTTACAGTATTAAGTGGGTAAATAAATCAATAGGCTTCCCTGCATAATCCCAACTGCTCTGTTTACACAGCACCATAGCTACTAGACAATCTATACATCTTGCATCTGGCAAAAAAGATAAAGGTCTCTTCTCTGGTAATTAATTGCAAGGCTCTGGAAAATAATTGTGAAAGGGTGGAACTGTTCGATAGAAATGACTAGACAGCATGCTTAATTATTTAGCCTGTCTGCATGGAAAATGGCATTTTTTGCCAATGGTCATGCAAAAGACCTGCAAACAACTAAAGTGAACATCAATAGAAGATCAACCTATGGAGAATTTGGAATGTTTAGTTTTGAATGTTTTGTTTTTATGCTACCTCACTGTTATATAGCTACACTAGCATACTGTGTTTTATAGCATATCAAACTACAAACTGCTGAGTAAAGTAGATTGACACTGTTTACTAATTAGACAAAAATGAACCTCACATTAGGTATTTGACTGGCTTACTTGAACTGGCATGGCCCATAGGTTTGGGCACAGGAAGAAGAACCACATGAGCTGATTGGTGTCGATGGCCACAAGGTTACATATTTGGCCCACAGTCATCTCACCCATTGACATGTTAGAGGTGCAGAGACGCATGATCTTGTTGTAGATCTTTGTCTGGATTATATAACAAAGACATAGGCAGAAGTAGTCAGTCAGAGTAAATCAGACTTTACAGGTGTGAAGGCTATTGTAATGCATGTTAAAATTTAGATAAATAACACGTTTAGCATTTTAACACTGTGATGAATAGTACACAAACAGTCTCCCTGCACATATTCAGTCAGGTTATATATCGGCCAAAACAACTAAAAGCCTTCTGTTGATGAAGAGTGAAGAGTTCTTTCAATATAACTATATAATATATAACATTACAAATGACTAATGGCAAATGACAAATAACAATACAGATTCCTAAATTAGTCTCCTAAGCTAAGCTTTTCTAGCCTGACTTGCCCGACAAAGCTCATGGGAGCATAGTCTGGCCATCCAACATTACTAAATATCTTCTGGGAGGCGGGCTTAACCTGCGTCCATCAGATGCCTCTGTATACTACTAGACAAATCTACAACCAATCAGACCACTCATTCCGATGACGTATACGTATTTCTCATTGGTGCCCACCAATTTGGGAAAAATAATTCCTCTAAAACGGCAGCCTGGCCAGACTGACTTGCTCGCGAAATTGAATGTAGCGTCACAGGAAGTATGGGCGGGCCCAGGCTAAAGCTTTTCCCCAGCACAAACAGAGCACTTCAGCTGTGCTTTGTAATTTGCAATAAAAGGATACTTTATTTATTAATCTATCAATTATATTTTATCAAGTTGTATTCACAAAGCAACAGCTTGTGTGGTCTGACTATATTGTTTCACACTGATGCAGTACCTGTATGGCCCCTCTAAGGTTGATGCCGTTCTCTATGGCAACATAGTAGGAGGCCTGGAGGAATGTCCTCTGGAGGAGCAGGGCGGAGAAGAGCAGCACGGTGAGGACGTAGGCGTTGGCCAGGAACTCCCGAGAAGAGATGAAGTACACCCCCAGTAGCTGCATCTGATGGGGACACATGACAAGAGACGTGCGTCAATCTTCAAGTGAGGCGCAACTTTAAAGCCACAGAAAGCCTGCAGGGTGTGAACATTTGCAGCCGTGGTGCACATACTCTACACAATTCACACATGTGCTTATGTTTAGACACACACACACACAGAAGAAAATATGTCTTTACCATATTACTTTAACACTTACTGTATTCAAGCAAGAAATAAGTGGTGAATCAGTGAACACAAACAGAAATGAGATCTCAATGTAACACAACGCCAATGTCAATGTACAACGCAATGTCATAAATCTCTGTCTCTTCATAGGCTTGCGGTGGCATATCTGTAAAACAGGGGAAAAATGCACTCACTAGCTTCTTCTCTAGATCTAAAAAGTGTTTCGGCATCAAGCCATCCTTAGCGTGAAAATTATCTGTAAAACACTCACACATGTATGTAAATGATACAACATCACTCCTTGATCCTTCAGCAATCAATAAGTTGCCATTTAATGATGTATGTCATGCACGTACTGTTGGATGTTCTGCACGTACATCCACAATGGCTCCTATTTGCCACCAGTTACATAGCGGACATAGTACAGAATGACTCATATTACAGGCACACAAACACACTCACACACATGTACACACAGTCCCTTACATGCACACTCTCCCACACACTCAGATTCACACACAAACACACGCATCTAACAGTCACAGGGGAATTGAAAGCATGACCTTGGCATGCCAAGAACATTGTTGTCCCGATTGACAATGCAGAGGATGGGGCCAGCTAAAGGTGGAGGCGGTTCAAGGACATCCCTGGGTGCACGTGCTATGATGAGCTGCCCCTCAGTGCACCGGTGCCCAGAGCCAGACTCTCTCCTCATCAATCAGGCTGCTCGTTTCACATCGCACCATAATCTCCAATTGGCCATGATTACAGAAGTGACAATGTGGCCTTTGAGGATGAGTCCTCAGGGTGAGTAATCACAGTGCAGCCTGATTGAAGGATTCGTAGAAGGCTACAATGGGGAGGTATTGGCTGGAAGGATGGTAATTGCGGAGCCTCAACTAATTTCCTCGTTTACAAATTTGAATTAATTTCATGGGTTTATATCATCTTTATTTCATCCATCTACCAACACAAAAGGCGACTGTCTGAACTCACCTTACTTCCTGACAGCCTCCCTGGCATGCAGTGGATATAGACTTTAGCAGAGACAAAGATGGATATCCGGGACCTTGTTTGATCATGTATGGCTTGTATATGTCAAGGTTTATGGAATCCGGATTGCACCTCGCCAGTCATAAGTCAAGTCTATGTGACAAGAAAGGCCAGTAAAACTAAGCACATAACTGTCTGCATCAAAGCAATGCCCCATCTGGCACATTGCTCGCTCTCATTTTTTTCTCTCTCTCTCTTTCTCTTTTTTTCCTTCGCTCTCTTTACCTCTCCCTTTATCTCCATCTCTTTCTTTCACCCTACCTATCTTTCCTGCAGCTGGAAGGCTGTCTCGATCAGGTCATAAATAACCCCCATAATAAAACATTTATTAGCGGCCTTACATTTTTCTCCCAGGGACCCACAGCAGGCCAGGATCTTCATTAAAGATGCAAAACCATCTCTTATACAATACAATGGGTCTGACCAAACGATGCACATATCAGCTTAATGACCAATCATGGTCATCATTTTCTATAACACTTTGATACTATGTAAAAAACATTCATAATGGAAATAAATAATTATGCCAGTAATTGACTAAACAACCTAAAGCATATTAACACATGTAAGTCTAAGTTTAGGCAGCAAGCCCCTTTACTCCACAATTTGTGCAGTGTGAATTACCCTTCGACTGTTTGAAACACAAAATATTTATTAGTCAAGTCTTAGTGGAGAGGACCCGTATGACATGGCCATGAGTTGTTTTTTTTATTGTTTAGTGTTAGTGGCTCACTAGAGACCTTTGATAAGCTAATACTAGATCATAACGTCTCAGAGGAGTACCTGCCGTCTGATATTTCAGACTCAGACAAGCAGTGTGTTGTGCAACATAAATCTTTGATGTGGTGGCCAGCCAGCAGAAGTTGGCACCCGAGGGAATCTGCGCTGATATACACACAGATGACCACTAGAGGCGAAAGACAACCAGCACCAATATAAGGGCCCCAAAACAAACAAGGAAGATGCTAATGGATTCTGTGTCACGACTACGAGAAGCGTCATCCCATCTACTGTAGGTTCATTGGTCAGAGAAAAGTTGGCCTGACACAACTTGATTTGCATGCTAGCATCATTGGACATCTGGGCTTAGGCATTTTATATGATTGTGTGCACTTTTATATATTTTTTGGTTTTAGAAGTGCTGTAAAAACATTACCAAACCAAACCACATATTAATCACTCACTTTCTTTATTCAAATATGATAAGAAAATAGCCTGGTAATAAAATCAGCCCCATCATTCCACTTTTCGTCTCTCACAGAGGGTACAGTCATTCTGTAGTGAGAAACGATTGCTTGCTGCAGGTGTTTAAGCTGATATCCCATCTTAACTGATAGAATTCTAGCTTTGCATTCACCACTCCTTGGGTTTACTGATTAGATCAAGTAAAAATGCCTCCTCAGAAAACTAGTTCAATGGGATCAAATCTAGATGATTATCGAGCGGAAGTACGTAAGAAGTCATGGCCAGGCAAGATACAGTATCACCCTATGGCCATGCCCTTTTGATCAAAGCGCTATCAGCAGCTGATCTCGAGACCCTCAAGATCTGCCAAAAGCTTGTGGCAGGCTAGGCATGTCCATGCTCTGGAACAATGACTCCGCCAACACCTTTCCTCTCGTGATTTTTGGTCACTAAAACACTGACGGGGCAACAAATCTAAGACTGGCATAAGAGTACAGAACCAGAAGTATATTTTATGTGTTCTTTGTACAGTACAAATGTTTTGTACAGATTCCCTGTATTTACTTATAATATTTAGTTTAAGAAAGAGAGAGATAAATATGTAAGCCCTTATGGCACTGCTAAACAAAACGTCTGGTGCTTATAACTTGAACCTTATTGTATGACTTAATGCAACAAACAAACTTTATATCATGGCCAGCTGTAGAGAAAGACTGTGCCAATGGGACATGCCAGTTTGAGGCTGGCTGTGTCTCTCACCGGTGGCTGAATGGTGCGGTTCTCCTTGCTGATGTGGTGCACGATCCCAGAGATGCAGAGTGGCCCAGCGAAGCCCAGCAGGTCAGCCATGAAGCGGAAAGAGATGCTGAGGATTAGTGGCCTCCCGAAGGCCTTTCGCAGCGCTCGCCAGATCCACTGTGGCCCTTGGGGCTGGGTGCCCTGCGGCCTCTGGAGCGGGGGTGGGGGGGGGGGGGGGGGGGAGGGGGGGGGGGAGGGGGAGGGAGAGAGAGGAAATGAAGAGAAAAAGAGAAAGGGGGAGGGAGAGGTGGAGAGAGGGGGGCAGGGAGAGAGGATATGGATAGCAATAGTGAGGCGGAGGGAAGAAGGACAACAGTGGGATGCAGAGAAGGAGAGAGAGAGAGAGAAAGAAGAGAAAGAGAATGTATAGGAAGAGCAAGAGAAATTGACAGAGGGAAAGAAGGAGGAATAAGGGGGAAGAGTGGAGGAGAGGATGGCAAGGGAAGTGAGAATTAAACAACAGACACAGAGCTCACAGAGAAAATTAATTTCCTTCCTTTGCTGAGCATGTAATGAAAATCACACAAAAACACTTTCAGTGTGCTATGGTTTTTCTACCATGAAATTAAACAAACAAAAATGCTTATGGCCAATCTTTCTTGCACTAGCATATTCTATAACCCCAGTATTCATAATGTACATTATTCAAAAGGGGTTTTGGAATCACGTTGTATAACTACTGTCATATAACTATTACAGTATAACTGTAATAACTTATAAGGCATAATAATGTTATCCTACAAGCCTTTACAACTCCAAAGTCCTCATTTCTGGCCTACCACCCCCAACAGTACACGTGTTCCCACTGCTAGCTTCTTCCGCTCTCTAAGCTCTGATCAAAACATTTGTTTTCATTTGAAGCGGGATGTGTCATCTGAGACGGACAGAAAGCGCTGTGAACTAGAGGAGGAGCAGGGCCACCAAGTGTCATGGCGAGTCTCGAGAAGACGTGACTGCTCGCATTGTCTGAAAACATCCTGGCACGTGAGCAGTGACGCACCCCGCGGCGGCACAGCGTATCCAGAGCATCTGTTTACCTGAAGTTCAAAGGGTGTGTGTGTGGGGGGGGGGGGAGGAGTATGGGGAAGGGGGCTGCGGAACAGCTCCGGGGGTCTCCCATAGCGTCTCGTTCCCATGGAGTTCTTTCACCCGTCTGGAGGTCAACGGGTTCACAGTGTTCACACTGGAAACGGGAACGGGGTCTTTCCTCTCTATAACCCGGAAGGAAATGGGAAAGCAGGGGATGTGCGGAGTGTGACGGGTGGGAATGGGGGTGTCCATGTCGTCTGAGCCCACACCACATAGTGGAAAAACCTCACCCCTCTCAGTCACTGACCTTCAACCCCCTTACTACCCTGTTCTTCTCCCATCACCAGTAGGCTGTCGTCTGAACTTACGCCCCCCTCTAGTTAGACACATACACACACACACACACACAGCAAAATCGTTATGAAAGGTGCATGGTGGAGTATGGTGGCTGGGGTGGTGTGGAGGTATCCTTGGGTGACCTTCACTAAGATGAATATGAAGTGTGAGTGTGTAAGATGGGGGGGCTTAACACACTGGAGAATTTCACATGGTTTGTTGCCATGGAAGGGTGCTCCCTCCTTGAGCCAGTCAAAGTTCAGGTCAGTGGTAAAAAGCAGCGCTTCAGGACTCCATTCATGAGCTTACTAGCTCATTGTCCTTAATGGAAGAAAGCCCCATGGAGTAAAGGTTAGATAGAAAGACATCTAGATGAAGCACATCTAGATGTTAGTATTTTGAACATTTAAGACATTTTATGTTTCAGCTTGGCCTGACTGTCTTACATAAGACAGATGTTTTTATTTGGTGGAATAGGTGGAATACTATGTTCTTGAAATGTTTTGGTGCGTGCACTACCTGCATTTGTCCCCTGTATGTTGAATCTGCGTTAGCATACCACACTGCAATCTGCATTAGCATACCACGCTCATAGCAGTTATAAATGAGCTGCAGGATCATTGGGTATTTATAATGCAACATTGAGCACGTCGTACCCTCTGATCCTCGAAAGCCTTGCGCAGCTTCAAGTAGTTGGTGAGAGCTCTCATGGCGATTGGGAGCTTGCCAAGGACTTTAAGGTCAATGGGCCGGCGGTGTGCATTGGTGATGAAGGTGTTCATCCACCAGTAGGTGCTTTTGGACAGCAGGTTGACGAACGGCTGCAGGAATCGGACGCCCAGGTCTTGAAGGTCCTCTGGGGGCTTGACCTCAGTGGCGTGCTTGAAGCAGACATAGCGCTGCAACACAAGGCCAACACATGATGTCAGTGCACTGCATCTTATGAAAGGACACATTTATTACAGCTGCACGTAACATCAATCACAGTAAACTAGGAAAAATAATGACATGGCCATAGACATTGAGAAAACACTCTGACATACCACACATATACATTATTACAAATAGATACATCTCCAGTATACATCACGGTGACACCAATTGGTACACATGTGCTGTTATGCGCACCAGTAAACTAACTATGCCGCTGGTGGCACTTACACAGGTTTCGCGTTAGTCAGCAATCACATTACCTTTCACTGCAGTAGTAGCTCATGACCAACACACACACACACACACACACACACACACACACACACACATTCAGACTGATATAAACATTACATTGTGCTACATTACAGCAATTATGTGTCTAGCCACAGTGCTTTAGATTACAGCTAACAACTAGCAGCTCAATTCATATAGTTTATTTTTAGTGTCCTTGGGAAACTAGTACCCATCATGTGATGGTGGCCTTTGCAGTGGATAGCATGATTTACTCACACACAGTGTGTGCAAGCTTACAGTGGTGTTGACTCAAGGCTATTGGTAATCTTTGAGGATCAAGGGACACTCACAAAGGGCAGCACTGCCCTTCGAGACACGGCTGGGTCAAACTGCAACAGGGCAAATACGCTGCCACTATTCAAGGGAATAAACCACTATTTAGGACAGTGGACTTCTGTGGACAATTCTACTATGGACAATTATACAACCAGCAGTGGACAAGAATCAGCTGCTGCAGCATTTTGTTAATATTGATAGTCACTGAAGGTCACTGACAGTCAATGAAGGTCTTCTGCTCTTTCGTTTTTTAATGTAATTGAATGACACCTGACACATGCCAAAAATGTCAGAGAGGTAGATGTAAGCTCTACTTACATATACAGTAAGTCCTCTATCACTACCATTTCCTAGACTGCTGATAAAGCACCTTCAGTTAGAGAGCTTTACAAACACACACTGTATGGCCATGCATGTTTGAATGAATTCTACATGAATCTGTCCCTATGTATGCACTCTAGCACTTCAACACCATATGACAGGTTCCTCGTTACGTCATCGTGCAGCTCTGAGAAAGAAATAGGTTACATACAGAGTCAGGGACAGCTGAGTTCATTCCACACATATGGGAACAGCCACCACACCGTCAGCTATTTATATAGCACCGACAGAAACCCACTGCACTGCCTCACACTTCTCAACAGATCTCAGCTTGTTTAGGTTGCAATGAATGACACTAAGCAGTGCCATGAAGTGTGTTTTTTATTGATTTTTATTGTTTTTTGGCTGACCAAAAAAAAGACCAGCAGTATACTGATGTGAAAACAACAACAATAAAAATGAAAACAGTTGGTGCCAGGAGGCCCTGGAATTTACTAGAGACAAAACTCACGGACACCTCTGAGCTCCATAACTATATCATCATGGCTTTACAGCCTATGCATTCTAACTGTGGGGGGAAAGCATGAGGACCAGAAATCGCCCCTGGCATCAGTTGCCAGTCTGCACCAGCAACCATCTATGCTAACGAGTGTGCAATCTAGTTCAGCCATCACTCTCACCCAAAAACTCATGATCATCAACATCATCGTGATCATCAGCATATCTCGATGATGATACCTCATACATGCAGTAAACTCAGGACAATAAAGCCACATCACAACAGAAGTAAAACAAAAACAGCACATGGTGAGAGAGAGAAAGAGAGATTGGAAGAGATAAAGAGAGAGAGAGAGAGAGACAGAGAGAGAGAGTGAGAGAGAGCATCCCTTCCTCTAAAGGCAAAAGCAAGAGAGCCAATAACTCGCAATCAGTATTGACTGAACTGATGAAGTGTGCAGCCTGAGAGGGAACGGGGAATATGCTGATTCCATCTACAGTAAAGGTGATGGGGCAGGCAGATGGATATCACAGAGCCAATGAAATACAGCCTTCAGTCCTTCCCTCTGTCTCCGCACCTCAGCCCTGCTGATGCTTATGAGTCGTCCGGGAGCTCACAGAGATAGGTGCTGGAGAGGATCATCAATTTGCCTTACTGTGTGTATGTGTGTGTGTGTGTGTCACACAGCTCTGTTTCCTCTGCTGTTTAGTCGTGCTGCGGATGTGAGTCATTAATGTCGTGAGTTAGTGATGTGTGTGTTGGCAAGTCTCCCCCGGTGCTCGACGGAGCAATTTCATTTCTGTCTGAATGGATATTTCACACAGGGGTTGTATGTCAGTGAATGGAGGTTGGGTTCTGTTTTATGAACGCTAAACTTTCAAATGATTACCCTTCTGCACAGTAAACAAGTGGTCCTGAATGAAATGATAAAAATCTTGGCAAGTGTACAGTAAGATCAAAACAAACAAAGCCTACAGAACATCACTGCCCTGGTCTAGGATGTGTTTGACTAGCCTGCGTCTGTCTTACTTCAGAAAAGGTCTGAGAGCACAACGGTCATATGAGGACATTTGACACTACACAAATTAAACAAATGGCTGAGCAGAGACACACACACACAACCCCCCCCCCCCCCCCCCCAACCACAACACACACACACACGCCTACATACTATACTAAAGTATACTACACACTATAGTATACTAAAGTATATAGACAGACACTGCACATCTCTCTCTCTCTCCCTCTCTCTCTCTCTGTGTATTACCCCCACCTACACACACACACACACATACACACACAATTTCAATAACAGCACTCACCCGGCCCAGGATGACATTGACCTCCACAGCGAGCAGCAGGCCGTAGAGCAGGGACAGCAGCCCCGTGATGCAGAACCGCAGCTGCTTCATGCCTACACGGTGCTCAGTGTATTTGGCAAACTTCAGGGTCTTTGTCACGAATGCCAACACCCAATACACCAGCAACACTGCAGAACAGCAGATCCAGACAGGCAGGAATGATTAGCGGGTAAAATAGCAGCAATGAAGTGTAATACAGAAATAAATATTGTATTTCTGTGTCTTTTGTTTATGTTTTTTGGGATATTAACAGAGGCTGTTTATCATCAAACAGACTAAGACTATGCACATTTATGGTCCACACAATGTAAATTAATTCGGCCTCTCCACACAAACTTGAAGGCAGTGGGAAAAATACTGTTAGGTGTATTTATGGGCAGTTTCTTTCATCTGCATGTTTTTTTTCTCCCTTCCTCTCAACCACTGAGTGGAGTGATAAATCACAGCAGTGGTCCCCAGAGGCTGGGGGGCTGTGCACAACCAGTGGGAGTAATATCCTCTGAAGCCCCATGTGAAGTCCACAGATGTTGAGCGAAATCTGTCCACGTCTCTATAGGGAATGGCTGACTACAGCATATGCGTACCCAGAAACAATAATGTGTGTGTGTGTGTGTATGATGAAAATGTTTGTGTTATGTGGGTGTGTACATTTGTTGTTTGTGTCATGTGTGTGTGTATGTGTGTGTGTGTGTGTGTGTGTGTATGTACAACTGAGTATTTGTGTGTAGGTGTGTATGCATGTATCTCACTTGAATATGCCAATGCTAACCTGTGACTACTGTCCCAAGGTGAACAGCATTACATGACTCAGTAATTTGACATTTACAGCTGACATGGCACTGATATATATAAAAGTGAATAGAATAGAGTCACAAACAATGACGCTAATGGTAAGAGCCTTTGGAACACACACTGCATAACTTATCTATTTCAGAATACTGACTAGGCTGTGTCTGTCAACAGAAACAGAGTTATGCACAATATTAATAAAAGATATACTGTATGACCATAAATTAAAATAATAATTTTCTCGTCACAAAATGGCAGCCAAAGATCATTCAGGATTTGCTGAAAAATGTTATTGTCCTGCATCATTTATCAAATGACCTTATGATTTCCCCCTCAGGCTTCCAGATCAGTTTTAAAACATGAGTGCAAATAAGGTCCTTAAAGATTACAGGGGTTTTGCCAGATCCACCCACAGCCTTCCAATGTCAGCAAGAACGAGTGACCTGCAGCCCCACATCAACAATTAACAATATACCAGATGTAGCACAATGGGGATTTTAGTGATTTTGACATTTCAGTCCCCTTTCCCCGCCTTCTACATTGAGCGCAAGTTTCATTAGGCGTACAGTATCACAGAGTGGGGGGAAAGGCACAAGTTAATTAACATACTGTGATCTGAAACCAGTAATTTCCCCCTGTGAAGATGAGGCACTGAAGCTGGAGGGCAGAGGATGCTCAGCTCATAGTGGCCCAGTGGAGGAGGGAAGAGGACATACTGTACCCAGTAGGAGCTTGGGGAAGTTGGATGTCTCGATGTTGTGGTAGTAGACTATAGAAGTGATGGCGGCCATGAAGCCTAGGGCCGACGGCATGTAGAGGTGCAGGTGAGGAGACAGGGTGAACCTGAAAGAGGAGAGAAGAGAAGATGAGAGGAGAGGAGAAAGGAAAACAACTGAATCATAACAAACATGAACAAGCAGGATCTGGCCCTAGACACATGGAGAACATGAGGAGACTTTATATCTCAGCACACACTCATTCATTCAGTCCTGGCCCAAGTCCACAGTACAGCGGTCAGCCTGCCAAACTCTGCATGGGCTGAGGCACAATAGCCATCCCTTTTCAGAGGAGCTCCACTTCTCTCCAGGGCCACTGACTGACTGTTATGGATGAGCTGGGTCTGATTAGCTATCCTTGGACAATTTCAATTGATAGAGCAGAGGCTGAGAGTAGAGGGAATGTCTGCTATTGGGAATGGTGCAGGATTAAATGAGTTGAGTGTCACTGAGCGGGAGATGTGGTTGGCCTGAGCCACTGGGTTTTGTGGCAATCGGGTCCAGCTCATTTCACACTTAGGGTGTGAACACCTGGAGCTGTGTTTGTCCGTGTGTAACACAGCATTAGGTAATTCCTATGACTCAGCACATTTAATCTGCATTTCGTGTTTCTGACTGAGTGTGTGAACAAGGCAAGTTTGTGTAACAAAGTGTGTGTTTGTGTTTTTCTGTAGAGTGTCTTTCTACTTCAGCATCCGGTGCTAATGTCTGTCTGTTTGTCTCTTCCTCTTTCTTTTTGTCTGTCTCTCTCTCTCTATCTCTCTCTCCCTCTCCCTACTCTCACCTTTTCCCTCTCACCAGCTCAGATATGTGTGTGTGTGTGTGTGTGTGTGTGTCAACATTTCAATAACGTATCGGAGGTGTGTGAAAGCCTACCCGTCGGACACAATGCCCTCAGCGATCTCACACACCAGCACGAAGAGCAGGATGTAGGTGAGGATCCAGCGCAGGTTGTGCCCGGGGAAATGCAGCCAGGTGCTGTGATGGATGTGCACCTTAGAGCTCTGGCTGCCCCAGCCTGCACAGAGGATGAGCGGTTAGTTAGAGAATAGTTAGTCTGTACAGTCTCTACTTTACCCATAGCCAACATCTGTACTGTTGGGTTCTGTAAAATTAAGGAATGCACATATGCCTGCTCTTTGTGGCTGCCAAGAGCTTTCGGGAGGTATAAGAACAACGACATTTGGTACAATGTAGACCAAAAACTGGCAGCTAATGCTAACTGATAAAGGCATAAGAAAAGAACCTTCCTTGCCCTCATCAGTTACTGTAGCATTGGCTGCCATTTTAGGCTATGTTGCCCCAAATTCTCCCACTCTCATACCCCTCTGAGACCGACAGTCACTAACCAACAAGGTTTACTCACTTCATATAACCCCCACTCAAAAATCTACTATTAAAATCTTAAGGTTATTCACATTGATTTTCTGCTCAAGCTATCCACAGTTAATTACTGAACATTGAGATTAATTATTACATCATGATTTGACAGGTGAGGCAGTTATAAAGAGCTACATTTTCCATAGTTACTGCAAAAAATGCAAAGGGCCACTTTACTAAACTACTTAGGAAATAGCCTGTAACATTAAACAGACTGGTCATACAGCTGCCATTTAAAGAGTCTGGTTATATCTCATCTCCACAGCAGTGGCATTTGTTTACATTTATTTATGTGAGCATTTCTGTAACCCCATGCATTAAGTCTGCTTAGTGGTTTCATTTTAGGAAGCTGTCCCCTTACTGTAAGCAGTACATATTTTGTTTGTTTTTCATTCAGCAGATGGCCCAGCTGAATTACTACTGTATGCATGCAAAACTATGAGAATACATGAACATTTCACAAACAGCGTGTGGCTGATGACGAGAAGCATAAGTAATGCTTTCTCAGCCATGACACTCCAAGAGATGTGTGTTGTGAGCCATAAGGGTTCACTGGCCCCTGTAAATTAGACCAAAATGAGCGATAAGAGGTAATCACGGGGCGATTACCCAGGGGAGCCCAACCTTTTTGGCTTTCAGCTGCGCCCCTCGTGATCTCTCCGTCTGTGCCAGGCCCACACATCTGTCTAGTTAATACAACAATTCACACTCGCCTAGACAGACCTTGGCTGCCCCGGGCTGACTAATTGCTGTTGATTGCCTTGAAAGTTTTGTCGCCGTGCCTGTTGCCAGATCCCAGGCCTCCGCTGCCAGCCACATTATGCTAATGGTGGCTTGTCTGGCTGGCGCCCAGCTGATTGTCACTGGAGTGGAGTCTGTGTGTTTGTAGGTGTGTGTGTGTGACAGCACCGCCTGTTCAACTGATCTTTTGATGATGCGACAGCAGAACAACTAGCTCTCTCTCTCCACCACCCACACACAATATCCAACACTTAAACGTAAACCATACAATGGCATCTTAATCACTCTTACTGACAAGTAGACATCCAAGAGTTAAAATGGCATTCAAACGGAGGGATCAATAGGATATTAATGCCATAACAATATATATACAGCTAATCTATTTATGCCCCTGGGGAATGGTTTGTCTCAGGCTGACGGTGGCTTTTCAAAGCTGAAACAGACGGTCGAGGCAGGCCACATCAGATGCCACTGACACCTATGGTATGGGGCAGGGGGTGGGTGGGGAGGGCTGCCCGCCTGTAACCCGACTCCCGCTCTGGCTTCTGCTCGGTAAATTCCACTGGTAAGGTCACATTTGTTTATCCAAAATAAAAAAATGCTTCCCACACCGATGTTCTCAGCATACGCTTTCACCATCGTGGTCGGCTCTTCACTTGTGTGCCCATAAAAATATATATATAATGGGGCTGGCCTATGGGTGAAGGGTTGGAGGGAGAAAGGGAAAATGACATCGCTGCAATGATCTCTGTGTGAACATAAAGTTAAGCCATGGGGTCTCATTTCAAAGGGCTTCCTACCTTATACCCAATGCCACAACACAACACAGTCACTCTCCATAATCACTATTCATTCAGCAAGGACCCTACTTATAACTCCAAAGAATTTTAAGGACAGCACAGGATTGCTGTTGAACATACTGATCACATACCATAGCTGGCATCCCCACAGCTTTACGGAGAGGGCCCAGTTGCAATCAAGTTATTTGCTAATTCAAGTTATTCACCAGTAACACACTCTACATTTCTCTATCATTGAACAGGACTTTGTACAAGGATGTCTCTTGGAGGGACACTTACCGATGAAGAGGATGGGGAATGTGATAAAGAGCAGAAACACATGGGGCACCACGGTGAGGGCGTCCAGGAAGCAACCGTTGTTGAGCACGCCGCCGTCCACGTTGTACGCGGCCGAGTTGTTGTCATTGCCGCAGAAAGCCAAAGACATGGTGGAGCCAGGACTCTGGAGGACCAGCAGGTCAGGGGAAACAGTGAGAGAGACAAAGACAGAAAGAGAAAGATAGGGAGAGAGAGAGAGGTAGAGAAAAAGAGAGAGAAAGGCACAACAGAGAGAAAGGCAGCAAAGGAGAAAGAGACAGACAGAAGAAACTGAGACAGAATACAGAAATAGAACAGAGTCAAAAGGAGAGACAGAGAGACGGAACAAGAAAGAGAGGGCAAGAGAGATGAGTAGTTGAAAGATACAGGAGAAGGACAGAGGACAGGAGAGGAGAGGAAAAGAGAATAAAATGATGGTCAGGATGAAGCTCTCAGAGCATGCCAGAGCAGTCCCTGGCTGGGGCAGTCAAGTGCTAGTTTGGACTCAGGTGAGCAGCACAGCAGAAAACAACAAAGCCTCTGTCTCTTGACATCCTGCCACGCAAAAGCAATTACAATCCCATTCACAATCTCAGTCCAAGAGGAAAGGCAGCAACCCAAGCACAGCAGCGGCGGCAGTGGGAGAAGCGGCAGCAGCCTCGGATGCACGGTAATTCCAGCTGTCTATGGAACCCCGGCAGAGCCCGCGAGGAATCCCAGCATCCCGTTCCTCTCCTTCTCTTCTCAGGCATCCTCCAAATAACCCCTCTGGCGGAACGTCACCAAGCTCTTGTTCACACACACTCACTCTCTCACAAACACACAGCCAACAACAGCACACACATTCACACACACACACACGCTAAAGCACACACAGCTGTGCAAGAGCCAAAAGATCCAGACGAGCGTCCTCTAGTATAGTTCTGCTATTCCTGTCTATCTGTGTCCTGCGCTCTCTTTTCCCCTCTCTCTCTCTCTCTCAAATAGATTTCAAAGTTGACCTTGCAAGATGAGAGCTGTGAGGCTCTGTGTGTGTGTGTGCGCGAGTGCATGTGTTAGAGCGACTAACGCAGACCTGTGAGAGGTAGGGGGAGGGAAAGACAGAGAAAAAGCACGAGAGAGAGAGAGAGAGAGAGAGAGAGTGTGTGTAAGAGAAAGACAGAGAGAAAGAGAGAGAAGGGGGCGGGATATAGGAGAGGGAGGGAGGAATGGGATATTGGAGAGAAAGAGTGAGAGAGAACGAGAGGGAAAATGCAGCAGCACCCAGCATCAGAGGCTGGTGATCACGTCAGAGTGTGTTACGTGCCATGAATAAAAATGGGACTATCTATTTCCTTGCTTCTTTTACCTCTGTACATATAAATTTGTGTATGTGTGTGTGTGTGTGTTTGTGTGTGTGTGTGAGAGTGAGAGAGAGAGAGAGAGAGAGGGAGAGAGAGAGAGAGAATCCCCAGGAGACCATTCTCTAGACCTTTCAAAATGTGATAGATTCAGGGCAGACAGATGAGCTATACCTGACTATAACTAGAACAAAAATTTAAACCTCAAGATCAACTAACAATAAGAATTGTTTAACAAATACCTCACTAACTATTCACAGGAGCATAACGAATGCAGCCATAATGCAGATGACCAAGCAATCACTGTTCCCCTGTATTTTCCTGTCTTGTATTTTCATGTTACTGATTAACATAATGAATTTGATATTAATAGAATATTATAATCTGCCTACAGTCATATAAAAACTCACACGTGTACGAAATCCATAAGCTGTATAGGGCACTCCCCCCCACCTCCACCCCAAACCTTGTCACCTGAGCCAAGGGCACACTTGTGAGAGCCATCACTCCCGTCCGTGGGCTTCCTGTGCCTGGTGCTAAAATACCCAGCCAGCCCAATACCACTACTCAGTCCTGACAGCTGATCCATCACCCTAGAGGCACTATGAGCAGACACAGGAAGCAGGAGGGATGTGTGCGCACGAGCGTGTTGAGGTTGGAGGGGCGCGAAAGTATCCGAGAGGGTAGGATTGGACAGGGTTGTTAAAAAAAAAACTTTACCGTCTCTGTTGTTTACAATAACACGAGGACTAAAAGAGGGAGAGAGCTGCGCTGACCCTTGTTTGAGATTACAGCCCATTAAACAGATTGGTAGAACAGGGGGTTAGGCAGCCATCAGCAGAACAAACAGACAGAGAGGTTATTGACTTTCTCTAAGAATGCTTTAGATTTTCTTTTATTAATGTTGACAACTGAGCTGTTCGGTAAAAAAGCAATATATTTCTGATGAACAGATTGATGATTTAGTATTGTGAATTTGCATGCGATGCGCGCACACACATAGCAAAGCAATTTATGGCAGTGATTGCCATTGCCATCGATCAGTGATCGATGCTTGTGTCACTGTCTCCATTTCAGTACATACCGGTAATTCATGGCAGACATTATTCAAGTGATGAATATAATATGCAACCTTTGAACAACATATTGAGCAACAATATTACACAGAGACCTCAGAGACACTTTTTTGACAGTGACTCATGGGAATAGTGTCAAGCAGAAACTCACTCGTAGCCCTTAAAGGCGCTCTAAGCGATGCCGTTTCACGTCACTTCTTGTTGACGTTCGACGTATTGTCAAACAAAACGGAGGATAGCTCCAGAGAGGGTTCAAGCGTTATAAGTTATAGCTCACTCATCCCCCTCCCTCCCATGCCTCCCGAAAGACTCATGAACCTTGTCGTTTATTGGCTGGAACACTGTTATGTTTAGTTTTCGTTTGTTATGCTAGGTTTGCCCACTGTGTTTTGTTGCCGTTTGTGGAGCCAGGGCTGTCTACAGAGACCGCGTTTTTTTACAGTGTGTTCAGGGGACAGGCAGCTAGCAGATTATGAGGAGATGTTTGCTGTTTGTAACAACACGTTTTAGTCCTAAAAAACGTGTCACATCGCTTAGAGCACCTTTAAGCACCTTGATGTGTCCGACTCAAACATTAAGGATTAAACAGGGTTAGCCTAACAGACACCATTACGAATAGACACAATGTGCCACATTACACATTTCGCTGTTCAACGTCAAAGAGAGTAGCAGTCGTAAAGAAGCGTATTTCTTTGGCCATTTATTACGACTGTAAATAGCCAACTTAAACACTAGGCTGTTTAAATTAAGAAAGCAAGCTAACATAATATTTCAACAAAGCCTCGGCTATGTCAAAGGGACCATGTAAAGTGAGCAGTTTCAATTAGCCAATCAACAATATATGTAGGCTAACACAAACGCATGCACTGACACACAAGGTTTAACATCATTCATGAAATGTGGGTGATTTTCTGTTTGCATACCGGTTTGTACCGTGGAAGCATCTTTGTTCCCAAAGTCCACTGGCTCCTCGATCAGTCCTCATTAGCCTGTGACCCTCGGCCAATGACCATTTAATCTAGGCTACTGACCAAACTCGATCACTGGATTTCTTAATTGGAGAGAGGTTGAAGGCTTTTTGGCTGTAGGTTTTCTGTCTTTGGTGGTTCTCATCAAAGTCGTCAAACGATCAAGTTTAATTGGCGATAGTGTCTTCCCGATGACGTTAGTCGCGGACGTGACAAATACAGTATATTGGTCAATGGCCCCAAACGCAAACTGTCGAGGATGACGGTGAAACTTCTGTGGAACTAGCCAAGGTGCTGAAAACAGGTATACTTGCAGAGGTCACAGAAGTAGGCTACCCGAAGAATTGGCCCAATAAACCAGAAGACATGAAAATGGTAATATCCAAAGATTAAACCACTTTGGCTATTGTCGGCATCTGCACACATTTGAAAAATCTGAAACGTCGATGGTGTACATAATTACGTAACGCTCTACTGGATCTGCCAAACGTTAGATGACATTTCGCCCCGGACAAATAAATGCAAGTATTCGCGTTAACAGGTAGCCTCTTTTTGATCTGAAATCAAACTCGTATCTATGGCCTAAATTTAGTATGGATCATTTATTTTGTTCTAAAATACAAACTTAGCCCACCTAATGCAACACCATGTTGAGTAGGCTACAAGACGCGCAGGCTACAGCGCTCTAATGGTGGTTAGAATGTTTTTGCTTGTATTGCTGATAAATATGTACCATAGACCTACATTACAAGTATGCATGCACCTTCAACGTGTGAATTAAAAGGTGCCCCACTGCCACCTAAAGGTGTTAAATAAAACTACATTAATTTAAATCTCCGAGCCCCTAATACTAAATTATCTTTTAAGGCCTCAACGGCACTTTCCAGTAAGCGCTGCCTGCAAGGCCCTACCTTATCTCTAACGTTAACACTCAACCCCTTTAAACCTCAAACTAACCCTAACAAAAAAAATAACCACAGCACTCGACCCCAAGTGCAAAAATCACTTTTATTATTAAAAAGGACACAGATTAGATGACTCTAAAATACATATTGCAATGTGCATTCATGGTTATTTATAATTTATACGTATAGCATCAGCAGTGTCAATTTTGTTTTTGCTTGCATTGCACATTTTCCTGCAATTGCAGCAGTGTCATTGTATTGTTAAATGCAGCAAGACCATGCTGGGCTGTGGTAATAAAGACTTGGGTGATGATCATGGAGAGAGCAGGCCCTGTGCAGGCCCACTTGCTGAGAACAGTCTGTTCTTCCAAAGAGACCGAACCACTGAGCCAAACACTAGAAGAAGGTCCTGCAACAACAAAAAGGACACTCGCCTTATCCAATGCTCTGCAAAGGGAGGGATAAAACATTTCACCCAAGAGCATGCCATTATACTTCCCTCCAAATATATGTGCATATTGATGGAGGGAAGATGGTGTAGAAATTGGAGAAGGTATTCAATAATAAGGTGAAGTACAGAGTCAGAACAGCATGTTGTGAATTCAAAGAATTAATATAAGGTCAGAAATTATTTTCTTCTAGCCTCCAATCCTCCTTGACAGCTCCAATTTAAAACCAGCCTAGCTATATTATGCCAAATGACAACATGCTGTGAGCGAGTCCATGAATTAATTCTTCTGTATGAGTCAAGCTATGACACAGACCCCTTAAACAACATCAATCAGAAGAACTGCTGATATTTCAGCCTGATACAATATGACTGACACAATTGCTGGAGTTCAGGTAAATAAGACTAGATGTTTCATTACTGACTGTATCCAGTAGTCTAAACAAATATTATAGTGATAAGGCCTGAATATGTCTAAATCACACAGTAGGGAGTTGAGAGTTAGATGTTTGACCTAAACATATGTCTTTTTTCAGCATCAAACTGAACAAAAAAAAAAGACAAATAAATCACTGTTGGAGGAAACTGAAGCTAAAACTGAATTTTCATCTAAATTTGGTTTTATGTTACCAAACTACTGTAACTAATTGACTCACATTTACAGCAGGAAATCTACTGCCAGACACCTTGAGCTGGAAGGGTTCCAAACTGTCTTTTTTGGCAGAGATGCCAGATTGAGATTGAGATTAAGAGAGACGGGGGCCCATGCAAGCGAGGCACACACGCACACAGGCTGTGGCACACCCAGAGACTCTGGAGGCTTCCGCCCAGGCCAGAGAGGGAGTTACCCTGGGGAGGAGGTGGGCAAGCCCTAGCCTTTGCCTGGGCCAGGGAGGACCAGGGGCAGCTACGGCTGGAACCGGTAGCCATGTCTGTACAGAGTTGCAGTGCCCGCGGTAAACTGTCTGTTTGCAGTGGGACTGACTGATGCTGCCTTAGGGCTGAACATACAGACGAGAGGTTCAGTCTTCAGAACAGTCACACAAGGAAAACAAAAATTCAGTCGTAAAGCTCATTGATAAATCAAACATATGAAGTGGTTTAATTAACTAATGGATTTTAATCACAGGGTTAAAGGGTTAAATGCATTGAAGGGAGACCTTTGATCTCCAAATGTCCAATATGGTTACACAAGAAAGATTTGAATGTGTGGATTTGATTATGAACATCTAGTTAGATTGATTAGAGCGCTAGAGGACAGACAGAGAGGAGGTGGATAGTGAATAGAAGCGACGCGTGATGGAAGTACATACACTTCATCCTCATAGTCCTTTGGTGGGGACACCGCTATGACCAGATCAATCCAGTCCTGAAAAACACAAATAATGCATTCATCCATCCTTTATCAAAATATACAAGCTATTGAAAGCAAATACATTTTTGCCAGCCGCAGCAGGCAGCCCACTGCACTGGATTAGTGTGTGTTTCACATCACAATGTGTTCACTGTGTGTTTTGTGTGTTTCACTAACTCACAATTTTTCACTTTAAATTGAATATAATAAAAAGAAAATACAAGAACAATTTTAGATCACATAAAATGTGCTTCTGGTTCTGGTTTCAGTCGTACATCACCTCCAGAGCTTAAGTGACTATTTAGTGACAATTATCATTTCCCTACAGTGCTAGTCTGAATTGTTTCTCACTAGCGAATGATCAGACGCTCTATACAAAACAAAGTGTAGAACAAGTGGCGGATTTGAATTATCAGGCTATGTGATATAAAAAAATCCTGATAATATCATTGGTCGGTGAGGTAAGTTTTTCATAGTACTCAGTTACTTAATTAATAGGAAAACTGTCCTTGGGTGAACAGAATATAAATGGTATCTTCATCGTAGCTGATTTTGTGTTTTGCAAATGTTGCTACTAGGCAAATGATGTGTATGCTATATAACATCTCCATGCTTGCAGGTAGAAGATGGATGGAGATATTCCTTACCCCTCCACTTTTCCAGGCTCTTTCTAGAGAATTCTGACCCTCAGTGAGAGTGACGTCGGTCAGGATTTTCCCATTAACTGCCATCACCTCATCACCTGCTGCAATTCCACCTACACGCGTGTGCGCGCGCACACACATACACACACACACATGCACGCAGACACACACACAAACATACACAATAGAGCTGATGCACATACACATAAAACATATTTAAAAAATATGTACATAGGTGTCACTGTTGCATTCCTATCTTTGTGTTTTGTGTTCATAACATCTCTATATCCATGCAAAACCTATCCTGATTTAACAAAGGCAGGGTGAAAATGTTTTTCCTGTCAATGTCCCCTTTAACAGTAACAACTGTTTGGAAATCTGGGCTCACCATGTTTGTCAGCAGAACCTCCCTCATAGACACCTGACACCACCAGCTTCCCAAGAGGAGACTCAACACCTCCTTCTACTGACAGATCTAGTTGACCGTCCTGTGTGCGGAAAGGCAGAGAATGTGTGACTCCTTGAGCAATGGTGAAGAAACAGTATAAAAGCAACTCAACAAACCCCCACCTCACTGCAAGAAAAGTATAAGCAAACATACTTTATGTGCTATACGCACTTAAATCAGCAACAACATGGTTTACCTTTTTAATTCTGAGTAGCCGGATGTCTCTGTCAGCTATTTGTTCTTGAGTGAACTGTTTCACAAGACACACAACAATTTCACACGACACAAGACAATATCACAATAAGAATTCATTTCCTGTGTAATAGATACGACATCCATTGTGGATTAATGCCACCGAACAATGATGTTTCATTAAGACTGTGATAATGCAATAGGAAAAAATAGATTAGAAGTGTGAGTGCAAAAGGCCATCTCTACCATGTTCACTGAACAAAATGAAACAAAAACTGATAATCAAACAGTGCTTTACAGCCTGTCAAAGAATGAATAATCCCTTAATCTGAGTTACTGTGACAGACTCACATGAAATTCAGTTTTACTCATTTTCTGATAAGACCGAGTCACAGTAGTAGACCTCGAAAATTGCTCTCCCCACCCCAACCCCCCTTCAAACACATAATCAGTTAGTGTCACATTTTACATTCAGGATCACATTTAAAGATGGCTAAAAAGCGAACAAATACAGTACCATGGTGTATGGATCAAAGTCTTCCTCATATTTCTGAAATCCCTAAGAACAGAGCATGGGAGAAAGGATGAAAGGCAATCAGGTGATTCAACACATGTAGCCAAACAGCTATTTGTCCTAAGATGTAAATAATCCTGTCCGTTCTGGTGATCTCTCCCGCCCCTCAAAGGAAGCCCTGCGTTTAATATGCTCAATGAATCTGTGTGATTAACAGGCCTAACATAACCAGTGTGTCACCTCAAGCCTCAGGGCAGAGACATTGATACATCTTCTGTAATTGGTTTAAACAAGACAGGTCTTCCTTGAGGTAATTTTAAAAGTACTCTGGACAGCACGCATGAGAAATACATAATATAATGACATAATATCATAATATAATGACAAAGGACAAATAACACAACCATACCATGTAACTTTTAGAGCAAGATTTCATTTGACAACCAAAATCACTTTATGTAGGCAACTTTCGAGAAAAAAAGAGATTTTGAGAATTTTAAAGAGCACAGCCAAACCAGTTGCATGTGGAAAGGTTTACATTTGATGATGCATCCTCTGAGACACATTATAAATGGATAATGCCGGAGACTAAGAAATTGTTGTTGTCTTGTGTTCAGAGGCTGACATTTCAGAAAATGAGACCAGGTAATTTCTCTCAATGTAGTGGCTGACAAGGTTGCTCCAGTCAACCATCAAAGCAGGCTGAACTCATTCTGTAGCATTTTGAGCATCAAAGACTCCAGATGTGATCCCACAGGACAATGGCCCATTTGTTTGAATTACTTTAGAACAGCTCTGATATTTCCATTTCAATGTCCCTCCTTCACCTGAATTTAGCACACTAATTACCCGGCTCATGCAAGGTCAATTCAAATGACTCAACTACACAGACTTGCTAACATGCTAACAAAGCTAACATTGTTTCTACCCTGACAGGCTGAATAATGGCACTCCTTCTGTAATGGAGCCTCAAAGCTGACTAAAGATAGAAATGAATTTTCAAACAATCTTAGCACAGTGATATTTGGTATACTGGCATGGTAACAGTATTTATTCAGTTAGACTTTAGCATGAAAACATCCCACAATAATATTTACATGCAGTTAGAAAACAGTTCTCCTGCTGAGCCAAACAAGCCTACAATGCAGGAGACACATTAGAGCCCATTGGAGCCCACAGCCCATTCATCCAAAACAGAGGAGACCAACAAAAACACCACAAAATATGGTCATGATTTATCCAGCAGTGCAGATTGATTAGATTTGATACAATTTCAACTCTGAGAACCGCACAATACTGTGTCTGTGCACGCTAAAAAACTAAACAGGCTAAACTAAACAAAATTAATGGCAGTCTGTTTGACGCCAAAAGATAAAATCTAACAGAGATAACAGATGTTGTTATTTTTCTCTATTTAATTCTACAATAAGTACAGTAGAACTTTATGGCCAATTTGTTACTAATGTTGTAATACTGATAATATTGAGGAGAATTATTGCTTGAATAAATCATTCCTTCTTGTGTTGTTGAGGTGAAATAACAGGACAGTTGTCTGAAGGTAAAAACAGTGCTCTCCTGGATGGCAGCCATTTGCAGTGTAAATCAGTTGTGTGCTCAGCTGGGTGACAAACCCTAGTACTGACACCGAGTGCAACATGGCTGTCATTGAGGCCTGAGACAGTGCAGACTGAGAGGAGATTGTAGAGGACGAGTTACTTTTTTCCTGGGAGACTTAAAGGATGTGTTGTACACCACCATCCGCTTGAGCATCTCCGGCGGCTGCAACACACGACCAGATGTTCGCTGTTAATCATTAGGGCTTGCAATCAACACACTGACTCGACTTGTCTGCACTTACTGTATGTGTGTGGCATACTGTGGGTATGTACTACTCATGTGGCAATGAGGAAAGAGTAAAAAGTGTGTGTGTCTGTGTGTGTGTGTGTTCCATCGTACAGGGCCACATGACCCCAATCAGTTCCAACACTGATTTGAGTGGCTGTATATAATGGAAATCCCATAGAGAGGTCCATGAGGTGGTGCTCTGTAATAGAGGTGGGTGGTGTATGCACATCCACAGGTGATTAAAAGAGACAGGGAGCGTAGGGGTGAAGGGGCAATCACAGCAGCACACTGGCGGACTGTTACCAAAGACGTAGGATCACTATAAAATTACACACACACATACACACACACACACACACACACACACACACACATTTTTTTCCATCTGGTGACCTGGAACATTTAGGCTATGGATTGATTGACATAAGACTTTTCTTTTAAGGACTACATGATCCTCTCTGTCACTATAGGACAATAACCCTAGAGTAATGCCGATTCTCCTACAAGTATAGAAGTGTCTGTGTATGATTATTGTAAATAAGGTGACAGAACACTGTAAGGGCCTCTTCTATTCCTCAGCCAACAGCAAGCCTCTTGCAGTTTATTAATAATCTAATTTTAATTTAGGTGAGATTACAAGAGGCAGGTGCCACAAGCTTCCGATATTCTTCCAGTCGGATCTAATAAAAGGTCGGTTTAGCCTGTATTGCACACAAGGGAAGTGTGTTTGATGGGGACAGGGTGATCCATCAAACTATGCAGTTTCCTTCTGCAGTGAGCTCCCTGCTGGAGGAGTAGGCATTATCTCCCAAACGAATGGGCTGGATCACACAGAAAGACCACTGCAGGAATACAGCGACCTACATTTTGTTTTTGGTGCAGTATGATCTGAGGGTTTGCTTATCACTGCAAAACACCCGAATGTATACAGGTTTCCTCTCTCTCTCTCTCTCTCTCTTATCCTCCTCACCATCTTTCTTTTGTTTTTCTTCCTAACTCTATGTTCTCTGTGATCAAATGCAATGATGACACACTAGCACACACACACACACACACACACACACACACACACACGCAGCACACACCCCTTTAGCCCCCCCCCCCACCCCCCACCATCACCACATGGCCTATGCCCAAATGAAACACATGCACACAGAGCTTACCAGGCCCTCGGACCGCTGTGTTGGCCTGTGAGTAGCACCCTGAGGCAGCATGACTGGTTTAGACATGATGGGGTTGAGCTGCCTCCGCTGGGTGGGGGGGCTTGGGGAGATTTGCTACAGAAGAGCCAGAATTTCACATAAGCACCATAGCCACACACACACACACACACACACACAACCGGCTCAGCTCTCATCAATACATTTATGCTCAACACCAATACATTTACAGTAGGCAATCTAACAAACTGACACCAGCCTCATGGACAGAACTGGACTCACCACAGGATGGCTGGATGTTGATATTCTACTGGCATGCGACGCATTTCTCATCACCTGAATCACAGTGGTGTGCACAGTGGTGAATTGCAAGCAAACACACATACAAACACACACACACACATAAACACACAACAACATCATGCTGATCCACACCTCTCACAACAATCCCACTAGACTCCAGCCAATCAGTGTGAACAGAGCAATCAACGCACACTGTGCTTCGTCACTTGCAGAGAAGAGTTGAGCACAACACACCACGCACACAAAATCAATTCAGCCATGAATGACTGCCTCATACACACATATACGCACAAAAGGCTGTTATGCAACCACGCAAACACACACACGTCACACAAAACACCATGCCAGTCAGAATGGATTTCTTCCTCTAAAGGTTTCTGCACACCACATACTGTAAGACCATGATTATGTTCACCACTTAAAGCAGGGCTAAGCAACGTTCTGTTTTTTTCTCCCACAAGCTCCCTCTAAAGACCGCTGTACTGCATTGTATTGTACTGCATTCTATTGGAGGTGGACCGTTGCTGTTGAACATTGCAAATGCTGTATCTACTGCTGTAGGCCACAGTGGCGCATTCTACACCGTTCGTTCGCCGTGTAATGACTTTAGCATCCTAAACAGTATGAAACGGATGAATTAACTGAAAAATGTTGCTTAGTGGGCCTTTTAAAAAAACACTAGTTTATTATAAGTAAGACTCTCCCTCATGGTTGAGTTCAAAAAAGCAATCAACTGTGTGCTTTTGAGACTGCAAGCAATTTGCAAATCTCTACAGTCTTTCATTTATGTGCTTTCTAGTGACAGACTTAAGTGATTTGTAAAATGTGTGCAATCTAAAAAGCAAAGACAGAAGAGCTTTTTTGGAGAAATAAGTATGTGGTTGAATTTTGCTGTACAGTATGTGTGGTTTTTGGTCTCTGAGTGCTATGTGTAGAGATACATGAAAACTCAGCAGCCAGATTGCTGGACACATTGCTGTAACACACACACACACACACACACACACACACACACACACACACACACA
>JAGFZM010002175.1:163814-235665 GCA_017657215.1 Limnothrissa miodon
ACACACACACACACACACACACACACACACACACACACACACACACAACCTCAGTATCCATGAATAGTGTAGTTATGCCAAACTTAAGCCCCCATCAACACAAATCACTGTAGTGCATATGAAGGACATATGCAGACATGCAAGGACAAACACACACACACACACATAGACACACGTTAGTCTCTACCATGGGACTGGCGGGGTAAGAGAGTTCGCTGGGTGGGCTGGGTGGGTGGTATCCCCCCCTCTGTCTGTAGTCGTTTCTCTCCCATTCGCCTCCGTGCTCAGCAGGACTGGCTGCAAGTGGGTAACCCGGCGAAGACAGTCGATCATCCACCATGTGCTGTGGAGGCGGTGGGGGAGGAGGCGGAGGAGGAGGGGGTGGTGGAGGTGGTGGCGGAGGCGGTGGGTGGGAGGATGACGGAGCCCAAGAGGAGGGTGACCCCGAGGGAGGGGGGCCTTTGGGGTGGCCTGGTGGCAGTGGCGGAGGAGGAGGGGGCCGCCGGGTCGTGCCGGCAGGGTGGGAGACCATCCGAGGTGAGGGTGGGGCTGGGTGGTGGTGTGGGGGTGTAGTGCGTCCAGAGGAGGGAGGGAGGTTGGTAGGATGGCGGTGGGGGTTGTGGGAGTGCGGGTGTGTGGAGTACGGGGAAGGAGGTTGGTAGCCGGAGTTGATAGGGGGTGGGAGGTGTGCCGTGGGGTAGAGGCGTGGCGAGGGTGGGGGCAGGGGTAAGGGTGGGGGTGGTTGATTGGACGCGGGCTGTGTGGGGGCCAGTCTCTTCAGAGGCTGCCTCAGGCTCTTGTCCACGTTGTCTAGATTGATGTCGTCCAGGTCGGTGGTGGCCAGCTGCAGGCCGCCGGGGAACCGCCGCATGGTTGAGACTGAGGTAGCTGGGGAGGGGCTAGACATCTACGCAAAAGACCCATCCAAATCTCTAAAGACTCAATCTAGACTTCTCATTAGATAACATATCATCATCAGCTAATGATACAGAGACTCTGGGGTGGCAGCATTAAAAGATATCTCAGTAACACACACACAATCACACCCACCCACAGTGAATGTCATTCAACTGCTTTCCTAGTGGTTTCTAGTGGTTATTTCAGTATGGACATCTTTTTTTGAATTACAACAAAAAAAGTCAACTGTACAATTAAAAATTAAAAGTATGGTTTCCCTCGGGAACTGTAAATCTAATCTAGGTGTACAAACACACATTAAAATCCAGCGGCCCATGCAATAAGCTCTTGTGAGAGAGCACTGATGGGTTACCTCCAGGCCGTCACTGTCTACGTGGGTGATTTGCTCTAATCGGGTCTGACAGAGCTGCTCCACCCAATGCTGAACCTTCGCCGACTCCTCCAGGTCTTCTCGCTCCGTCTCTGACACCTAGGAGCGCACCCATGCAAAGCGCTAACCCGTGAATACACACGCGGATACCCACACAAGCAGTACTACAACTACCACAGGCACACTTATGCCCAAAGACATCTCGCTTTCCAGGGTCTTTGAAAGAACAACTCAATACAGTTGTAAACATGCCAACAGCAGATGCTTTTGTCAAATCATAATGGCTAGACTGGATCCTGCCACACCACACAGATGCCACTTCGTCAGTGGCCTTTGACCCCCTCATCTCCTCAAGGTCCCAGCTAGCTATTGTACCTCCTGCACCAACCGGTTGATTTTCAGCTGCTTCTCCCGCTCCTGCATCTCCTCCTTCTCAATGGCCAGCTTCAACTCGTACTCCATCTCCTTCTTGTTCTTCCACTCGGGCAGCGTGTCCGTCTTGGAGGCCTTCTTCTTGTGCTTCTGTTTCTTCTCCTTCCCCTTCTGCAGCATTCGTAGCAGTTGGTTAAGCCACACAGAACACTTCTCATGCAGAATGTTATGCAGATGATGCCGAAGGACACTTTCAAAACCTTCTTCTTAGAAACAGCACTACAGCATAACACGCCACACCCACACAGATTGCAACTTAGCTAACAGTAACTGGAAGTCAAGATAGTAGAGGTGATCCACAGACATTTAGCCTACCACAGACACACACACACAAACAGCACAGCAAACCTTTTTGGGCAGTAGGTACCTTTTTGAGGGTAGGCAGCTTCCCTTCATATTTGTAAAACCAGTCGAAAGCTATTGGGCAAAACGGCAAGGTAAACCAAGGTATTATACACTGATAAAGAGAGAGAGAAAACCAAGCCCATTCTTTCCAAATAGTGAATCCAGAACTGAATTCAGTAAAGATGAGTGAAACATCTGGAACACTGGAAGATAGATTTGTTTAGGTCTAAGTGACACACAGCATTCTGAGCAGATTTGTCTGTGTGTGAATAGATCAGTGAAAGTTGAGGTCTGGTTGTCAGATGAAATCTTGCTGATACTGGTGCCTGTCGGCTCTGGCAGCTGTCACTTACCGCCTCCTCTTCATCATCCTCTGCATCACCATCAGGTAAAACATTCCAAAACCACAGCACACGAGAAGGAAGGGAAGAAGGAAGGGGGATGTCACACAGAAAGAAGAGAAGTAAAGAGAAACCCAGTCAGGAATAAAGAAACATGCTGTAGTGAGTGCAGATGAAAACCTAATCTAAATCTAATCTAAAAAAGTAAAAAAGAATGTATAAAAAAGTATGTATAATGACAATTATACATAACAAAGATAAGAAAAAATGAGGACACTAGTAGCATGTGAAAATAAGATATGTCATGCAAAAAGCAGACTATGTTTCTGAACATGGCATACCGGAGCTCCTGGTCTTTGGCGGTGGCGGAGAGGGGCTGGCAGGGGGCGCTGGAGAGGCAGCTTTGGGGGGTTTAGGGGGGTCTCTGGTGGCCCAGTCCTCCTCCCACTCTCTGCGGTGTTTGCGCTCTTCTGCCTCAATTCTAAAGGATCAATGACAGCGACACGTAAGGAATTTTGCTCTGCAAGGGGAATCATGGGAAATAACTTCCCTCAGAGCAATAACATCAATATCAATAACATAACAATATAGCATTTGTTTGTTATTGTTTTTATATTAATCTTAATCAGTAAGATAGATAATAGCTTCCACAAAATGTAGGCTACCAACTTACAGTTTCACTTTCTGTTTTACTCAACCAAATGGCTTTATTTTGGCTATATTTTTATAGTTCTGTACGACATACAGTAGTATACAATAGTACATTCAATAGGAGTAAAGAAAATGGATAAATAATATGCTATGATACCATCATTGTAAGCTATAGCCAGGCAGGGAGAGGGTGCATTTTCTCAAAGAGATTTGGCTGAGAAAATCATTCTATTAAGAAACTCCAAGTGAAAGAATAGATTTTCTTTCAGAATAAATAAATCACTAGATTAATCATTCGCTAACACAGTGCATCTGAGTGGCAGGTGAGGAGTGATGATCATCACTCCTCACCTGCCACTTTAAGTGGAATTGCTGCAAACATGCGCCCAAAGCACAGTCCAAACTGACACTATCTGACACCACTATTTTGTAATGTAGAGTTTGGTATGTTAGCTTGTGAGTCTCTGTTACAGGCCAAGGGGATTGTCTTCACAAACACACACACCAGACCCGCACATAAAAATACATATCAGACACATGAAAACAGACAAACACACACACACACTCAGACACATACTTCTCCATCTCCTTGTGATATCTCTCCTCCTCCTCAGCTGTCTTCTGTGACATCTCCATCTTCCTCCTGAGCAAAACATACATAATTGAATCAACCAATGAAAGCATCAGCATGGACAAGCAACCTTATTGCCTCTGAACTCCTTGGCCTCACATGTGAATTAGAGATGCCTCACATTTATGTGTTTGTACGTGTGTGCATGTGGGTGACTGTGAGTGTGTATTTGTGTGTGCAAAATCCAAAGTCAATTGAGTGCAGTAAATTAAAGACTGTATGTGTATTTGTGTGTGTGTGTGTGTGTGTATTTGCTACTAACAAGCGCTCTTTCTCCTGCTGTTCCTTGACGATCTTGTTGGTCTCCAGGGCGACTCTCTTTTGGTGCATTAGTTCCTGTCTATCCAGCTCACGCTTTGCCTCCACAGCCAAACGCTCCTCATCCGTCATAAACAGCTCACTGCCCTACATACACACACGCACGCACACACACACACACAGGTACAGTAAGCACAGGTGTTATTAATGACATCCAAAGAGGATCTGATTTTGTTACACTGAATCAGAATCAGTTAATTAAACCTGTGTTTACCCGGTGACTTCTAAGAAAAATGGACACTATCCATTAAATGGATTCAATTTCCCCCCATGAAGAGAAGCCGAATGCTTGATAGCTATCTTAACAAATTCAGATTGACACCTGAGCTAACTGAACCTCTAATTAAAGTTAGTTGATCCTGGGATTACTATGCCATGGACGACAACAAATTTCACAGAAATGGAGTTAGAATACATTTAATAGGCATTTCTTGCCCAATGATGGAAATAAAAAAATGTATTCTGATAACCTACAAGTACCTAAATCAGCTCCCACTGCCAATGTCACAGGTACAACAGTATACAACGACAGGCAATGTCACATGGGATTGTATCAAACTACAGTAGTAAAAATATGTTCTGTACTCATAAATTGAGGAATTGGAGACCAGGTACACCAAGAGTTCATTAAAAACACTTCTCCTCCTCTGAATGATCACTTTCATCCTTAGTCCTGTCAGTTAGGTAACAACTGACAGACAGGCAATTGGGTTAGATTAGATTATACTTTATAAATTCTATAGGAAATTCAGAGCTTATAGGTTAGATTGCATAATAATTGCATAGAACATAAATAAAGCTTAGTCTTAACAGTAAAATCAAGTTTGTTTCTGAGAAATAGTCCACTTTATGATCTGGATGCATGTAAAAGATATACTACTTCATATTGCTTAGCATATTCATTACTTTCTCCAGGCCATCATTTTCCCCAGTCAGTCCAAATTCAATATGCCACCCAGACACTACAGTGGTATATTAGTTCCTATAAATGTGTCAGAGCAAACCAGCACTCCTGAGCCAATGAGCGTCAGCGATGTCTGATGAAACTGAGTGGTCATACTGTTCTCCTGTCTGCCTTCATAAATGGGGCAGAGTTTTCAGATTTTATGAGTCAGTGCATTGCAGCCTGCTTGTCAAGACATGCACTATATCGAAGAAATGACTTATCACACGTCTTATTTAATGCATGTTTCATTTGCCTTATATGTCCATGCTTTTAAAGTTAAGACTTGTTTGAAGTGGCCATGACGCACAGCAAGTTTTATTCTTTTTATGTCAGCTGAAGTGCATCAACTACTAGTACAGAAATATTTTATTGAGGCTAAGACTTCAAACCAAATCCCCTGCATACATGTAAATTAAAAACAGCTGAAGTTAGGTTAGAGCTATTTCTTCATAGATAATAACTGGTCACTTACTGCACCAGTGAGGACTGTGATGGTCAAACTCCTGCTACTCTTCAGCACACGAACTGCCTGCAAAAGAGAATAGCGCATTTCGTCTGGTAATAAAATACATTCTACATGTTTTAATCGGAAGTGAACTACCTGTAAACTCTAAAATAAGACTAAATCTATATAATCTGAAACAACAGTGCATTGTGGTTACTGTATTTCCTTACACAACTTATGGATTCATTTAATGACACTGCACAAGTGAAATATTATGTCTTCGAAATAAATTCCAATCCAGAGTTCCAGAGTTTCTTACCTCCTGGTGGTCCAGATTAGTGAAGTCGACTCCATTTACCTCAACAATCTGATCACCCACCTACAGTAGGTCACAAACACATGTACACCACAGTATAAACACAGATACACATACAGAATATATTGGGTCATGTCTGTGAAGATTCTTATTCATCCGAGTCACGGTAGTCATAGTGCATTATGACTATTAATTGGGTCATGATTTACCATAATTTATCATGGCAGCCAAAATACATGAAAATGTATATGAACCTGTAACTGGCACTAGGGTGCTACTGCATCTACAACTAGACAAACAGGCTTCACCTTCAGTCCTACTTCAGCTGAAAGAGACCCAGGCTTCACATTGCTGATGTAAATTCCTGGCTTCTGCCTTGGTCCACTCGAGATGCTGTGAAAAATTTACAGACACGCAGAACATCAAAAGCATCATTGAGAAGTTGATCTTCCTACACAGTGGATGTGTGTCAATGAATCTCACAAGTCTGTGTGTGAACACACATATACTGTATCTGTCAATGCCAGAGGAATCTTAGCATTTTTTGCATGTCGTGTTTGAACCCTTACCAAGCCTGTGCAAAGTCTTATTTGTGTAAATAAAATAGACAACAGCACTGCACATGAGTACAGTCTGAGGCTAGAAACAGGTTCTTCAACCCTGACAGAGAGGCTGCAGGCTAACCTGATGCCCATGCCTGTGGTTCCCACCAGACTCAGGAAGACTTTCTTCTCTTTGATCTCCTTCCCTCCAATGGAGGCCAAACCAGCCACACTGGTCTTTTTCTCCTGTAGAGCAAACAGAGCACAGAAAATATTGTATATGCGGTTGCCTATACTGTACCATACGGCCTCAGCTGTTTGCACTTCGTACAGTTTGTCATAGTGCCATAGCTCTTAACTAAAGTGTTTCAATTTCAACATTCTAAAGGGACTCATTGTTAGTTGATATTGCTGTTTGATATGAAGATGCTTGGGAACGAAATAGACATATAAATAGACAAAAAATCAAGCTTTTGACACATATACAGACAACAATCCAACTAAATGCATAAACCCCAGCAGATATTTTACTGGTAAAAGCATCAAGACCACCATATGCCTGACACTCACCCCAGACTCGGACACAAACTGATCCACAAACTGCCACTTCAGTGGGTCCTCCGTGGAGCTGTGTAGGAGTGAAATAAAGACTTAACCCACGGACCCATGGACAACTGCACTGCAACCATCCATCTTAAATGTGTGACCTGATGTCTTGCCCATTTTCGGGATGAACTGACCTCAGTTTCATTTATGTAAGCTGCAATATTTTAGCCTGAGAACCAATTTCAGTAATTTAACAGACAGGGCATTTTGACTATGCTTCTGAAAATGATTCCAGTTGAGCCATGCAATGGTGATTGATTCTACAATTATCAGTTAGCTTCTATTGGTTAAATTATGTCCTTTACAATCAGTCACATGAGACAGAGGCTATTGACTATGTCAATTACTGTGGCAGCTACAAGAAAAATATTACAATAATTTATAATCCAGGCACCATGCCTGTCACTGACTTTAGTAAAAGTGATTTATTATGCACACTTAAGCTCTCAGTAAGTTTATGCAACCATTTTCGTGGTCATAAAATTGCTTAGAAATTGTTTTTCTATTAGACTGGCCTGTTGTGTTGCAAACGGTGATTGAGCGCACCGCTCTACAGCCCTGTATAGTGAATATGGAACATGCAACGTGTGAGAGAGCACACCACTAGCAATACAGTTAGCTAGCAATAGAGCTCCCCCTACAGCTTTGGGGCGTTTAATGTAGGGTTAAAAAACAGACTTACTGAATCAGATCTTTAAAGACTGATAACAAATCATACTCCTACTCCAACACATGTTTATATTATTTAAAATAAATAAATAAATAAAACAAACAGAATAGGAAGCATGAAATACATGAATTGATGTATGCATGAAAGTATGAAATGCATGGTTGAAAATAAATGAAATGTCATTGAAAAAGCTTGCCTTTTCACTGGTATCATTCCAACATCTGCAAAACAAAATGAATGTAGTTAAATCAATCAGATCCTCCGTCAGTGGCAGCATTAACAGAGCAATGTGGGAGCAAAGTGTGATATTAAACAATCAATTTTCCAAAGAACTTATAGACACTAAAGCTGAGAACACATTGGCAATTAGACCTGTGACCACTTTCAACTGTCCGAAGAAAGACTAGAACTCTGTGGATCCAGATAGGCACTGGCTTTCCCAGAGCACTGCACTAAAAGATCATTAAGTTTAAGGGACTGCTCTTCTGTTGCCAAGTTACACTAAGCACAATACTCCTCGCCACAGAGCTGAAATGGAGTGAATTGTTTTCTGTCTTTACATGGCCAGTTGATGGTGTCAGGTACCCATTCGTGTGCAGTGTTTATTTGTGACACTTTTGTGGCTTAAGGGGAAGTGGGATAGCATTAATCATTAACAAAAGCCAGTCCGAGCGTATTGAATGGGCCGCAACTCACGTCTGACTTTCAGTGACACAATCTTCTTGGTTTTGATGAGGCTGATAATCTCCTCGTGGATGCAGGAGGAGATGGAGTAGCCATTAATGCGAACAATCTCGTCCCCGACCTGAGAGGAGGAGAAGAAAGGGGAGAAGAAAAGGTTTAAACTGAAAGGAGGGGTGTGGGGGGGAGGAGTAGGGGCACACACAGGACATTACATCACCAACAGCCTCAACCCAGCATCCATCTCGAGATGATTGGTTTCTGCAGGATCTTTTTATGGAGCCAGGCTCGCAAGTCATGCTGCTGCCAGCATCAATCCTACTCAATTGTCTGCTGTGTTGAAAGGGCAATACCAAGCCAATCAGAGATGAGATGGGATGGTCTCTAGATTGACTGCAATCGGTAGACTTGTGGATTGTTGAATGGATATTACACATGACCTAACAGGCCCTCTGTAGGTTAGGCTACAAATTACATTCAGCTCAGGCAATAGAACCAGCCATCAGGCAAGCTGGGGTTGACAAAACAATGAATAACTTAGAATGTCTTATGTAATGTTACACAAGTTTTGCCAGTCTACTGCGATAAACATCACATGAAATAATGCGTGAAATTTATTTTTTATTTGTCTTGCTTGACACATTTGTTTTAGGATCCCCTTTATGGACTTATCCTATGTGAATCCATGTCATGTCTGGCCCTGGTCCCCTGGGACCTCAAACAGCAGGGTTCTGGATTGATATACTGTAGACCGGTTTCACCTTTAAAGATTTTCTGAGTGAATTATGTAGGAACACCTTTCTGCAAAATTGACTGCCCTTTGTCTCCCCCATTGGTCACAGATTGAATTGCATTTCATACATATCCAATGTATGCATCCAATGGGTCCCCAAAGTGTCCTTAAAAGCCCTCAACCGTGCTCAGCCTTCGACTAAGCTACATATTGTATACAGTCATTTTCTAAATATAAGTCACAATGTGTATAAACAGGCCAGTATTTTGTGAAAACAAATGCATTCTTATATAGCCCTCACCTATTTTATAACCTCATAAAATCGCTAAATTAATCTATTAACCCCTGCTAATAATCTAGAAATGTTGATGTATGCCATCTACCGAGCTGAAGTCAAACCACTTACAAAATTTTTTTGAGTTTGGCATGACACCCTGTATCTACTCAATAAAACATATAATGATGCTGTGAAACAGGCTGACAAAAAAACTGACGATGTCATCTATAACCATTTGCAAAATATTTATTATATCTTCATCTTTATAGAATAATCTGAAGCTCATGCTTATGTAACATAATTCAGTTTCCTGATAACATTTATTCTTACAAAGATTCCTACCAAAATGGTTTGTTTTGGCCTATTTTTATGTAATTAAACATCAAATAGAAGACAATCATATGCAGGCCTTAGACCAACATGGCATTTTTAAAATCTGTGGTCCTGAGGTTTTACTTAAAGCCACTATGTGTAAGATTTATCTTCTATTTATCTTCGTCTTTTATTAAAAATACATTTTTCATTTTAAAAATATAATGTAAAACGATGGTAATTACCTCCATGAATAAATTGTAGTGTTCCCGTAAACTTGGTAATTTCCATTTATATATAGATGTGGCTGGGTACCAAATAAGAACATCCATTTTGCGCCGCCATTTTCAAAATGAGGACCATGGGAAATGAGGACCGTGGGAAGGGAAGGGCTAATACATTTTATGCAAACGTGTGCAGTATACCACTTCGCCGATAGATGGGAGAAATTCTCATACGAAAAAAATAAAACTTGCAAAACATGTCAGGAATCATATCATGACCTTAAGAAGAAGATTAAGAAGGATAACTTAAGAACAACTTTGTGTTAAGAAGAGTTCAGGAAACTGGCCCCAGACATTTTGACAGCACTGAATGGAACAGCTTCAGTAGGGCCATGCTAGGATTCACATTTATGGCATTTAGACCTCTTCTCTTTACAATCAAAATCTATTCAACAGCATTCTCTTAAAGACACAGTTAAGGGTTATCTGCCATGCTGATATGTTACTGGTATGAGCTTTTCTGCTGGGATGTCACTGGCACTTTATTTGGGAACCCTCTGTTTCCAATCTATGTCTAGAATCATTTGCCAGTCCCATGATATGGAGAGTATCTTGTTTGCTTTGGTAGTGTTATCTTGTTTACAGTGGCCTTGTTCTTCATTTCCTGTGTTGTCACTGTAGTACTAAGGTGCTTCTTAAACACAGTTTTGATAAGCTAAGGCCTGCTCTTGCCCCAAACATCTCTGTTAGTGTACTTCCTTATTCCCTCCCTTCCAAATACATCTGTGCCACTAAGATTGGCCAAAGGTGGTAAGATTCAGCCTAGCAATCTTCCACAGCCTTGGAAACAGTTGGATGGATGAGTTGCGGTTTGTTCCTTAGGTGTCCCATCTCAAAATTCCCTTCAAAGTTGAGCATAGCTTTGAAATAGGTTTTTGGGAACTATAGCCATGTTGACCTGAACCTCTAGCTGGGTCTCTTGATGTACATGTAGTAGTGTTGCACTGGATGCATTCTCACCTGTAGGCCCACGCTTTCTGCTTGTCCATCCTTTACGATCTGCGAGATGAAGAGGCCGCAGCCAAACTCCAGCCCACCCCGGACACTCAAACCCAGGCCGTCTGGGTGAGTCCTGTCCAGACGCACCTCCTTCAGTTTTCTGCCATCGTCCACAAACACACACACACAGAAAAACACAGTAATGACTAATTTACACATCTGGTGTAAATATCAATGATGAATGATGAATGATATATCAATGATATAAATGATATAAAACTGATTGGTACAGATAATGCAGAAAATCAGTAAACTAAACTAAAATACAAACACAGATCTGTCAGCTTGTCATGAAAAAAGTGACAGTATACAGTATACAGTATGCCCAATTAATCAATCTCCACACATCCCTGATTCGCCTCATTTCAGCCCCTCTTGGCCTCCTGTCTTTAATACTAACCTTGACCTCTTGGGGGTGAGCAGGTCGTACTCCACTTGGTGCTTGAGAGGGATGAGGGGTCGGATGGCGTCGAAGAGCGGCAGCCTGCTGGGGTCGTTGATCACCAGCTTCAAGTCCCCCACCAGCACAGGCAGGTCCATGGACCTAAGCAGAGGAGAAGAAGATGCTGTCAGCCAACTTCAAAATGATCTGTACTGTCTGTACTCACATCCCACATCTTAGCAGTTAAAGCTGACTGACTAACAGCAGGGAGAGAGAGACAACTGTGGCATACTGGGTAAGAAATTGGACAAGTGTTTGAATGGTGACCGCCATGCTAACTCCACTCAATATTGCTACCTCTGTAATGCTTCAGCTTTCCCAGCTAGATTTGTTGATGACTAATCATTGAACAGAAATTTAAGGTAGAGCCAATAAAGTATTTGTCAGACTACAGTATTTGACCAGCAAGCATATGGCCTGCCTACAGAGGGTCCATACTATTTCCACAAAGTAAAGCGAAGTCTTGAAAAAAATACACAAACAAAATCTGTTGGTTATTTACTGTAGACTGCAAATATATTACTGTAATTCAAATTACAGCGGTCTAATATACATCAGTCCTATATGTCTTTCAAGTAGTTTTCCTCTTAGCTCTGTTGGGTGGGAAATTCAAGTGGCTTTAGTGTAAAAAGGCTGATTTAGAGATGAACCTTAATCAGACATAAAATAAATGTTAACAAAAATAAATGTAAATATAAATTTTCCAAAGATGCACAGCAATTAGTCAGGCAAGAGTTTTGAGATTCATCCCATGAATCATTGATGGTTGCCATTTCATTCCTGACTCAAGTGTCAGGAACAGAAGGGGCTCTTCTGAATGGCCGCTTCGGCTGGATGGAGCGCAGTGGAAACTCTCTGTTTCCTGGCCAATAGAGGATGGAGAAGTCAAATCTCCTGACATGAGATCAGGTGGAAAATCCTGCCAGAGGTGGGACCCACAGGGTCATTCAGGTGGCATTATAAGCGCCAGCTGGGGAAGAAACTAAATCCTCCTCCTCAGGCACGTGTGTGTGTGTGTGTGTATGTGTGTGTATTGGTGTGAGTATGTGTGTTTGTATGTGTGCGCGCGTGCATGGTTCCATTTAGGGCTAATGACGGCCCACTTTGAGTGACAATACAGGTCACTCGGGAGTAAACCAGTCCACCTGCCTCTGCAGGCACTCTAATCTGAACTGATACATGCTTGAGTCCAGACAGATCTGGAATCAGCGGGATAGGCTGGAATCAGTCCACAAGTGACCATATTTTCCATGCTCATCTATAGAAAACATCAGGAATCTGTAAGTTAAATAATTTATCATACTGCTTCTCAAAACACTGGAGACAAACACATAACAACAAATAGCATAGTCAGCATGATTTGGAGATTTTTATCATTTTAATTTTTTGCATGATTTTATCATTTATAATTTTCAGTTTTTGTTCGTATGATTTTAAATGAAGGCCTATATAGTTTTTGGTAAATGATAAATCTGACTCTTAATCAGCTAAATCATTCTGACTCTGAAGGAGCAGCTGTAACATTTTACTACTTTACTAGTTTTTTAACCATCGCCTACTTCAGATGTTCAAGGATTTTCATAGAAATATCTATCAATAACATCAATAACTTAAAAAAAAAATCACTTCCTGATGCATTTTTGGTTTGGGAGGAGATTGTGGACTTACTGGTGATACATGCGCAGCACATCATATAAATAGTCCTTCTCCGCTTCATTATCAATCAGAAGCTCCACCTGCAAGACAAAGTGAACTTTGAGCAGCTCCACACCAAATACCGGTAATCCTCTGAGAGACCGTCATAAATAACCACAGCACAGACATCGCCACTGAAGCTGGTTCCCCCTTGACATGAGAAGTGATAGCCTAGTTTGAGAGTGGGCATAGAATTTAAAGCAGACATTCTGTTGAAATCACTTACCTGGTAGTGGCTGAGCTGTCGCAGAAATATTTTGAGGAAACGCTTTGGCCAATCACAGATGTAACACATTGTTCAATCTCCTTCCTAGTGTGTGCATTCAGTATGTGTTTATGAAGGTGTCAGTTTGTCTAAACCAATAAAGGCAAAGTTTTGACTACTCATGTTGCAAGATCAGGCTTGGTTTGCCTGGGCAGGTGCCCTTATTATAAAGACTGTGAGCTACTGGCCTCATCTCTGGCCTTATACAGAGCAGGGAGGAGGAGGTGGGGGGGGGGGGGGTAGGCTGGTGAATAGTGTCACCTTACAGTGCGCAGACAGCCTGAATCCACCACCTCCACAGTCAAAATAGAGCGCCACAATCAAAGGCAATACTACACATCTCTCATCCAAACCTCTGGGTACTTAAACATATAGGGTGAGAGGATAATGTTTTGTGGACCATAAAGAAATGTAATATTATCTATGTGCAGTTTTGGCTTTGGGTTCACTTTATCTATTAAGCAAAATTAAGGCTACTTTGTTGTTTGTACTTTATTGATATTACAGCATGTGCTGTCTGAAAATGGGTACACTGAACAATGGAAATCCTGAACCATAACCACATTGGCTAGTACTAATGGATGCCCCTCAAAAGGCCTCTACAGTAAATTAGATGGAATTATGATCACTAACTACTTGCTCATGGCTTCGCTCTGTAATTGATTTGTAAATCAATTTTTTAATAAAAGGTTTTTTTGTAAATGCAAAAATTGGTAAAAAAAAAAAAAAAAAAAAAGACTTGAAGACTTATATTATGAGGAAAGGCTTGAGTCCAAGACTGGACTTACATGTACTACAACACAACAACATTACTACAGCATCATATTGAATGAAATGAAGCAATATGCTTATTGTATTGTTCCTGTATGTGTTTTGTAGATTGCTTTGGATAAAATCATCTGCCAAATACATACATTTAATTAATTAAAATAAAAATAAAATTATTTTTATATCTAGGTTAATGTCGATATACAAGGACATATTCACAATAAAAGACCAAACAGCTTCACCAAAACTAATGTAAAATGTATGGTGTGCAGAGCAGTGGAGTCCTGAGCAGTCAGTGACTGATTGAACTTTGAACCAATAAAAGATGGCAAATGATAAAGCAGCAGCATGTGAAAGATCACAATATTACTGGTCAGCTTTACACTAACACACGCTGAATGTTTGGACATTAACAACATGCTGAATCATACTGCAATCTACACCTAAAATTAAAGTATTATCCAGACCAGCATTTTCATGTACACACAGGTGCAACGTCATAAATAAATGGCCTTTTTCTTTGACAACTGAACAGTCCTCCTTGTCCTCCTCCATGCTAGAAATGCCATCTCTAATTGAGACAAGGGTATTTAACTGCCCTATTCCTTCCAGCTGACTGATCATCTCTAGCACAGAGAGTACAATGTAGAGCTGTCCTTTGTGTACCCCCTTGCCACCCCCACTCCTTTGGCTCATAAACACACACACACACACACACACACACACACACACACACAGCTAGAGAGAGAGAGCTTGGGTGTGGAGTATGGATGTTCAGAACAGATGGTTCACGACTAATATTACCACCAGTGATCATGTTCCATTTCAAATATGCCCTGTATAGTGTTATACAGTAAACCTTCTTTCCTAAATTAACTGAACAAATTACATTTTAGAGACATTTGCTAATGCTAACAAAACATTGTAGCATAATCGAGACTGAACAAACAAACAAATAAAACAATGTGAGAGGCTTTCACCTGTGCATCTCCCCGACATTTCTCCTGTTTGGCACATTAGGGACGCACCCTTGCAGGTGCTAGCCTACTGCGTCATTTAACTGACCTTTTTACCTATGAACTAGCCTATGCACGTCTCTGACCACACTTGCCAATTCTGGACGGACCTCAAACATTTGGACCTAAAGTAAAAAAAATAAAATAAAAATAAAAATAAAAAATGGTAGAACTATCCCCACGTACTATGCTTCCTAATTCGGTTAGAATTAACAAAATAAAGTAAAGAGGTAACACGAAGAACAGAACTAAAATAGACATTCATCTTTAGGACACACAAAAAGATTGTCATTTTCTAAGAAATTTGTATATAGACAATTTAAGGACACATAGTAGGCCTAAGAAAAGGCCTAAGTCAATTTACCGACTGCCAGACTACTGTTTATTTCCTTGACAACCTGTCCGCCATTCAGCTGCGCAAGGGGTAGGCTACTGTTCCAAACTTTCAAACGGTTGTCCTAAACAAATATGCGGCAGAAGACCTACAGATAAAAAAAAGTAAATAAAAGGGGTTCTCTTACTTTATGCCTGAATTCCCTGGCCACTCTTCGCTCCATTTTAAGGTAAGGTTCCCATACACCGATCCCAAGGCGTTTGATCCGTTTGCGCACTTCTATCAGTGAACACTGGGTGGAGTAGATGGGACTAACGACCGTGCTGTAATTTGCTAACCTTTGCCCTGATATTTCAGCAATATAACACGACTGGGAGTGGGTTGTGGGTTGTTCTCGGATATATGGTTCGGCCGAAGCCACGAAGCAATGCAATGCAAATGCATAACATATGATACATGATTCCTAACTATTCCCTTAACATTCTGCCAGCATATTCAAGGTGGAAGAAAAACTCTGTAGACCTGTATGCTTATGCATGTGTGTTTGTATGCATTTATGTGTGTGTGTGTGTGTGTGTGTGTGTGTGTGTGTGTGAGTGTGTGTGTGTGTGTGTGTGTGTGTGTGTGTGTGTGTGTGTGTGTGTGTGTGGAGAAGTAGGCTAGTGCTGGTTCAGCTGTTGGAGAATCATTAGATGAAATACCCGTGATTATAACAGTTCAACTGCCATTTCCGAAATATTCAAAGATGAAGTTGTATTATTAATTATTATTAATTTACAAGTAATCTCAAACTGCATACCATATCAACCAAAAGCAATCCAATTGTAATTGGACTGTAATAAAGTTTATCAAAATTATATGGACTGGAGGCAATCTGACTGACGTACGTATAGTGTTAAACCTTTATGACAAGAATAGTGGCAATCTGGAGTATTTCATGTTTTTTTCCCAAAACATATTAGGCTACATCTGTTATCTGTGTTCAGCACATCTTCACTTATGGTTGTACATGAAGTCTGGGATAAACACAGGGATAGACTGTGACAGTGTGTGTACATTTCCCAAGTAACATAATGTATAATGTGTTGAATTTAATTCTTACCGTTTGTAAAAAAAAGTATGTAATGTATCATATGTCCTCTAGGTGGTGCCAGTTGTACATGGACGCAGTTTTTCTTGTAAGTGTGTAGAGTCAAAGATTGATATTTTGAACATCCTCCATGGTTGTCCTAATCAGTCATAGTGAAATTTCAACTTAACTTTCAATTTAAATATTAATTTTAGTATCTTTAAATTAGATAATTTTTTGCCTGAGTGGGATTCACTGCCTGTCAATACTCACTTCAAGATCATGCACAATGGAATGGAATAACATTCATTTATCGTACATTATCCCTTTTTAGAGCTTCCTTACATATTCCAACTGCAATGGTTAAAAGTACTTAAAAATGTTAGTTGAAAGCTCATGTTTACATAATTCAGTGAAACTGCCATTTATTTTGTGTACAAACATGCATTCTAAAAGGAAGTAATTATGCATAAAGGAAGTAATCATGCATAGTGTCAAAAATTAAATATACATAATAAGTTAGATGGATGAGACACGTCAACTTTATGTAACTTTTTACATAATGAAAGCATTAGTTTTCAGTAATAATTTGTAAATACTGAATGATTATTGATGTTATATTTCAATATAACCCGAGTCTAGTTTCTTCTTTCTCAGTATTTCTTCTCAGAAAGCATAGTGTTCGACGAACACTGATGAAGCTGTTTTCTCTGCACTGGTGCATGATAAGATTCTCCTGGAAGTTTATGACTTCTGAGGACCCCCACCCCCCCCTCCACTGGAGCAATCCTCTGAGACACACCCCATAGTAACTAACCCACAGTGCCTATCGAGTTCCCTGGAGTGGCAACCCTAACCCAGGTCTGGATCCTGCTCGCAGCGTGACAAAGTAAATTACCCTCCCTGTCTCCCTTGCATACAGAGAAAGAGCCCACACAGGATCCCAGTGAGCAAATAAAAACGTAATAAAAAAAAAGAAAGCGAGAGGGCCCCGTCTGGACTGCGATTCATGCTTGTTGAACATCCAAGGCCACGGTGTGCAGTCAGCGACATGCTCGGATTCTCGAATCTCAAGGTAAAAGTATCTTAAATCAACTTTTGATTCTGGATGGAAATCAAAGCGAGGGACAGGTGCACCTTTTTGCCCCAACCGGTGCTCGCTCTTACGTCACCTTTGGCTGGATTTTAGGCATTCGGCTCACAACTATAATGCTGCTTTTTCCGCCACCATCCAATGATGTGCTGACAAGAAACAAAAAATTAAGCCTGGATGGCTTGGTTCACTCAGGCATGTCATGGGTCAAAGGTCAACCCTAGGCTTTGAGGATCTGCGTTGGAGATGAGGTGGACAGAGCACCTACGCCTCCCGTGTCCTGGGCAGAAAACATGACACTTATGCAATCACCTGGGTTGTTTTTGCACTCTTTCTTTCAATCAGTCAGGAGAGAAAAAACAGCTCAGGGCAGCCATGTTGAGCACACCCCCATCAGCCAGTGTGATCCCCACATGGAGGCTCCAAGTGCTTCTCTGGAGTTCAGGCCCAGAGTAAGGGAACAATGATGGCATTGATGTGGAATGAAGGCCCTGTGCGGTCGGACCTTCTCAGACCGCTGGTGGCCAAGCAGCCGGGCATTGTGGGATTGCGTTTATGGGCAGACGGTCGCGTTGCTGCATATGGGGGCTTGAGCCCTGCAGCTGTCGCCTGGCACACTCCAACCTCACAGAGACATGACAGATTTGGTCAATGCCAGAGGTTTGCTCGGTGTGTTTGTGTGTGTGTGTGTGTGTGTGTGTGTGTGTGTTTACAATGTGGGGGGTAATAGGGAGGCCTACAGCTGGGTTAGGATGTAGGCTGGAAGAGACGCCATCAACAGCAGAGATCAAATGCAAAGAGTACAATTTGTTACAAATATGTGTGAATGTCTTGAGTTTTTGTCATGCAATAGATACTATGAGATCTATCTATATATTTTTCAATCATCCATTCACATTTTTACAATTACACTACATGCACATTTTTATTCTGCCACATTAATCTGTTTTGGAATGCAATAAAATAAAAATAAAAACTTAAATGGCAGTGTTCATAAAAACTGGCTTAGATCTGTCTGGTCTGTTATAAGCTTTTTCAACCACCCTGGGAAACTAATGAATCTTGTTGTGTATGTCAGCCATTGACAACCTAGAGAGTGTGGCAGAGAAGTCCAACATCAGATTCTATATTGTCAATATACTCCGTAGGTAACTGATCTTCTAGTGGAAACGTCAACTCAGAACCCACCTCACAGAAACCTAGAGGTGCTGGTATATCAAGCTCCCACTTGTCTCAGGTTTGGGGTACAGAAAAGAGGGCAGACAATTTTTTTGGAGTGGAGGAGGGGGGGGGGGGGGGGGAGTATTCAGGCTAAAGTTTGGATGCTGAGAGGGGGTAATTACAGCCACTAAAAATACCCCCGCATTTGTTTTAGTTAATGGGAAAGTTACACCCAGAGCAGAGTCCCCACGCAAAAAGCAGATAAAGTTTCTCTGCTGACTGCACCAGATACCAGGCATGGCATGGCATGGCAGGAGTAGAGAGAGAGAGAGAGAGGGATAGAGAGAGGAAGAGAAAGAGAGAGATAGTCCAGATGGGAAGGCTAGAGGAACACCTCTTGGCCCAAAACAACCACACCCCTGCTGCCCTCTCGACACACACGGAAGGCACATTAACACACTCTGTAAGGCATACTGTACACACATAGAGACTCACAATGCTGGAGGGGTACTAGGAAAAAGTTTGGCTGAAGCACAGCACAGCGATAATAATTCTTGATGCTAAGGAGATGTAGGAGGAATGGCAATTTGATATCTCATCAAGTGTACTAACATAAAACTTTTTTGGGTGATATAATGTTATATGATACAATGTTTTAAATTAATGACTTATATTAAAAAAGTGAGAGACAACTACAAAAATAATCTGTTCCCAGTGTTCTGTACCCAATGTTCACTGCACCTCTTTAAACTTTATATAGTGGAGCCTTTTGTCTAAACCATCCATCACATTTTTAGAAACAGAATGTGAAAACAAAACACTTGTTGCATTCGTACAAAAAACCAGACCCTCCAGGATTTCGCGATGTTGCGATTTGCAACATCAACGCAACTTAAACCAATCCCCGTGAATTCAGGGCGGTGTTGCAATTTTAACTAATCACCGCAACTTTCCCGCAAAATTGACCAATTATTTGTGTGGTCTTGTCGAGCTCACGTCGACAAACTATCTTTTTTACACTGAGCTAGAGTCACACGTCTATGTCTACTCTGCAGCACGATCAATGGCATTCTAATTGCCCGGCCCACATTGAAGCACCCCGATTCTCCCAGTCAATCGGGTTTTACGCGCATCTGATTACGCGTTTGCTTCTGTTTTTTATGTGGCGGCATTTCTTCCGTGTTTTTAAAATACTTAACACATTTAATCGGGAGGTATAGGCTACGATTTAGCTATAGGCGTATCAAACGTTTGACTGGATAGCAACAGTAAGACAGGGAGCAAAGATGATACCAACAGAGACCCAGACGACAAGAAACAACAGAGACAGGTCAGGAGAGCAACACCAAGAAAATGTATTCGACAAAAACAGTAATCACAAATGGGCAAGAAAGTTCTACACCTTTTAAATCACATGTCTTAAATTAAATGTCGAAGTTATAATCAATGTCGGGCAGTAGCTTCAATACAAATTAATAAGCTAGTTTAACTACATTTAGTTGCGTGGATGTGAAGCTACAGCATGAGTAGGTTATACTGACTCTGATAGCTTAATTTAGCTTTTTTTTTGGCAATTAAGTGATCCTTAAAGTTACATTATCAAGCATCAGCTCACAGCAGCAAATCCTCTATCTAGGCTGCACATGGAAGATCAGTTCATTGCAATAATGTGATGCATTTGATGCGTTAGTCCATAATAATATTTAAAAAAAAAAGTCCACAATGTATGAACATATCACAGTAAACAGGCATACAGTAGGCATATCAATAGGCTATGTACTAATTAGTCACTATTGTATAGCTATTGAGAGAGCTGTTTGTTAATCAATACAGTAACAGTCTAGAAGAAAGTTGGATTATTAAATATAGGCCTTTTTGTACATTAGAAATGTAGCTGTTTTGAAGTACTGTCATTTTTAGCTACATTTGGTCTTAAATAGCTGTGGTGTAGTGAAGTTTCATCTAATGTGGAGTAACTGGTGGGTGCTTAATTAACTACATTTCCTGATTAGCTTGCCCAACTGGTTATAATATATTGTTATACAGACAACTGAGGATAACCAAAGAGACAGGCAAAATTATTGCACATAGGCTATACTTATGAAAGAGGTCAGAAGAGGAACCAATAAAATGTAGGTTACAGTAGGCCTATGTAGCCTGTGAGACAGATGGACAATGACAAAAAGTTCTATGCTGTTACATTTTTAAATGTTTTCATAAGTTGGGCCTGCTGTAAAACTTTTCAGGGTTTGTTGACTATATTCTAGTGTTACAGTATTTCAAGAAAAGGAGCAAGTAGTGGATTGTACTTTTAAACTGTGAAATTGGTGGATTTATAAAACCTTGCCATTTTGTGCACATACAACTGCAAGAAAGTGTCCCTCATCTTTTTGAGATATCCAGGAAAGTGTCCCTCATTTGAGGTTGAGGGAGTTGGCAGCCCTAGTAAGGTTGTTTACAAGAATTTCTCAGTTTCTTTGTTCTTTTAATGTTTTTTTTTTTCAGTAATAATTTAATATTTCCTCATTTTAAAAAAAGTAAACAAGGGAAAATCACAATTACTTATAGCAACTTTTACTTCCTCACGCAATATAATCACAACAACAAACTAAAAATCACCGCAACTTTCATCGCATTTTTTGTGAAAAACTCCCGCAACATCAGGTATTTTAGGCCGCAACAATCACAAAAAAGGCCCGCGAAATCCTGGAGGGACTGAAAAAACAGCCTGTCAGTAAAGGTAAGGGATGACTGAAGTCAGGTTCTTTTAGAGGACCAAAGTCAAGTCTTTGTTAAGGTTTGGTGTCTTTCTGTGAAGTTATTTTCTCTGCAAATTAAACGTTTATGTAATGATAAAAATGTAATGACAAAAAGTTAAAAACCATTAAATCAGCAAAATCAAGTTCTCTTTCCTAACACTTTACCTTACTAGTTACTACTGATGACATATGTTGCTAAAAGAAAAGTGTGTGGAACAGTTAGATTACACATGGTAATTCAAAAATTTCAGGCAAGCCATACTATAAGTTCTGACATAGCTCTACAAAGGATCCGTTCAAGAGGTTTTAAGAACTCCCACATCCAAGAATTTACTAAATTCTGTTTGAGGTTTACTGTATAATCGATGCATCATCACAGATTTCATGTGTTTGAAAGCATCCATACAGCTCCCAATGCAATTGTGCAATCTGTGAAAGGGTACACCATGGTGGGTAGGAATCTCGGCCTAGTGCCTAATAGCCTTATGCATACACTTCTTCACAGACACACGCTCTCCCTCACTCCCTCATACATACGCAAACACACACACACACATGCACCTACACACAGGCACACACAACCATAAAAAGCAAAAAAAAAGATACACACACACACAGACACTCAAACACATGCACACACACATACAAACACATTCAAATACTGTACACATGCAAATACACACACTTATACGTTAAGGGTCATGATGAGCATGACACGGCTGCACAGAGTGGCTTGTGCACGTGCTCATGGGCTTACGGCATGATCCCCGGGCACATGACATCACCACTGCCAAAGATCCCGTTTCTCAGAAGCCTGACCGCTCATGATGACATCTGTTCAATCAAACCTCTGGGCGGTCAGCACTTCCATGCCAGGGGGTTTGGGTCCTTCTCCACTCGCCCTTTCTCTCTCTTTCTCTCACTTGCTTTTTTTCCAAAGTGAGAGTTCTTATCTAACAGTTGTTTTATTATTTATCTTTCAGCATTAAGCCACCAGTTGCCGTGCGGGCTGCACAGCTCTGTCCAGCCCTTGTGTCGGCACCTGCAGCTGTCATTTCTGTGGTCATTGCGGCTACTGCAGACCCTCTGCATGGCACGCTCCACACACTCACACACACACACACACACACACACACACACACACACACACACAAATACAAAACTGCCTTATACATCCTGCCTCACCCAAATTCCCCTTGGTTCCTCTGTACAAGCCCAAGTTGTTCAACATGTCCAGACATGTTCTCAGTCGTCACAAACATTCTATTGGTAGGACCCTAAAGGTTTTATCACTTAATTGATCTTTTTGATCTAGGTTATTTGACTCCAGGTCAAGATAAGAGGGTGTTTGTATTCAGTGTTCAGAGTTATATATTTCTCCTTGACTCTTTACATCTTAAGTAATCTAAGACTACGACTGAACTTCAACACACTGAAACTGTATTGCTTACGTGATATTACTTTATATCTGTAGACATACTACATGATATTGATGGCACTGATCAGAACATTGATCAGCATTAATCAAAGTGTTTCAAAAGTCTCTAAACATTATGAACACCCCAACACTCATCAACTCAGACCCTTATCGGTTGACTGGATATCAAATGACACCATCTGTACTTAAACTAATATAAAAGATAATCAAGCCACCAACAATACCAAACAATCATGGATGTGTTCTCTGCCTGTGTGTGCACTCATAAAAGACCCCGCGTGTCAGCCAAGGTGCTGCCACTCGCCAGGTAAATAAAACCCTCAGTAAAAACCCTCCATTACCATGGTAATGGGGCCTCACCGTGAGACTGAAGGCCCCTGTGACTCCCAGATGGTTTTCCACTCCTGAGGAGAGATGAGTGTTTTCAAATGAAAGTCAGAGAGAGGTGTAGAGGGGCCCAACACTTGTCCCCTTCCAGATGTGGTGGCATCAACAGGTTTTCAGTTTTTACGTGCATCGGCACCACCATGGGTTGGATTAGGTTTCGGCCCTGACTCATCTAGGGTCAAGTGTTGTTCTTTACTTGCCTTTTCACTGAGGCCTTTAAAAGTTGTTTGCTAAAGAAAATGCTGTGTGATTAGAGAATAAGGCTAAAGCCCTTTAAATAAAGTTCCATCAAGAGCAGAAAAATAAAAGTAGCCTCTTCAGTGTGGTACCCAAGCTAAACAATTGCAGTTTTATTTGTCTTATTTTAAAGACATTGTAGATCATTACAACAGTATGCAGGTCGAAAGAACTATTAAAACTGAGTGATGTGAGACAGTTGGTCAATGAGTCGCTTTTGTGGCATTCTGTGGCAGCAGACCAGAGGTGAATGCAGAGACCACAAAACACATGGCATCGATTGGCTGGTTTAATACAGAAGGCAGGCTGACCTTTACAGAGCTGAGGTGAGAACAAAATTCTTTTGACCTTAGTCAAAGAAAGAAATATTATCTGAATGACCATGCCTAACGCAATGACATGGTTCCATTGTTAAAATACTTTTTGACTGTGTTGTCTCAGTGGATGTTCAAAAAACAGATTTCCAACAAAAGACATGATGAAGAAGTTGGTTAAAGGCACCAAAGAAGAAAGAAGTTGATTAAAGGCCAACCACATGCAGTGAAGATTATTCTGAGTTAATATGAGAGCTTTTATTTAACAGAATGGAGTTGCATCCCTATGTCTTTCATACAAATGTTTCAAAGATGACTAAAAAGCTTTTCTTTGCATAATGTCTGTATAGGGGGACCACTGGCAAAACAGTACAAATTAGACAAAACCCTCAAACGTGAACATTTTATTTCAGTATATCCAAGAAGTTATGAAGAGTTGGGGTATCAGCAGCACACCAGAAAGAACAGAAGAGGGAGAGAGAGGGAAGAAGGAAATAAGGGGGAGAGAAAAGGAAAAAGATTGAGTAAGTCTTGTGAGTACATGAATCAATTTGATGAAAGGCCGTCAGTGTCTTGGGGCATACTTTGGTTAAAAGACTGCCTGAATAAATAAATGCATGTAAATTTATTTAGCAATAAAAGAATAGACAAATTTGACCTTAGTGGCCCTCATTAGGCTAAACATACATCATATTTTATTTGTTTGCCTGGTGTGTATCAAACAGCCAATGCTGAAATATCTGTTGGCAGCACAGGAAAAAAGCGCAAGACATGCAAAAGCATGAAGGTCAATGGTCATTTGGATCAGTGCCCTGTTGGCACCGGTGAACTGCATGCTTCAGACCAGTGGTCCAGTCTCGACTATAAAAAGCGACCGCCAAAAGACTGGTGTTTGGCAGGATTTACAGAATGCACAGATTGGGGGGATCGAGTCTCTTTTGCACAAAGTGCACAAGGGTCTCTCAGTAACTCACAAATCCCCCTCTGCCACGAGGGGTCGGATTTCAGCGATGATTTTCAGGAGGTTTAACTTCTTCCTGTGGAAATCAATATATTCTAGTTGGCAGAGGGATTCAAGCTTGAGGTCTTGACGTGATATCTATGCATTGCCTGCTGCCATTGCCAAGAGGCTGGAGCTCAAAGTGGAGCCAAGCTAGTGTTGTCTATCACCGAAGGCTTGGAGTGCATAGAATCAATTTTGTGGTAAAAAGTTCAAACAATGTTTTTGAAACATCAAATAAAAACACTAAATAAAAATCTAACAGAATAAATTATGCCAAACAAATAGTTTGTGTAGTTAGTATCAGTATCATTCCTTTTTTTTTTTTTACAGTATCCTCAGTTTTTTTCCCTCGGTCATAGGAATACTTAGATGAGATCATTTTTTTGGTTACTCTTTCAACATTCTCATCTATGCTGCATGAATTTTTACTTGCAATTTTTGGTACAAATCTCATGAATGCATTCCCATTGACTAATGACAGCTGGGCCTCTTCGCAAAGTTTTAGAGGATATGTTTTCCAAATTGTTACTAATCACTACATCACACACGGTTGTGGAAGCGGTCTTCTGATGCGGTTCCTTGTGACCTACGTATGACAGACCTTTATTTGGCTCAGGTGCTAAAGTTGTCGATTATTCTAAGAAAACTGTATCAGACCTACCTTTGTAACAAGTGGAGTGGCACAGGAGTTGGAGCAGACTCTGGATGGAGGCAAAAAAAATGTAAATAAAAATATTATAAAATATAAATAAACAATTCCCAAACTATTAGGTAATGGTAACTTTGCTATTTATTATGGTACCATATAACGGTATCAATGATACCCGTGACTTTATGAATACATTATGACCCTTTCTGAACGAGTTTAGGTTACTTTATAAATACTTATAACACTAATATTGCCAACCAATATGTTTGTTGCAATTATTTAGTTAACTAATTTGGTAACTTTAAGCAACAAAGACAATTCAAGATAACTGGCATCAGCAAATAAATGGTCTCAAAGAAGATTTTTTTTTAAATTAGATTTTAAAAGTAAACAACAGCTAATGCAAACTTTGTGAGGCCTACAGCTAGTTGGTAGGTTACAATAGTTCATTAGTAAGAACACACACACTTTACACACACTGCCTGGCGGTGATCCTTCCAAAGCAATGGCTTTAGTGTAATTTGTGCTGCAGCTGTCGACCCCTGAAAGAATTGAGAAATTGTGCTGCACATGTTCAGCTGCAAGAGCAAATGCCATGTCACAAATGAAAAAACAAGGAGTAAAAAAACTGTGGAGAAAATACACTTAAATGGCCGTGTGCTGAGGTGGGAGATGACTAACCCTTGCTGGTTGTGGGTAGAAAGGGGTTGTGTGTATTTCATTTAAACTTTTGAAAGCGTACTGTTATGGCAGTTAAATGTGTGGCAGTCTTGCATGCTTGTCTGTAGGTAGCCTTTTGATACCATCCTCGCCTTGCGTCACCTTCCACATCAAACACAATGTGTGACCGCTCTGATTAATTGTGGGCCACAGTGTTGATCAGTGCAGGTGCGTCAGCCTGTGCCAAGGACCAGCGCTAATGCTGTTGTTGCCTTGCTTGCTCTTAAATCATGCATCCTGACCTCAGTGCAAAAAGAAACCTCTTAGCACCATGAAGTGTGTTGCTTTATGCCAAGCCAAGCCAAGCCGAAGTCTGTTAAATGTTAAAGGCAGACCAAGCTCAGATAAGGATGATTAAGTCCTGGGTGCACGTGTTGGTTGTTTTCAGGAACAACCAACAAAGCAGCTAGATTCTCTTCACAAAACCATAGTGTAGTCCAACTTTAATAGAATCTAAATGTAGCTTGAGAAAGCATCGATCATTCAACAGAATGTAACCTAACACTATTGCACAAAGAAAGACATCACAAGGTTCATTGATTTTGCTATTAGACTTTCATTACTGCATGTGCTAAACTAAAGCTGAATATGTCACACTAATGAACTCTGTGTGGCCATTAAATTAAATATGAAATAATAATGACCATTACTCTCTTTGGTGCATGGCAAATCATGCAATTCTCCCCTACAAACTAAGCAGAGATTGACTTCAAGGGGGAGAGAGTTCAGGGGCTAAATCTGTTGCCTGGATTGATTCGCGGATCGTAGCACAGACTAATCGAGAGCTTTAGCCACTTGGCATGAGGAGAGAGGCAGAAAGACACAGGATTCCTCACCGTGACCATTCGGGCTCTCTGAAATTTTATGGGCTGACAAAGGCATAGAGAAGACTGTGATGGTGCTGAACGCCATGCCAGGCTCGGAGTGCCGGATTGCACGCTCCATGAGCCAGAGGCATGACTTGTCGGACTGCGTGACGGCAAGACCTGTGAGGAACAATACGTCCTCGGACCACTACTCATCCCCCCTCCTCCAAAAACACAAGCCAGTCTGCTATTTCCCTCATCATCAGAATCACAACACTATAGAGTACGGGCATTTATAAATATTCGGGTTGTTAACTGGTAATGCAGACAAAAATCTGGAGTTAAGAAAATTGAGAATGCTTTCTCTGCAGGCTGTGCAATGAATCCACAATATATCCTGTATCCAAGACATATCTTAAAACATCTAGGCCTAATGGTTTGAATGAAAAATCTGTTCAATCACAGATGAAGACAAAGCCAAAAGTTTCATTATATTAAAGTGATTACATTGAATTGGATCAAATCCAGCTGGTCATTCAAACTACTGTAGCAGCCTATTTCTATACAGTAATTTCCCAAATAAAGCCAGAAAGTGTATTAACATCAGGTCAGTCTTTTATGTAAACATCAAAACCATATCAATCAAACCCATCCATTAATCTCATTCATGTATTTGACACACAGTGTTCTTAAGTAAAATATATCAGAGAAGCACACACTGTTACGACCTAGGGGTAAAGGCTGTAACAAAAGAGGGAGGCGAGAGGTTGGTTGTTAAAAACACAAAAACATATTTGTTAACTAAAGGACAAAACTCCAAATCAACAAACAACTAAACAAAGACAGTGAGATGTGTCCAAGTCAGTAATCAGCAATGTATGCATGTTGCTGGTATTGTAATGTCTGAGTGTGGTGTTGCATGTTCAAAATCAAAGTAAGAATGGCCTCTCTCACAGAACAGGAAATGGCTCTTTATATTGCAAGCCACACCCACAGGTGTGGCCAATTAGCAATCAGCTCAGCATCAGGTCCACCTGCAAGAAATAAGCAGAAGGCCTAGAGGGCCGTAACACACACACATAACACTCCTCCATGCATTAAAGGTCTCCTTCCAAAATAAACCGTTTAAGTCTTGATGTTTTTACATTACCATAGGTCAGCCCAAGTTGTACTTCTATGCTCAACTTCAAAATGCTCTCCTACCCCTGTAGTCTGTATTCGCCTGTGATAGAAAACTGCCGGGGAAAACTAGCGAATCGGAAAAGCTGTACAAATGTACGTCAATTTGAACATTAGCTATGCAGTTAACCCGCCCTCAAGAAACGTTAGGCTGCCTGCAGACAGACCCACTAGATGGAGCGTCACAGTGTTGTTAGCCAATCAGAGGCGATAAATTTGCATATCATTAATATTCATAAGAATCCTCTCGAGCTATCCCTGCTCTCGTTTTCACCTAACTAAAATAGCTTGAAACAAGACAACCACAGCATATTTTTCTTTGACGTATTAAGTGATGAAATTTTGCTGAATAAAATTTTTGAACATGGTTTATCATTGGGAAATGTGTTAAGTGAATCTTGTCTCATAGAGACGTACTGTAAGCAGGGGGCTGTGGTGATAGTCATAGTTAGACTGTCTATTGGTGATGAGGCCGCGTCGCAGTGTGGAGTCTAGCCTGCGCCAGGCAAGGCATTTCTGCACGCGTGCTGCACATGGCTGGGGCCTCCAAGGGCATTATCACACTTTTCTTGGCACACATTCCAGGGGAAGACAGAACAATATAATGCCCACAGTCAACTCCATCAGGGACACAAACGCACACATACAAACACAAACACACACACACACACACACACATACAAACACACTTTGCCAGACATACATACTCTTTCATACTTAAATACAAATGACACAAACACAGACTCCCACAGATTACCAGACACATGCACAGGAACAAACACGTATGCACAGTAAGTACGGAAAACTGAAATGAAACCAGTATAAAAAAGCTTAACAGCAACATAATGATACATGATCTCATGCACAGATCTTGATATTAATGTGCATATGCCTATGTCCCTCCCCTCCCCTACACACACACACACACTCACACACAAATCACAGCCATTCTGAGAAAGAATACACACATGGGCAGGATCATGGCCTGGCCTACACACATGGCCCAGCTCAAGCAATCATTCACCTCCGGCCTTTTGTTCGTGACATGCCTGCTATTCGAGTGGCATTTTATTTTCACTTCAAAGACAAAGACATTTATCAGCAGCACTATTTGGCTGTCAGCACGTTCAACATCTCTGTGCAGTCACAGCAGGTGTCATTAAACTACAAGGCAAACAGTATATTAAGTAACAAGATTTATCAAGTCAAAGGTTTCACAGTTACAGCTATTTAAGTGATGGAAGTGTTTAGAATGAACTTTAAATTGAATGCCTCTTGATTATTTATTGTTACATTAGATATAATTCTACTGATCTTGCTTAAGGAAAAGCAGACATTATATTTGTTCTTTTGCTAAAAAGACCTTCACATTTATCGATTAAAAACAAAAATCTAATTCCTTTGGAACAGATCAAGAATGCCTTGAGGTATTGCCATGTTTATCTCCTCACTCGTTTTCATCTTGTTGGTGAGACCTCTAGTGGTGATTGCCGAGATTGGTGGCCAGTCACTTCTAGTCTGCAGATAAACATCATGACTGTCTAGAACCAGTGTAGGGTTGTAGCCTATTTTAGTTTCACAATTTCTTTTTTTCAGATTACTGCAATGTTTATTAGACATTTTGGGAACTGAATAATGTTTTTAGAGAATCAGAATCAGTTTTATTAGTTGACAAGTACACCTACAAATATACTTCCTTCACTGTTTTTGGCTTTCTATATATTTAACATATAGACATGTAGTAATGTCTCTCTCTGTGTTATAATACCGATAATGGCACCAATTAAATCAGCTCTTATTAGAAATAAGTTGATCCTCTGTACCTAGCCAACATTTGCAGGACACCAGAGAAAGTGATGGTCCTTTAGCCAGACCTGTGTTAGGTGACATTTCTCCTTTAATGTAATCTCAACTTTCATAGCGGCGAAAGCATAAGACTGTAGATCTCCATCTCCTTCTGGCATGGCTGCGTGCTTGTTAGACCCTTGCTGTGGTTTGTCCGCTGCCATCTTATCCAGAGAAGACGATGTAACGTTGGAAAGGTCACATACCTGTCGCTGTGTGGCCAGGCCGCTGCTACACTCGTGACAAAAATAGTCTTGTAAAGTCATCCGTCAAACAAGTAGGCTAAAGGTGACAAAAAGAAGCCACCATTTAACCCAATGCATCTTGATACACAGGAACTAGATTCACGTGGAATATATCCACTTGGAGGGAACGATCATTATAGTTAGCCTGAGTAGATTAATGTAGGTAACCAAAATTGGTTTACATTGTGTCTCTTTGTTGAGAACTGCTTTTCAGTTGTACATTTCTGTATGTCAACTTGCAGCTCAAATAACTTATATCTTATGTCATGAGCGGCTACCCTAGAATTCATCTCTGTGACGTAACACATGCACATAAACAGTGACATACTGCATGTAAAATGTCATGGTTGCTCAACTGTTCTTGAGTTTCCTGAGAAAGGGACCATATAAACAATTCTTTAAAAAAAGATATTGAGCAGTGTCATCAAATGTCAAACTGTGAGTGTGTTGTGGAAATCCTATGCCACCCTGGACTGAACAGATTGCGATTTTCCTCCTAGTGGTGTGAGAAACTCTCACACATTTAATATACCTAATCCACCCCTAAGTCTCGGACATGAAAGGAAAAGGCTGTTGCTTTTCTTTCAGCTTAGTGCTTGCAGTCTCTCTGGGATCCATTGAGACACCTCGACATTTCCTCCCCTTCTGAGCTGACACGGAGGTACAAGAAAAGGGGAGCTGGTTGAGACCAAACAACTCCTTCACCACCAACCACCAACCAGCCCCTGTGTGAAACTGATCACAAAGCACCCCCCCCCCCCCCCCCCCCCCCCCCCACACACACACACACACACACACACACACACATACACACACACAAAAAGGCCCCCAAATGAAAACCAAACATGACGCCTGCCTTTCCATTCATATTCCATTCATAAGAAATAACAAACCTATTAGCCACCACAATTGACCATAAATATCAAACAATTGCGGGCTCCAGATGGCTAGGATTAGCCGTCTTAAAGTCATTACCGTCACATCCTTTCCCTAATCTTCCAATTCCCTCTCACAAGACCAGTGGGGATCACTTTTCCATATTAAACTCTACTGTTTGCCAATGGCTTTATTGATGCTTTTGTTTCAGGGTGCCAAAACAAATGGCCGCACTGGCAGATGAAAGCTTGAGCACTGTTTATTTTTGATCATATCAAGTGCTCCTGAAAAATGTGGTTCAAAGTTGTTAAGTGGTAGACTCTGAAGAATCTTTGTCTTTCCAATCCAATGTCTGTTCAATTTTTTTCAATCTCTTCTCAACTATTCTCGCTCTCTCTTTCTCTCTCTCTCTCTCTCTCTCTCTCTCTCTCTGTCTCTCTCTCTATGTCTCTCTCTCTCTCTCTGTGACCTGTCTGTCTGTTTCCCACTCCATCATATCCATCTGCTTTGAAGTCAAAACAATATGCTGTGGTTTGTCCGGTGTGAAGAGTTGTAACCTGAAACCCGAGGACAGCTTAAGCTTTTCCTGCCAGTGGTTTGATATCAAATAGATTTGGGGGCACCTGATGCAAAAAAGACTCTCTTACACACACACACACACACACACACACACACATACACACACACACACACACACACACACACACACACACACACACACACTCAAACACAAACATAGTTGGACACCTGCACACACACAAAAACACAAAAATATCTGCACAGAGTAATGAGAAGAGTCTTACTATGTTTTGCATTTCTGTTTCTGTGAAAGGCAAGTGCTGCTTAAAGTATGTGTGGCAAATTTCTGAAAAACTGAAAAAATGAGGATCTGGATAGCTGGATGGATAGTTAAAGATGCATTAAAACGTGCAGACAAAGAGAGAGTAGGAGAAGGAATATATGTATATATATATATATATATATATATATATATATATATATATGTCCTGTTTCTTTTATATATATATGTCCTGTGTCTTTTGTTCATTCTATGCAAGTTAAGTTCCCAAGTAAGTAGGTATTATATCAGTATGTATAAGAACACCAACTTTGGTGCAACAGACATAGTGAAACACAGCTACACTAACTAATAGAGAAAGAAAGTTTTGTTTTCTTGTGCCCTCATCTGTTAGTGTTAGCTGCCCATTCACAAATTTGTTCTACATCGTACCAAATGCTGCCATCCTTATACTGACTGATAACATTCCTTTGAAAATGTAATGTGTTACAATTAGAGGTTACCCAGTATAAAATATAATTGTAACAAACTACATGGATGCCATTACTGAATTTTTATTAAATATTCAATACCATTTGCAGTTTGAAATCTGGCATTGTTAACCTTAACAGTTACTGACTACTGTCATGATTCTTTTACATGTAAAATCCCACAGCCACAGCAGTGTCAGACTTTGACACCTCAACACCTATTTACTGTGTGATCATGCTGAGTAATACGCCCATCCACCCATTACACAGATCTTTGAATAAGCTATTGTCTATTTATAAGGGATGGATTGCACATATGCTTGCTATTCACTAAATCTTATTGCTGGCAATAGGTTAAGCCTTCTTTGTAGCTTTATTCTAATGCTGCAGCTCAGACCACTTGTAGCTATACAGACAATATTTCTGTAGATTCAGATGTAACTGAAATCGTAGCTTTTCTAAAAAAAAAAAAACCTTATTTAATAACATTATAACAGTCAAACTAATGAGTAATAACAGCCAAATGAATGTAAGGATTCCTGTACTTTATTGCGGTACATGTAACCCCCCAACACCTATCACGCGTCTACCTATAGCGCTTAGCAGCCTCAGAAAACTGACTGATTGACTCCTGCTAATATAAATCGACATCTAAACATTTCTTGTTCATTGTTCATTCCTTATGACTACCTTTGCAAGAGACAAAGAGAACAAAGAAGAGAAAGAGAGAGAGAGTGCCATGTTAAGGTATCCTGAGAGAAGTGTGGGCCAATAGCAGTAGCAATAGTAGCAGGGGCCACGGAGAGAAGACGTAACAAAGACAAAGAGCAGTGGAGACAGAGTGTGGAGAGGTCACAGTGGGATGCTAATGACCAGGAGATGAGGCGATCACAGGGCAGCTCAGCTGTCGGGGGCAGTGACCAGTATAGGAGTGTAAACAATCCTAAACACAAACCCCCTCTTACTCCGCTAAAGGGGTCTACAGACAGCAAGCATACCTAGAAACTCCAGGAAGATCTATCCATTTGTCTGTCTGTCCATTCATGTATCTGTGTCTGTCTGTCCGTCTACAGGTTGACATTTGGGGACGATCAAATCTATGGTTTTGGCAAGCGATCGTATTGTTGTTAAATTAGTTGCGAGTTGGTAGAGTTGGGACAAGGCGCTTAAGACCTCTAAGACATCTAAGACACTTTTTTATTTAATCATTATCTGTCTATTTACACTGTCAAAATAAGTAATGTTTAAGCTTTAAAAATCAGGGTACTCCTCTACCATACCTTACCCTATCTGCATTGTCTCAGTGGCTGTATAGACATCAGTGTTGGCTTGGGGTTTACCGACCACAGACTGATCATTATCTATTAAATAAGGTAGAAATTGAATAGAAATAAAAGCTGTGTATGATGATAGCTAGAGCATGTAAAGTTGCCACAAAGAGAAGAACAGCTTTTCTGTATTGACTGTTGACTATATTTTTGACTACTCTGTGTGTATAGGTTTATACTGACGTCAGATACTTCCCACAGTGAATGAAAGTCATGTTTCATTCAGTTTTTTTATTGTGCTCTCTTTCGCTGTCACTTTGCAATGCTTAACATGCCAACTGCATTTTCTGAACCGCTCAGGCATAAATTTAGTTTGTCAAGGGGTGGCACACATCAAACGAAAAGCTGGAGAGATGCCGGACAGTTAGTCATCACCTAAAATCCTCCCCGGGCACACACGCAGAGGGGCACAGAGCTAGGGACCGGGAGAGATGGGGGGTCCGAGGCCCTGGAGCCCCCTCCATCCCCACCCCCAGGGGAACGGAGACAGAACAGCGCAATCCTGTCCATTAATTAACCCAGTCCCTCGGACCCACTCACCGCTTGCAGGCGGTATGCAAACAACCCTTAGGCCGGCTCCGATTTCAAAGTCAAGTCTTCCAGACCAGCTGTGGGTCCTCGGACATTTGGCCCAACTAATGCAAAGCGAAAGAGAGAAGGTTAGAGAAAGAGAGAGATAGAGAGAGGAAATAGAGAGGGAGAGAGAGACAGAGAGAGAGACAGTGAGAGAGAGAGAAGGAGACAGAAAAAAAGTTGGAGAGAGAGAGAGTTGGGTGGAGAAAGAGAGGGTGAGAGATTGGAGGAGGTGAAAGAGAGAGGGGTGCTATGTTTGATAAACCGCAGATGTTCTTCTGGATGGGATTGAAGGTGATGACAGAGTTTGAAGCAACACAGCTTGAGAATAGCCTTCATTAAAACACACACTGTAGATGCTGTGTGTGATATATATGTATGTAGATATACATTATATGTATCTTAAAATCAGACAACATCTAATCTAACTGTGCATGTAGAATGTTTGTAAAGGTATATTGTACGGTATTATATACTGCAGTATTTTCTTGTTACTGTATGCGTATTTTAATTCCCATCCGCCTATCTGCGGTTTCTTAGATTATAGCCTTTTTTACAAAGTATTTTGACATTTCGATTGTGTTTATGGAGGGTAATTGACACAATGAAATGGAGGGTAATTGACCTTCAAGCCAAAATAGGTTTTGTTTGGTCTCCTATCCCTGCTGACTCCCCACCGGTACCAACCCGAATGTACATTCTTGCCCAATCCTTTAATCTTGTCCTCTGATCAAAACAGCCCTGTTGACAGGTCCGCAAAATCAAAATACGTCTGTAATTACCACTGTGTTTACATTACTGCAACTCTTTCTCACTCAACAGTTAGACAGGGATAGAGGCATAGTGGGATTAGCTTTACATATAGAATTTTTCCTTTTTTTCCCCTTTGGATCTAATATAAAGAAATTATTATATGTTACACAGACTTGGCAGCTCCTTGGAATTGGTGATCAGTTTTGTGAATAGTGGATGTTTGGAGATGAACACACATACACCTGTGGTACACATGGTCATCTGTTGGTTGGTAGCCGCCAACCCAATTCCCCAAACACCCACACAAACACACACACACACACACACACACACACACACCAAACCCATTTGCCCATGGGAGTGAGCTCCTTTATCAGTTCAGCTGTGGAACTGTGTGTTGGCTGTTGTTCTGATGCCCCCCGCGTTAGACATGTAGCTATGTGTGGAATTCACCATGGCTTTACTTCAATTAAGACCTCCTCTTTCAACACCCCAGCTTACAAGCATTCAAGTAGTGTATTAGCCAAAGTGACCATACTTGCTGTACATTATACATGCAGTGTCTAAGAGAGGGCCCAGAGAGGGGGGTGCAGAAACTAAAATTTAGTAAAACTTGAGCGTATTGGGCCTTTAGAGAGAAACAATTTCATAAGGACATATGTTGTGTCACAATACACATTTGTTATAGTGTCATTATCATTTTGTGTATTTTAATTATTGATTGAGGCTGAACTCTTTATATTCCTTATAATTAGAGTGACGGAAGGTAGAATTATTAGAGTGCCTTTGTTTAAGTTTTTTTATGTAATTTGTTGTGTTCAACACTAAAATCACTCTGAGACACTATAATAGTAAACTAAACATAGTACTAAAATCCCTTTAAGGCATTCCAACAGATACAGCCGTTTGAGCTGTTGGGAGTCATTTTAGTCCTCACCACCAGCCCTTCCTAAGAAGACAAACTGCCACTCGTTTGTTGCTGAAACTTCCATTCTCTGCATCTCTGTGGTTGTTCCTCTGTTCCATTCCTTCTGACACCTGCTGAGGATGGGACCCTCTGTACAGCCCTTGGTGATAAACAGACACGTTTTATGTGTGATGAAACATAGTCTTGCTCATCATCACAAGGGCCCAACGATGTAAGATGAGAACAAGGTGACCAATTGCTGAGACACTGGCCGATCCCCAACATAAACAACACTTCCTTCTCTGAGCCGGGCACTAGCTAGGATGACACCCCAGGGTCCCACCTCTGCTGTCACTGCCAACAGTGGAGAAGACGGAACATGGGATAATTATTGTGGGTCTTTATTTTCTTACTCGTTATTTTTATAATGTGTAAGTGACCTGCTTCACATCAGAACTCATGAGCCGCCCTGTTGCGTCACGCCGGATCTGATGACTTCATCCTGTGGAACTCTGGTCTGTGTCCATCTCCACTAGGTCCATGGGCATAAAAAAATCCCCCACACTTAATCATACCACTGATCATCTGTATAGCAGGACATGGAGTCATCGATGGACCATGAAATGTGCAGGCTGATTAAATCAATTAAAGCACAGTTACTTAGCAGTGTGGAGTCAGTGGATTCCCCTGTAGAAGATATGGCCTCCCACTCAATGCTATCAGCTCTGATTCAACAGGGTGAACTTTAAATCTAGGCAGCACATTCGTTATGGTGCACCTTTCATACACACATAAACACACACACACACACACACACACACACACACACACACAAACTGATACAAGCACCCACCCACGCTCACATGAAACACACACACACACACACACACACACACACACACACACACACATTCAGATCACCTTACATTTTGGCCTTCTCAATGGTGCCAACACACTGCATCACTTACTGACACAACACAGACACACAAACACACACTCACACTAAAAGTAAAACTAAAAACGCATTGGTGTGTTATTTTCGTGCCCATCACAATTTCACACATCTTTTCCGGAGAGGCTGGCTAAGCCCTGCCAGTGAGTGAGTGATTGTGGGATGGCTGAGACATGGCATATGGCATGCCAGTACAGCTGAGTCAGAGTCCCAACAGAGAGAGGAAGAAGGAGAGAGAGAGAGAGAGAGGAGAGTGAGAGAGACTTTAAGAACAATCTTGTCCACACCTAATCTCTCTCTCTCTCTCTCTCTCTCTCTCTCTCTAGCCTTGCTCCTCTGTATTTCTCTCTTGTTCTCTTGCCTGCACTGTCTCTTTCTATCTCTATTTTTCTCTCTCTTCCTCTGTATCCCCCGATCAGTGTAGTTTTACGACCCAGCTCTTACTTCAGATGATCCCGTCACACTGGCTTAGATTCCATTCCCCTTTGTCCATCACAGTCTAGTCTCCTAGCCTCTTAATAGTGTCCTCAGGCCTGCGTATTAGGGGGAAATAGGAAAACTGAGGATATTTATGTCCACATTAAGTACCGTATATTTTTAAACTGAAATATTCAAACATGAGAGGTGAAATGTAAAAAGGCCCATGGTATGTTCAATTGTTGAGTCTAATGAGGTTCATAAACATTGGATGTAAGAGACAACAGACAGAAGACAAGGAAAGATACATAACAGAATTTGGATAAGTGTCTGTGAAGAATCTTATTCCTACAGGACATGGTAGTCATAGTGTTCAGTTCTAGGGAACTCCAAACCAGAGCAAAGTCCAGTTGCTTATAACAGAATTTGGATAAATCCCTTGCTGATGTCTAGCATAAGTAATGATAATGCACCTATGGCTCTCAGGACTGTCTGTGAGACAGAAGTCTTTCTGAGTTTCTGAGGGTCCTTGGTCCAGTAAATAATGTCATGGCATCAAATGAGCAGATGATGACCTCAGTCAGTTCTGCATGACAGAGGATTGTGTTTGTTCCTTCTTTCCAGCTTAGCTGGACACTGATAATTAGACCACTCTGACTAAATTTAATAGAATGTTCTGAATATGTCTTACTAAGTGTGAATTATTATTTGTCAAAAATAACTATCCCATGAAAATGGATTCCTGAGAAAATACAAAACTATGTTACTTATACATAACAAACACAATTTCTGAAAAAATATTCATAACCTCTTAGGCAATACTGTAAATCACTTACACCTTAGAACATTTCTAATGAAATTTAGCTAAAAATTATATTAAAAAGGTGTTACAACCAAACATTTCATTTTTAGGGAATACTAAAATATCCCTCAATATATAATGACAAGGTTTATTTGGATTGAACTTAGTCAGCAAGTGACATGTCAGTAGAAGACAGGGCTATTGTAAACACAACCCTGTGTACTGTGTGTGACTAACTTAAGGCCCAATCCACAGGGCGCGGGGTGGGAGCGGGCAGTAAACTGCAATGGTGGGCGGCTAAGCGTGTGTGTGTGTGTGTGTTTGTGTGTGTGCGTGTGTGCGTGTGTGTGTGTACATGTGTAAGGTTTGTGTGTGTGCGGCCAGGTAGGGTCTGGGTCTGTTTAGACGAGGGGTTATTTATGGACAGCAGCCACCCACGCCACGAGCACAGTTGTGTAGACATGGCTACACAGGGGGCTGTGCTGTGACTGTCCCAGGGGGCTGGGAAGTTGGTCAACGGGTCAAGGGCCGAGGGCCGAGGAGGAGCCATCATTGAACAGGTGGAAGCAGAGTGGGGACTACCCACACCTGCCTTGGCTGTCACTCAACATCAAACACACACACACACACACACAGAGACACACACACACACACACACACACACACACTTCTGTATTTGTATGTGTGTATGTGATTGTGTGCAAACCTAAACCCACTTGCACACAGATGAACAGTCAGAGCTGTAGGAATATATAGCCTACATGCATATGGGTTTCCGCACACACAACAAACATTGCTCTCAGCTATGCCATTGATAAAAGCTATGAATGAAAGAAAAAATGTGTAAATATATATGCAGATACATAGCTAGAGGTATATTAGACTACCACTAGAACTCTAGTTACCTTTACATACAAACACATGCACACAAGCACACGCACACGCACACACACGCACACACACACACACACACACACACACACACACACAAACTCGTGTTTGAGATTCCTCTTGACTGAATACCTGGGATTGAATGCCAGGATGAAAGGCTTCTTAAATAGAAAGTTTACACTTTTTAAAAAGAGCAGCAGTGGTGTCATGTGAATTGGTCTTTTCCCCTGAGATGAGACTCTCACTGGTGAGGCTGTGGCTTCATCTGACAGGAGTGAAAAACAAGCCTTGGTCTATTTTAAAGACAAGTATACTTGGAGGACCTAAGGGAGATAAGCTTAACATCCATGTGTGTGAAGTTGACTTATGTTATACTTATTACCGGTAAGTTATACGAGAACAGCCCTGTTGTGCTCCACAACGTAAGCAAACTGTAGAATGGAAATACGGGATAATTACATTGAGAGTGTCTGCTTATATATTTACACATTTCCTTTCCATTATTTAAGGATCTTCCATTCATTAGCTTTTATCAATGGCATAGCTGAGCTTGTTGTGTGTGCAGACAAAAAAAAACTTGCCCAAGAGTGAACACTTGAGAGCATAAACAGGATAAAGCTTTCAAACAATATTATTATTGTTAGATTGTAGAATACAGTATGCATTTGCATGCAACAAACTGTAAGAAAATTAACATTTTAATTATCGCAGATTTCAGGTGATGAAGACCTGTTGACTCGGCCTCTGAAAAACTCAGATTGTTGTTTGTTTAGGGTTGTTGTTTTGTTTGTTGTTTAGATTATTTTAAAGAGAAAAAAAAATATGCACATTAGTTTTATTTTAGTTGCTTTAGTCTCAGCACAGGTCTGTAGACATGTGATTACAGGCATAAGAGATAATTCAACCCCCAATTATCTCTAACTACTGAAAGACCACCAACAGTTTTTGTAGAGAGTCTTCAGAAAGCCATGCTGAAAATAAAATCCCCTCATTGCAGGATTCATGCACCCAGTTCTTCTAAACTTTCCGTTGTGTGTTTGTGTGTGTTTGTGTGTGTGGGTCCGTGCTATGCCTGAGAAGATGGGTGTTCTGCAGGGTGCCAGGCGGACAGTGTGTCGACTGTGGCGGCTCCGGCTCTTATAGTGAAGGAAGGGCCAACTGTTGTGTGTGTTGTGTGTGTCTGTGTGTGTGTAGGTAGCAGGTGCTGTCTGCTGTCTTGAGGGACCCAGCACTAACACCATGGACTGTCAGTCTAACAGACTGATGCCTTGTATTGATATGCTGACAGGCTAGAGTGCACACACACACACACACACACACACACACACACACACACACACACGCACACACACAAACACACACATAAGCAGGTAAAGACTGGAACAGATACTCAGACTGACAGGCTGGCTTTTGAATCTCACAATACAAAGACAAAAAATGTATGAAAGCATCCATCAATACATAAAAACATGCTTTCGAATTGGGCCATAGTCCAAAAAATAGATTACAGTCAACATGGCTTTATTTGTGAACAAAAGCCATGAAGAAGACAAAAACCAAAACAGAATAAATAAAACAGAAAACTATGCTTTATCTCCTATGAGTCTGTCTGTAACAAGGCTGGTCACCTGATAGTGTACAAAAAGAAAATCATGAAAGTGGGGAAAAGGCTTTTCAAAAGAGGCCTCTAGAGGGTGCTGTTTTTTATAAGCAGCTTAATCCCTATCCGTGTGCGTTTGGAAGGCCATGAGGGACTCAGGGATTCTCCAGTTGCAGGCAGTCAGACTGGCTGGCACCCTAAAAGTAGCTTCTTCATCCTAGAGACAGCTGTTGTCTCCGTGACGACACGGCCAACCAATGAGGCGCTTTGGCGCAGAGCAAAGAGGAAAGGAAAAGGGCCCGGGTGCGATGGCCCAGAGCAGTGTTTGGAGTTGGCCAGTTGGCTCGGGACAGTAAACACCATTCCAAGCACTGCCAGTCCAAGTGTGAGGCCACTCTGGTCACATACACATGCTGACATTTCCTCCTACACACCCAGCACAGCGTTTGGCCTGCCTCCTCCTGCCATCCTTTGAACAACCCACCATGTAAGCCTTTACTGCATCAGTGCATGTTAAGAACTGTTTGCAGATCATCTGTTTGCCTGTTTAAAGGGTCACAAACGGGAGCAGACATTGTTTACCTAAAGTTATTTTCTAGGCTACTTGTGTGAATAAGACAGGAGAAACACTAGTAGGAGTATTTCTACTTAATTTCCCAACTTCAGATTGAAATTGGTTCGTTTCAGAGACATGAACGCTGATACTCTGTAAACATTTTCTAGCATAACAGATTGAAATATGGTAAGCTTTTGGCTCAGTATCTTGCCTTGTCTCTGAGCAGGTGCTCTTAACTAGATTGTGGTTTTCCAGTAATCGAGTTTGATCTTAAAGAGCGACAGAACTGAAACTTAAATAGCAGACAGAACTAGAGACAGGTGAGGTTTACAGGCAGTGCTGCAGTAGTTATAGAGAAAAGCTAAAGCCAATAGCGTGAGGACAAAAAGCCAAGTTGGTAACACTTTACCTAAAGTCTGTATCTATATGGCGTTATGAGCAAATTCATATTCATCAGTATTCATAACACTTTATACTGATTGACATAAGTGGCAAAAAGTAGTTATGATGACACTGAAAAGTGTGCATATGTATACAAATAATGCACTTTAATGCATCATCAAAAAAACAAATAATGCATATAATGCATTGTGATATTCTCATGTTACAGCATTATAATACTTTATAACTGCTTTTGAACTACACTATGGATGCATTCAATAGGCTATGTGAACTCATTTATTAAAAGGAATTACGAATACTCCTTGAGTTTCAACCCTTTCTGAATGTGTTTATATGTTTGATACAGATTTTTAGAGAAGTGTTAAATTCTAGGCTCTATTGTAATAATCTATTACGAATGTGATTAACAGCAGGCTATTTCTGGAAACTCTTCTTAATGCATTTTATAGTGTCTCAGGTGAAACTCAAAGGAGAAAGAAAAAACTAAGGGGAAATCAAAGAGTCACAATGTGTTGCTTTGTCCAGAACCTTAGAGTGAGAGGGCACACTATTGATATGGTGTAACAGAAATGTATCCTTTCATTGTATGAAATGACATGTATCCTATCCTTTCATTAATTTCATCTGTAAATGAATTAAACATAAACAGGCTTATAGGAGAATGAGAACTAGAACTAGACAAGCTTTTTCTTTGTAAGAACTAAACAGTATCACTTTGCCTGGTAAGATACATGTTTTTTTTTATTTATTTAGTCACAAGTACCTAACCCCCTTAATCCTGTGCTCATAAACCACATGGAGTGTACACCTGCCCCAACGTCAGGGCCAGCACAGCAGTCGTGCTCCCGTCCCGTGCTGGACAGACCCTCACTGATGCACTCTGCAGACGCTGCAGCCCCTTTACCCCCGCAAGCCTAACACCAACAACCCTACCTCCGCGCGCACACACACACACACACACACACACACACACAGAAGTATACACACATACACACACATACAGTATTATTCATACATGGACACGCACATAATATTCATACATGCATACACACACACACACGCACACACACATACACACGCACACACACAAACACACACACACACTCACACACACACACACACACATCCCCTATCACTCTCCTCCCCTTGGCACTCACTGCCTCATTGTTCGTCCGGAGGGTTGCGCTGGTCCTCTCTGATTCCCGTGACTACAGCGGCAGCTGGACGAGACCCGCAGCCCCTAAAAGGTCCATAAATCTCCCCGAGTGCTGAACGCACAGTCCTCCCAATCCTCGGTGCCCACATTACTGAGCCACAGACTAGTGGACTGAGGCTTCGCTTCTTTATATGGCTAATTTTAACCACGCACGGAGATGACACAATTAATATTCCGAGTGATCTTCCTTTCTATGAATGTTGCAGTAATTTAAAACTTCTCAGAGAACAGAAATGCTTTGCCAGAGTAAAGCATTATTATTAAATTGTAAAGCATGGCTTATTTGTCACAAGGAAGACTTCAGAATGATACCAATTTAAATGTACTGTATTTATATACTGTATGTTCCAGATTCTTTAAAAGGAACTGTTCTACGAACAGGGCCTGTGTATTACATCATTGCCATAATTGTTGTAAGACTGCTCTGGAGTATTAGAGAATTTGTGACTAGGCACTATGATTAAAGGGCAAAATCTGACAAATAGTATGTTGATACTACTCCATGTCTTTGTTGTTTGTCTAGAGATCTATCACCTACTGAGGGCAAATTCCTTTTTTTTGTGCAAGTGTATTGGTCAATAAAACATGATTCTGATTCTGATTGACAAACTTCTTCTTTGCCACTTCCTATATAAATGTAGGCCTGTGTCGCATGAATCTCAGAGAGCCTACATCAAACAACGATCTGGCAGTAGTAGAACCAGTGAAGTTTTAATATAATTACTCATTCCTCTGTTTACAATCAAGTAAAGTACAATGACCACTTAACCAATTATCACAACCATAGTAAATATAGACCAAATGGCTATAAACAGCACACGGACTGCTAAGGTTCTGTTTCTCATGCAAACCCCGCTCTTCACATTCTGGTTTAAGACATCTGGCCCAATCTGACAGATCAGTGGTAGTTGACAGCCCTACAGAAACTGAGCTGTCAGCAAGAACAGGGTAATGGCCGGGGCGGAGGAGGGTGTGGGAATGGCCACCTCTGTCAGGATCAGGTGTGGAAGGCTAACGACCAGGTCAGGCAGCCAGGCCAGGGTTGCGGTGGCAGTAAGAGGGAGGAAGGGAGGAGGGGATGAGAGCAGGCCTGAGAAGAGGACAGAGGGCATGACATTTGTCCCCTTGGAGCACCCCGCTCAGGAAGTGACTGGAGGGCTTCGCCACTTCCAGTGAACCAGTGCCTCTGTGTGGCCTGCTCTCCTGAAATACAGATGGCCTCTGCTGCCTCTGCTCCCCTGGGCTCTTGGAAGTGCTTGCATTAGAGGGTATCAGGAAAAAGTTTTTTTTCCATATAGGGTCTGTATAGTCTTTCTTTTTTCTGTTTTCTTTTGTCTCTCTTGTCAACATACACACACATACAAGCATATACAGACACTCACACACACACACAGACACAGACACACACATACACACACACACACACACACACACACACACACACACACACACATTTTCTTTCTCTCTCTCTCTCTGTCTTTCTCCATGTCATTCCCCACCCCACCCCTGTTGTCAGGTCAATAAATTTCTAATAATGAGAGCAATTAGCATGTTGTTACCAGTGGCAGGCCAAGTGACAGACTCTGTCAGTGTGAACTGGAGGTAGAGGCATGGCAAAGGAGCAAGGCACCAAACAGACCTCCCTATCCCCTGCTTCATCCATATGGTCCATCTCCACTATCCCTGCATGCTGAGGGGAAATCACACCTCCATTAGGGAAGTCTAACCACGAAACCTGACACTAATGATTCAGGAAGAGTCCATCGCTACCATGACGATCAAATACACAGCAACAGGAAATTATGTTGTTGTGGTTTATGATTTTCTTTTTGGTAATGTAGGGTATAGTTTGGTGATGTAGGTGTATGAATATAACTATTTTTATTTAGACAGTGTTGGGGAGTAACGAATTACATGTAACAAAATTACGTAATTTAATTACAAAATGTAACAGTAATTAGTTACATTACAATTAAATTACAGTATACAGGATTCTATTTTGAGTTACATCTGAATATCTTCTGCAGAAAAACATTTGTCTGAATGTTTGAATTGTCAACTTGCTGCCTAAAGGCAGTCTGCAGTTGTGAGGATGACTGCAATACAAGATGGAGAAAGTTTAGGCCTAGCCTATTGCAGGAAGGAAAAATTTGCTGTTCTGAACAGGTGCAGATATGCACTATCAATCCCACACAGAATAGACAACTTCTTAGTTCACCAAATATTTATTGTCAAATATTTGATTTAGCCTGCAACATTCTGAGGAGGTGTTGAGGTATTGAAGAATAAGGAGTTTAATAGGATTTACACAGCAGTCAGTTTTGAGCAATAGTGTCAGGAGGTTTTTAAATCTGGAAATGGTTGGAAGTTGACAATTCATTCAACATGTGTAAAAGTTATCAAAAAGTGATCAAATGTAATTAGTTACACTACTTTGTTAAAGTAATTGAAATAGTTACACTACTATTACATTTGGGATAGAGTAACTTGTCACACATTACATTTTCAAAGTAACTTTCCCAACCCTGCATTAAGATGTACTTACAGTATGTAGATGTGTTTTCTATATGAGAAAAGTAACAATGATAATATTTCTAGCAACATGTGCCATTGTACAATAATGTTTCTTTTCCTGGCATAATAAAAGCATAGATTCTTAGATGGCATTATGTGTTTATGTACATTTTATAAGGTCATAAAGGCCAGTTTTAGGAATGTTACAATAGCAGCTGAACAACTTGAGGTATGTTTACTCGCTCAGGTCAGTACCCACTGTTTCTCATAAATTTACAACTTCAGCTGACCTCTACCAAGTCACGACAACATGACGTACACCCAAGGTTGTTGCCATCAGAGCTTGGATTACAGTGAGTAGATTGAAGCTTCCATTGTGTCCTGAAATATGATGACTAGTCCAGTCAGTAATGAGCGTGCAAAGATCCTAAATCAAAATAAAGATACACCCATACTGTACAGGTGCTTTTAAACAGGTTGTCTCTTTGGATCACTAGAAACTATTGGGCTAGTTGAGATAGAAAAGCAGTTGATTAAAAAGAAATGTCTGTACAGTGGTAACTGCAGTCTTTTAATCTGATCTTTGTGATATTGAGTGCTGGCCATTTAAACAGTTGTCATGATCTGTTTTAGCATGTCTAATTTGTAATGGCTCTTGTAAGCTCAATTACTTGTCACCTACCAAAAATAAAAGTGAAAATGTTTAGTGGGATTTATGGCAGAGAAAATTAATTAAAGATAATCTGCCACAGATGGGGCATTTTCATCTATGTTAAATATAACAACTTGAATTGTATCTTCAAATTTGCATCTGAAATTATTTAAATGACTCAGCAGTCTGAAAATCATGTCATGTAGACATGACAACTAAAACCAGTTTTTTCATTCTGTCCTTTCACATGCTGCATTTTATCATGTATTTTGCACTTTGGCATGATATTTTCTACAGATATTCATGTCATGTATAGCTAATGTGTGTGTGTGTGTGTGTGTGTGTGTGTGTGTATGAGCTCCCCCCCAACACACACACACACACACCCACACCTTGTGCAATGCCATTCACCTAACTTCCTGGTCAAAAAGTCATTTGTCAGTATTAGGGTGGATCATGCGGAGAACCACCCGTAGACATTAGGGTTAGGACATGGCAGTTGAGTAAATAGCTCGGGTGATATCCACAGCGTATCCATTTCCACCCCTCAGACATGGGGCTGCTCTGCCTGCTCAAAGATAAACATTCATCACACTGAGATGAGGAGATGTTTTTGTGGCCAGACAGTCAGGTATCAACACCAGTCATCATCCTAAAGCCTTCCCCATTGGCTATCATATTTAAAAATGAGATTTAACCAATATTTTTAGGAAAGTAACTTTTGTTGCTTCTAACTCCAACAAGTAAATGTAGGGTTAACAGTTATACAAGTATTTTTACTAGTAGTCTAGCAGTGTAGCTGTAATAGTACTTTATGACAAAATAGATTTTTGTGAGTTGACATGGCAGCCTCAAAAGTATTTAGTCAAGAGTTATAAACACATAACACTTTTTATAACAGCAAAAGAATGGTGTCTCTTCTCCTGAACTCCTGAATACTCCTAAAAAGTCGGATCTTTTAATGATACTCAGGCTCCAAACAAATAAACAATAACTCCCCAAAACAATCACTCAGTTTCTTCAGAATAACTGGCTGGACTACGTCTGTGGCATGACTTGCTTGGTACTTGGGTCAAATCTGTAGACTTTGTTGGATAAAATCCTCTGTTTGGATATATAAACATAAACAAACATTCTACCAGCACCGCAGACTGTTCCTTTATGTGACTGATTTTAAGTCTGATTTCACAACACATAAAGTCTTAATTAAGTCTGTCTTTAAATACAACACAAAAAGAGCATAACAAGACCAACGCTGCAATGATGCTGATTGTTTTTGTGTGTAGTAAGATGTTCGTGCTCCTGTATGGTTGAGGTGGTGACACCCCCTGACCTTGGACTTGGGACCTGTTGATGTTGAGCTATTTACTCGCAGATTACAGGGATTGCCATGCGTCTGCCTTGAACCTCTTCCTAGTGCCCCCTGGAAAGGCCGTCTGACCTCCCCGCAGTGCATCCCTGATCCTGGCCCTCAGCAGCCTCCGGCACCAACACCCTGATATCTGTGTTATGCATAGATGGCTGGCAGCATTGTTGTTATTTTAATGTATGGTCATCAATCAAACTTCAGCTAGATGGAAGGGCGTAGGTCATCCTAGTCAGCCAGAGGTTGTGTTTTCCCCATTGCTTACTGGTGACCCAGGCAAAAGCTTGTAACTGCTCTGTATACCAATTGAAATGTTTGTTTGGATGGATATTTCTTATTTTGTTGTTGCTTTTGAGTTTGTGTTTAAATCCTAGACGAACAAGGGCAGTTTATGTGTCAGAGCTTTCCATATACCTTGAAGATTCTCCACAACTCTGATATGTGCGCTCACTAACCGGAGGTCAGAGAAATGCCCATTGGGATGTTGTGAGATGCCCCCGATCCACCCCTACATCCAGGCCACGCTATCCCAAGTTCACGGGCGTGACCCGGACCACTTGCAGCCTAGGCTACTGGCCATGTCTGGTCTAAAGCGGCTGGTCGGCCACTAAAGTATTCTATTTCCCAAACAACTCCAAACTGCGGCAGGGTCTGATGAAACATTCAATGATGATTGGGTTTCAGCCCCCCTTCTGCAGCAGAGGCTGGCTCCTGTTCCTCACACTCGGGCCCTTAACACGTAGGGCTGAGGGAACCATGACCCCTGTGGAGGTGGAGATGGGGGGTGAAGGGGTTGGATGGTTGCTGGTCAGGGACGCTTGGACTCCCTCACTCCTGAAGGGGCCCATGGGACCTATTTATACCATGTCGCGTACTTCTGACGGTAACTTTTCTTCGGCACCTCCAGAGCCAAGTGTTAAAAGAGGCCTGTTTAAAAATGGAGTAGCCCATATGTAGCAGCCCCCTTTTGCGTTTTTGAAAATGAGCTTTTCAACAGGTCGTGCTGTTCCCCATCCTCTGCCTCCTGCCTCTCGCGTAGCCGGGCATTCCGGGCCAAGGGCGGCCCTGTCGTTGACAGCACCCAGGATCTCTTGGCCTCTTTGTTTTGAGCTGAAAGTGACTCAGATGGATGTTCTGGAGAAAGTCCTTCCTTAATTAGAGGCCAAGGCTGTGTAATGGCATGGCTCTCTGGGTTCTCATGGGACCTGGGGGTGGGGGGTTGGATGGATAGTTGGTTGGCAGGGGTCGGGGAGGTTGGAAGGTAAAGAGGGTTAGTGAACCACTTTTGAGCCTTTGGGGCAATAATTGGACCTAAAGTACAGACCCAAAGCAAAACAACAATCTATGGCAGGCTTAAGAGACAAGAGGGTTTTATAGGAAGTTAGATGCACTCAGTGATACATCTGTGCCAGTAATAGGGCATCCAAAATACTGTGGAGACTCACTGTATAATTTTAGATGAGAAATGTATTATTAAAAACACTTAATTACATTATGTGTTTATATGTAAAATTAAAATAATATAAAATATGACTAGTTTCAAAGGCATTGGCAAATTATGAAGTTAATGCTTGCATAATGACTTCCTTTTTTGGAAAGTGAACATGCTGTAGTTTTGACCTGGCAAAAAAGCTCTGTCCTAGTTATGCATCTTTATGGGAGTGTTTTGTGTGGATACACAGCGTACAGCAGTCGAATAAATACACTGAAGCATCCAGATGAAAGAAATGCTCACAGCTACAATTCACCAACTGAATTTATAAGCTCATATCAGACTGGCAGGGTTCAGTCCATTCCACATAACCTGGACTGCTGACAAGCACATAACTTATATATAGGACTATTTATAATACTTCAGAGGGGGAATCGCAGCCATATTGTGGGGAAAATACTTGATTTTGTTACACTGGCAGAAAAAAAAATAAAGTGACAGGCTAACAGACTGTTTAAAATTAGAACCTCAGGACAAAACTTTAGTCAAATAAAATATACAAGGCAGACATTGGCACAGACAATACAATACATATACACATATTTACGTGTCCTCAATTCACCTATAGACATTGTGCAACTGACTTCCCAGTGAGCCCAGGTGAACTGAGGCTATTACTGTCGATGTGAATGCCAGTTATCCAGCATGCCCAGTGTTACACGCCAAAGGTGGAAGATACAGGTCAAGGTTGCCCTTGCCTCTACCAACCTGTGTCATATTTGACCTAGTAGTGTACCAATAAAAAATGTCACTGCTGCTGATTAATTGTCATGACAGCCCACCTATAAATCTATCTCTGTGTTCCACAGTTTCCTTCTTCTGCCAATTGGATCAACTGGGGAAATAAAATAAGGCATAGTCAAACTTTGCACCACTGAATAACTTAAATACCTATCAAGACTAATTCCTAAAGGTCTCAGTGAATCACTATAGAAGAATGCAAGTTTGTTGACTCCAACAACAAACCAAACATATGCTTTGAAATAGTTTACTGTGTTGTTCTGAATGGACAGAGAAAACAAATGTTTATATTCTGTTTAGTGTTGCTTGTTGTTATGCTAAATGCTACCTGGAGAATGGTGTGTGATAATTGTGGAAAGTGTATTGCACCTGTCCTTGCAATGCAAACATTAATGCAAACATGTACAAAAAAAGAAAAAAAAAAGACAGAAAGGGAGATACAGGGAAAGAGAGCGAGAGAGTAAAAGAGAAGAGTAGGTCTTGCTTGCAGAGTCAGGGTCCTAGGCCCAGTGTGCTTGGCTGGGGTCTCCTGGTAACTCAACCTGCGACGCAGTTGGACAACACAGCGTGATAATTGGGGAATTACAGCTGTTAGTCACAGAAAATACATTGCAGTTGTGGGGTATGGACCTTGGGGTGGGGGCACAGGAAGCCGAACTGTAATTTAGAGACAGTGAGGGCCAATTTCAAGCCTCTCCAACCCTGACACCCACCACCCACAACACCCCCCCCCCCCCCCACACACACACACACACGCAAAGACACACACACACACACACACATGCACCCACCCCACCCCCACCCCCCTGTTAGCCCCACCTGTTAAGAGAACCCGTGCCAAGCACAGACTAAACACAATCAATAAATAATTTATAACAATTAATTTTCCCTTCTCTGACAGCAGCCCATCTTTCAGTTCATGATGGAGATTAATTCCCCAACACAGAAGACCTGGCATGTGCTTCCGCTCTTGGACTGGCTCCTGTAGCAGTCTCTACCATCAGCATTCAGTCTTCACTACTCTGGCCAGCAAGACACCCCACTTAAGGATCGACTGAAGCTAATGAGTGATGGGCTGAAGTGCTAATTGACTAGGGTGCTAAGTGTCTTTGTCATTTACCAGTGCTGGGCTACTACTTTGAATCATGCTTTATCTGCCATGTTAATGCTATTGTTGTTGTTGCTGCTGTTGTTGTTAAAGGTAAAATAAAGTAAAAGCTAAATTTTTGTATGATGTAAATGCATCTTGCCCAAAGCATCACAATCATTTCTATACAGTTAAACAAACTTTTTATGTTAATGAGAAATTGTATCACAGAGCTATAGCTACAGGTAGACCTGCCTAAATGATGCCATATTGCAGTCATACATAGACATTGACAGTAAATTGACATAAATCCTTCCACTGCCTGCTGGCCTGTGCCAATCAATCCTGTGCTGTGGGGCTGGAAATGCATACAGTTAGACTATATGTGTTTTACAGATGGAGCATGAAGGGGACTGGCCACCTGTTGAAGCTTCCTCTCAGAGAGGTCGGAGAAGCTTATCTAATAAGATGGGGGTGGGGGGGGGGGTGGTGCACGGTAATCAGGAGTATGACATCCAGGCCATAGAGGTGGGTTTGTACAGGTTAGGTTTACAGTTAGACGATATTAAGACTCACATGTTACACTTGTTACACATATAAACTGCTCCCCAGATCACAGTTCCCATTGTGCTTGTGATGCTTGTTCAAGCCTCGTCGAGTCAGCATGTTTACGCGGGCTGAAATTGGAGAAATAACAAACAAGCCAAACAAGGGGAACCCCCTGGGACTCATCTGGAAAGCCCATCCGGCCCACACCTTCACTGACCCCCGCCCCCAACCTCCACCCTCTCCCTATGTCCCCCCACTGTACCCCCTGGGATGCCTGGCAAGGATGGGGATAGTTCAGCATGATTAACACCAGCGCGAGAATGACGCACTGGCTCAGACCCGCTCCAGGCTGAATGGCCTCCCTGGATACAGCCGGCACTGGGAAGAAGCTGACCCATACACTCTCATTGGCAAAGCCATGCCAGTGCGGGGGGCTTCTGTCAGAACAGCCGTCTAAGGATGGTGTTAATGTGGCAGCCAGACCCACTTAAAGCGCTAACCATATGTGAATAGATGGAGACATTTTGATGTTTTATGAGAATGAGGAGGGCACAGTATAGTTCAAGATATAGGAATGGTTTGGTTGGATTGGTTAATCCATAGATTGCCACAGACATCCATGTACACACAGTGCCATACACTTTACCTGCAGAGCAAGATTATCGTGGATTATCAGGTGTATAATCCTGTGCACTATCTGTGACATAGCTAGGACCGGTTTTACACATTTACACATTGCACATTAAAACAAAACCCTCGATAAAAAATCCATTATGAACATCCAGAATGCAATAAAATGGTGAAAGTAAGAAATCAGAAGTCCTAATTTGTCGATTATTTCCATTATAGCTATGTGGCTATATGTGACATGTGTGACATATGGCATCACAGATGCTGTAAGCAAGTTTGTGTTTGGAATAATATCTTTACAAGCCTGTTTTTCCTTGAATTTCCTAAAGGATAAGTAAAGTTTGAGCCATTGCTATCTCTCTCTTAGCCAAAATAACTGCCTGAAAGTGTCACCAAAAAGCAGCTGAGCGAGTTGGTATAGGACTGGGATAGTGTACATGAGACTGAAACATGACACTGTGCAACCTAAGAGGGTTGAAGTGACCAGTATCAAAGATTTTTGGTGCTACCGTATGTACTGAAAAGGTGATTAATTGGTTCACTATGTGGTTTATCAACTTTTTACCACTAAAATTCAAATCTTACCTATACATTTTAAAAATCAGTTGGTTTTGTAATGTAGGTTGAATGTAATATGTCTATTCTGTGGTAACACAGCCTTTTACCACTATGCAATTGCCACATTACTTCACAGAATGAATGACTGAATGATCCGACTAAAAGAAGCCCATGATTCTTTGGCCCATAAAAGACACTCAAACAACAATTCTGATTCAGGATTACACAACATGGTTGTATTTAGTTGTGTGTATTATCAATAATATTCTAGGGTTAGAATCTATGTGACCATGTTTGTGTTTATAAGATATCTGTACATAATATTATAATCACTGCTGTGACAAGTCTTCAATTTGAGAAGTCACAAGAAGAGAATGCAGTGATGGTCTACTGAAAGTTCATTCTGATGACATGTTTCTGGGTAAGCTACTTTGATACTGGTGAGATGAGAGTCCTATGGACAGAGAATGAGAGATAGATAGATAGATGGGTAGATAGATACACACAGAGAGAGAGAGAGAGACAGAGAGAGAGACAGAGAGGGAGGGAGACATGATCAGCCATGTTAATGGGCCATAGCTGATGGGATTGTTCATGGCCGCTGGCCCAAGAGGACCATCACTGTCAGCACCTCAATACAACTCTCCATTCCCCAAAATGAGAGACAAAAACTCAATCAAACTAGGGCCTGTGTATGTCCATGTGCATAAATGTGTGTGTGTGTGTGTGTGTGTGTGTGTGTGTATTAAGGCAAAAGAAATAACACAGTAACAATGTTTACTATCCAGTAATAAGCAATAGTCTTACCACTACCAGTGACCAGCATATGTCTGCAGCATATAATATAAGTTGTATGATATTCTGACATTTAGTATCAGATACCACCACTTGACTCTAATTCATATTTAAAGCTAAGTGCACAGACTGTTTACACTAGCTACTAGGTTTGAAACAGGATAAGCTATATCAACATCAATACAAACCAATGGGTTAGAGTTCTGACAGTGTTTACCACTGATGACAAACGAATATCTTTCTACAGTACACCAACCATAGCTGTGTTATTGTCCTTATTTGAGCCATTAAACAATTATTACTACAATTTCTTTACCCATACATTTATTATCTTAAAGTCATATTGTAGTGAATTAGGTTATTGTGTAAATTTTCCTTACTGATACTACTAATCTTGTAATTTTTTCAGTTTATCCATGTTATGCTTCCGTGTTTACTAAAATTATATTTAATTTAAAAATGTTTTTTTGTTTGTAATTTAGTATATGTATTGCATGTTGCTTTGGATAAAAGCATCAGCAGAGAACCCATAAGCATGTAGCCATAACCCTCAGTGTTAGCAGCAGTAGGAGCAGTAGGCTCTGGTCAATCCTCCACCAGCCTGTTCTTCTCTTTCACCGTCCATACCCGATTGCACCACAATCGCCCGCCACTTCCTCACTGTTCGCTTCCCTTTTTTCCAGCGCCGGTGCCAACAAAGCAGACCCCCCACTCCGTCCCTGGCACAGTGCCCATGTTAAGTGCCCAACACAGGCCATTCGGCGCCTCTCGCGCTTAGCGGCCCACGTTGTAGTTTTTGGCGCCACCATGGGAGCCTGGATTAGCCGCTGCCGTGCCCTTAAAATCTGCCAGAGCAAGACCACTCAGCGTGCTGTGCAGAGACAGCGTAAGCATGGATTGGATAGTAACCAGGCCGGAGCCCACCCCCGGCGGAATACCGGCCCCAGCGGGCCAGCCATCACAACGCCACCTGGCCCCTGCCATGAAAAAGACCAATAAAAAAACAGTGCTCTTGATATCTGATCTAATTGAGCTCATCAGTATGAGCAACGGAGGGGGAGAAGGAGGAGAAAGAGGGGACGGGGCATGGGAGACTTCAGAGTGGAGGGGTGGGTGGAGGGGTAGTGTAGGGTAGTGTTTGTCTGCCAAAAAAATAATAATAAAAGCCTGGGAAGTTCTGCAAATGAAGTATTCCACATGGCGGTCTATAAAAAAAAGAAGCAGCGTGATAAAGTCCAAATGGTGCTGCTTTCAGAATTTCAGGCAGGACCATACCACCTTTGAGGAAGAAAAGCTACCCCCGCCCCCAATCCCCCAACTCAACCCCAACTCTAATAAGAGTGATTTCCCCATCTACTGTTCAATGTTTCTCATCCTGACAAGAGCTCACCCTTGTTGTTTCCATCCTCCTTCTGGTCCCAGATAATTTTGTTTTGAAAAAGCAATGGGTCAGATTTCAGCACATGGAAAGCCACCATTGCCTTTGGGGTTGCTGGTTGGCCTTTTTAATGTGCCGGTGTGCCCTTCAAGCCCTTCTGCTTTCAGAGTCTTTTGTTTGACTACTGCCAGTTGAGAGACTTGGCCGCCTTGGCAGGTGGTGATAGGGACATACTCCATAATGTTGGACACGCACGCTAAAGCTCTTCTTAATAGCTGCCCAGATCAGAAGAGAGGAAGGGAAAGAGAAAGAACCAGAGAAAGAGAGAGAGAGAAAGAGAGAAGTTGAATTCAGCTCAGTTCATCAACATGGATGAGTAAACACAGATTAATTCCTCTTATTGACACACCAATTACAAAAATTATATTTTTTCCTGTTTACATGGATAGTCTTTCATATAATGTAGTCATTGTTTAGGACACATACATGTAGCAAATGTATTATATACATGAAAATAAATAAATTTACCTTTTGCCCCTAATATCATGAACAAATTTAGGGTAAATTAGCAAATAAAGAAACGTGTATCGTTACATTACTGCTTAATTTGAAGGGGATATAAGGTGGATTACTGTTCATTGTGTACCTATGTAACCATATCTGGGGCTATTACTATGGCTCTGGCACAGTAAGTTCGAAACGGAACTACATTGCACTTGCTATAAACACCAAGGTAGGTTCTCTCTGCCTGATGCTGGGCACATTCCTTTGCTTTTGTCACAGTTACGCTTGAAATTACAGTCGGAATATTTGGGTAGTGGTAACTGAGCAAAACGAGGAAAGAAACCGCAAAAAGTGAGCACTTGTGGAGTGAAGAGGTAAAACCGATCCAGTTCAGCTTATCCCTGGATATAAACAGCTATTAATGTTTGGGTCTCACTCAGGAAAACACTGGCGACTGGCAACATTCTTGAAAAATATGAGGCAGATAGAATTATAATGGTACTAAAAAAAAGGGCAGTAAGATGTGTCGAAACTTTTAAGCTAAACATCCAAGGAATAAACTGTTGATCTGTTAATCACAAAATTGCGGTAATGTGTTTTCTCATGGTCAGTGCCCATGTTTCCTCACCCTGGGAAGCTAGCTACAGTAAAGGCCATTCGCTCAAGGCCATGACAATTAGGCCAACTATAATTAGGCAACATTTGTTTACGTTGCTTAGCAGAGACAATAGGGAAAGTGATTCACAAGAATTAAGACCATGATGATTATACAGTAAGTGAAGTGTCACCTTCTAGCTTAAGTGCTAAATGAAATGTGGGGATGACAATGTCTCTAATGTGTTAATAGTGTAAAGTATGTAGCTTGGAGAGGTGCTACATGCATTCAGGACTCATCATGCAAAAATCACCTTGAACAAGAAGTGCTGTTTTTAATTCTCTCATAAAAGGTTAACAAACAACTGGTCTACATTCTAAAACTCCCATGCAACATTTAAGTTGACAAAAGGACACATTTTGTTTGGGTCTTTTCGCACTGCTTTTTCTGTAAGGAATGCGTTTGCCACACAGGAAGAATTTGCCTGTAAGTAATTGAATGGGGCCCGAAACAATATTGCCTGACCATTTCAACACCATTTGTTGGTGTCAAAAATGTAGCGAAGCGGACCACCATGTCAGACAGCAACAAAGCCGAAAGAGACAGAGATGGGAGGGGACGCGTCTGAGTGAGGGGGCACCACCTCACTGTGAGATGTCAATAACTGCCACATCACCCCGGAGTCTCTGCTACCAGTGGCCCTTGGGCTGGTCGTCCATCCCTGTGTGTTTTTCACACCTGCCCCCTCCGTCATACATGCCTACCAGCGTGGGCCCAAACCCCTGGCCAACTTTAGTGTCCTGTCGCGCTGGCTGTCACCCTCCTGGCCCTGTTGTCTGTCTCTGTGTGTGTTCCCCGGGGATCCCGCCTGGTACACAGGGCCAACGGCAGGAGATCAAAGGCTAAAGTGGCTTACCAAAATACTCTAGCGCTGTGATCCACACTGGGATCCACCAGGCTAGCATTACGGGTGCCCCGGCCCACACACACTACAGCCCACTTTGGCCCAGCCAAGCCCCACCAGGAAGCAAGGCTAGGCTTGTTTGCATTAAATAGCAGTGTTAGCATTAAAATTGCTAATCAATGTGTGTTTGCAGTGCTAAAAAAGCTGTATACAGCACCTGAGCTATCCTGTCCAGAGCTTTGAAGATATTTCAAATAAGTGAAATTTCTCAAACAATCTTTCTCTAGCAAAAATACCCCTCTGTCAAAGACAAAATATTCATCACATGACTCTAGTATCAAACATCAGATATAAAAATATCACACATTTACCTAGTGCATTAGTGCATTATCATCATTATTAAGTGCATTATCAACATTATTAACATCTCTGTGAAAATGAATAGGTTGCATGAATACAATTAACTCAGAAGACATACACTGAACTTGTTTGCCACATCTATCCTGAAACACGACAGAATAAACAAGGTGATGGATGTTTCAGCAGCTGCAAGGCCTCTATCCACTGGGCTAATAATGCAGATATAATTGCTTAATGTGCATCGTTCTGTGGCCCCTGCAGCTCATCCATTTGGGCACATGGCATGGCCTGCTTCGCCCAGGGGTAGACAGGCCTACAGGGTTGGAAGAGTGCTGGGGATCCCCATGGCTTTTAGACTAATGGGGGTGCAAGACCACACAGAGAGCCAAGTTGTGTACACACATGCGCAGAGAGAGAGAGAGAGAGAAAGAGGGAGAAAGAGAGAGAGGAAATCATACTTATGGGTTTACCTGACCTTGTGGATAACCTGCAATGTAATACGACTCTTTTTAGATCCTATTATAGGCATTTAAACAGATGTGTCATGGGGCGGCAAGTTTGCATCTCATCTGGTAAGGGTATCTCCTGTAACCAAGGGTATTTTAGTATGGAAGCGAGAGATATAATACATCAAGTTACCTGATGAAATATGGGTACAGAAGGAAGGAACTATACAGAAATAGTGTATGGAATGTTGAAGTGTACATTTCTGTGAATCCATACTTTACGCTGATCCACAAGGTCACACATGTACCTAGCATGCACACACACACACACACACACGTACACACTCAACTACACACACCTTCATCTGGGTGGGCAAATCCTGAAGTTGTGCTTTGAACGGTTTTGTTGTTGTTGTTGCCGTTGTTTTTAAAGGGCTCGTCTTCAAAGAAGGTGTTTACTGGGGGGCGGCACGGGGCCTACCAGGGCTCCCCTGGGTCTGGGGCTGCTCCCCTGGTCTCTAGCCACCCTGCTCTAGGGAGGAGCAGGACAAATGACCCCTCGGTTGCCTCTTCAGACCAGACCACCACCCACGGCACGGGGCTATGGCTTTAGAAGCAGGCTTCAGTTTCAGAGCAGCATCTCATAGAATTACATTGGCCTTTAAATTGTTAAATGTGCAGCCCTTTGCAACATTTTTGTATGCGTGCACACCCACACATACACAAGCATGCACGCTTGCACAAAGAAACACACCACCCTCACCACTTATATACTCACCTCACATGTATATATATACTATATTATACTACGCCATAAGCATACTGGTCAGTTCAAACTAAAATTCAACATCATATCAAATTGGTAGATCATTGTTATAACTAATTATATTAGGGCCATGTCAGTTTTCAGGTAATCACCAGTGTGTTGCTTTACCAGTGTGCTGTCTCATCACAACATGCAGAGAGCAAGGTGGTGTTGCTGCGCTCAAGATGTGTAGACTTCCAGGTGCATAGAACCAATGCAATCAGAGAGGAGTGGGAGTAGGTCGCACAGATAAGACAACAAACTCTATTATTTAGCAGCTCTGCTATTCTCACGGTTAAATAAATAAAAAAAATCCTTTTTTGTAGACTCTGTTGTCTTATGCACAGCGTGCGACCTACTCCCACTCCTCTTCATCACAACATGCACCAGGACATTTGTCCCAAAAGCGGTCTTATGCAGAGTCAGGTCACCACTAACTAGCTTCTGCCTAAGCAGCTGTGGTACTGAGCCGAGAGTGAAAAGCTCCAGAAAGCAAATGTCCCGTCACCCTTAAAGCAGGGGCCTGACATTCACATGGCGCTGGGGTCATCGTCACTATTCACAGAATCCAGAGCGGAGCTGAAACTCAATCTGAGGATACAGACTTTCAGTGCCAGAGAGCAGGGCAAAGGCATCCATTCCCAAGATCCAGCAATCATCACTGCAGACCACTCTCCCACAGCTCCGGAACCTGAACATCTTTGATCAGCCTGGAGGAAACGGCTTGGTGGAGTATAGTTCTGAAAGATGTTCTCTTAGCAGATACTGGACTTATATCCCCAGCAGTTCATGCCATCCAGCAGTTAGAGAGGGAGCCATGGAATCTCCAGCTATCTCGAAAACTAGCGAGCGTGTAAAAATAACCATCTCCCTAATCGTTTCTAAAGAGGACTCTGGGCGTCATTATCCATCAGCATTCTGCAATTTATGCCGTATAACTGCACAGATTTCATTACAGGACTCAAACAGAGTGCACTATATTTATCTCGTTAATGAGGGGTGAGAATTCCTGACACTCTTCAAGCTAATCTCAGTGTCTGGCACAAAGGATGCTGGGGGGGCCCCCCACACGGATCCATGTCTCACCTCTGCCCCACCCACCCCAGTAACACTTTCCGCACCCCCCACCCCCACCACAAACACATACACACAGCCCCCACACTACCCTCGCCCAACATTTGAGCTGCCTCCTCGTGCCACGCCTCGTCTGGACACGAGTCGGCCTCTGAGTATTTCCGAGGGGACGGCACGCAGCGGTGTTTATGGCCAGAACTACAAAAGCCCAATGAAACACTGAGGAGCACACTCCCCGAAAACCTTACACCACTGTAAAACTACAGAGAACAAGAGAGCCAGGAGAGTGAGGGGATAAGGGTGTACATGTGGGGGGGGGGGTTCAATGGGGACCCCAACTCACTGCTTCGGTGTCAGGTACCAGCAATGAAATGGAAGGTTCACAAAAGGATTGTCTTTCCAATGTTGTGATCATTAATAGTTGTTGGCTTGTCTGTCTCGCCCCCTTGTTTGGGTCATAATTAGCAGTGTGCTGGAGCAAGGCACAAAGCTGTCGATGATGTCCCAGAATATTCTTAATAGACAGCTGTTCGCCCTGGTAAAAGCACCACACCATTGATCTGTTTCCCAGCTGTGCTCCCCAACTGCAGGCGGTCTGTAAATAGCCAACTGGAGCAACCAGACAAAGTTGTCTGATGTACAAGGTACACAACCTACTATTTAGGAATATAATTGTGAACACATAATATGTTACAGTTATATGGACATAATGTAACCAACAGAAAAGAGCTTGCACACGTCAGCTTTAGATGCATAATCAAATGTTTTTGGTGTTAAAGGTCATTTATTGCACACTAAAATACACCTAACTTAATACTACAGCGCAAATTCTTTTTATGTATTGCCTCAATTTCCCCCAACTGCTGTTTAACTTTATCTTAATTTAAAGTTGTAATCAGCTAAGTTACATGCTCTGCAGGCCAATATATCTTGTAAACTAAAATAAAAAATTTGTAGTGTATACTAAACCAAATATTTAAAGCTGTTTGGACATACTTTATTACATGGGCCAAACAAATTTCTGTCCTGAAATACTTTAATACTTGAATTTAATTTTAATTATGTAACATTTTCCTGATGTAAGTGAGATACACATTTGTGTGTTAGCTTCATCAGACTGCCATGGTGTTCCTCATTAAAGCATGATTCAGGGTACCCATCTAATTCAATGGAAAACAATACCTCTCTGTCAAACCGTTAAGTCCCTTGTCTAATTCCTCTCTGTTTGGATAGCATATCATAAGAGCTGGACTGTCTAGCCACTCTGAGCCATCTTAGACTATCAATAAGTGAGGACAATCCTGGTCATCACCAGGGCACACCAGACACCTAAAGGGCCCTTGACTGGTACAAGTTGCTGGAGCAGAGGTTAGTCAAGACAAACAGAGCCTTGGTTTGGCTCCTGGGTAGTGCACACATAAATCTGGGGGTCCCCTGCAGTAATCCCCACACCGCTGCAACACACCAGCTCTCGAGGGCTCAGAGAGAGAGAGAGGGGAGATCCTTTAGGCAATGTCCAGAGCATTGTAATCCCCCACAGTAATGTAATCTGTGGCTCGAGCCCTGTCCTATACACAAAGCTGTCATGTGGGGGTGGCCACTGGTCTGGCCAGCGTCTTTATGACTCTGAGCAGGTGTGAGGTCAGAGAACCTGTCTACTGCCTTTGCTGGGTTAAAGATTCTGTAAGATTCAAGCTATATCTTAAACAGTCGCATGGCACTGTTTAGCTAACGCTGTATTAAATAGAGCACTACATGTGGTACAGTGAGGTATTTAGAGAGTACCCACTACTAGTTGGTTTGTACACAAACTTCGGTAAAGAGGTTTAAGTTGTTTCTTCACATACTGTTGGTGTTTCTACCCATATTTTCCTTCAGACAGACTCTTTAAAGGGAGATTAGGCACCAGATTTGTAGGTTAATTTACCTCCTTTGTAGTCACTTCATGATTAAATGGCTCATTACAGAGTGAATTATAGGCTCTGAGATGCCTCTAGCGTATATACTCCAGTTATTACTCTGGATCTGAAACAGAGTCAGAGGATATGAAACTGAAAGTTAATGAAACTGACATCAAATTCATGAGTCATTGTCAGTCAATGTAAAGCTAATCAGCAGCTATAGGGGGGCTCTAGAGATGAGATAAAAAAAAACAACAACAACAAAAAACCATCACAGTCTTGCTTGATATGCCTTTAAAACATGAGTTCCTTAGCCAGGCTGATTTTGAAATCTTAACTGTGATTGACTGGAATTTTTCATGTACTATAACAAGCAATGAGATAATGAAACGTAATGAAATACAGTTAAAATCAATATGGCAAAATGTTTGTCTACAAGCAACAAACAAATGTATGCATACACTTGTTAGGTAGGCCCTTGCCTGCAGTCCTACTGTATGTATGAAGGACAAAAAGTTTTTTGCTGCTATTTGCAACACTTAAAAGCCAGGCATGTGTTTACCTCTGCTTGTCCAGACCACAGAGGTCATGTCAAGGGTGCTAGCGCTGTTGACCTTAGGGTGTACAGGAGCAGGGTGTTCCTCTTCCACCCCCGCAGTGTCAACGGGTCCTCTGAGGATACCCCAGCCCTCAGTGACACAGAGCTGTCCCCCAAACAGCAGAGGATCACCCCAGGGGATCAGACTGGGAGGCATATGGGGACGCATTAATCCCAAAAGGCTTTAAGTGACCAGAGAGGGGAACTGTGGCATATCAACATATCATAATGTATAGAGGACATAGAGTACTGGCCCATAGTATTGGCCCATCAATCAAAAATGCAGAGTGCACCCTTGGAACCCCTTCATGTGGTCCTGGATCCAGTGGTGGGGATAGTGATTAACTGTAGCGTAATGCGAGGTAAAGCATGCTGGGTGACAACAACTGTCTACACAGAAAAGTCATCAGGTCAGTCCTGCTCAGGAGGGAGTGGGAGGGGTACTGGCTACCCCACATCAGACCACTGTTCCCTGTCAGTCAGAGAATTATGTCATTGATGAACAAACTGCGGTCACCTTTTTGAACCAACCCTACAAAAATCGGGCCTAGACAACACACAAAATTATATGCTATTATTAAGTATCAAAGCACCTGTGGCTGAAAAGTACCAATAGGGCATATAATAAGGTAGCCCAATGATCGTCTTACTACAAAGATTGAAGTAGTGGTGTTGCATTTGACTACATTGTTTCATTTAGGGGTGGGATTCGTCTTAAAATACTGAAACTAAACTACAATGTGCATCTTACTTAACCCATGTCCGTCACGTTTTAAAAGGATCCGTTTTTTTCTATTTGATGACAATTTTAGCCATCTTCCACGGTGAACCGTTTAGCATGCACCGGATGAACTTGACAGATAGAACGGGAAATGATCTGACGCTGTCCTTGCGTCTAAATTTATCCGTCTTCTCTGTTCAGGGAACTTGTAAACAATCACGTCTGGCGGGTTTGTTTGCCAATACTTTGATTCCCGTACTACAAGACAACGTCATAAGGCATGTGAGGAAATTTGAAAGCGCAGGAGGCGCTGGTGCCACTTGATCGTTACAATATTTTTTCCGCGAGTTAGGCTACTTTGTTGCCACTGCCGCGAAACAAATATGTCGGAGCCTAGTGGAAAAAGATTAAAAACCAACCTGCCGATCTGTAAGACCCACCATGTATTTGTTGGCAGTAAAGCTAAGCAGAATCTCCCAGCAGTCGTGGAGGAGAGTCTGTGTGGCGTTTCGACTTTAATTATGGAAATCGCCTACAGACTTGAAGCACTGGTAAGGGACTCACTCACATTGATTGGAATGAATTAAGTTACTATTTACACTGTAAACTACAAGTAAGTTAACCTAATGCATAGCCTTCAAAATAGGATGTTGTGGAATAAGCAAATGGAATGGAGAAGAGGACACAAAATCAAAAATAGGCTGCATCAGTCATAGCTGTTATGACGTCACTGATGGCATTAAAAGAGCTGAGATTTAAACTAGGCTACCAACATCATGAAGGAAAAATCTGAGAAGAAATGGAAATATTGTTATCTACGCAATATGTTTTCTTGGTCTAAATGGTTGTATAGTTAGTATAGTTAACATATTTATTCATTTATTACTCAAATCAGTCTGGATTTCCTTATTTTAAACATTCCAGATTGCCTCACCACAAGGAAACAACAAAAGCACTCTGCATCAGTGACAGTGCACAGGCTGTAGGCACATTTGTGTGTTCATTTCCGATTTGCTCAAGGCAAAGCCTAGTTATGTGTACTACGGCCATAACCATGACCTCAATCTCTGTTCCAGGCAAAGATATTTGAACAGGATAACTTGGCCCTTCCTAGAGTTGCAAGCTTCTTCCAGTTGCAGTCTGAGAAGGAGCAGGAACAGGCTGAAGCTATGCTCCATTTTCTGAATGAGCGTGGAGGACAGTACTGTAACAAAGACATCAAGGTACCGTCTGTCTGTTACCGTTATGGCCATGCCACCACCCACTTGTACATTGTTATAGTAAACAAACTTGCACATGGATAAAGGAAGATGTGTGGAGATGTATAAGGATGAATGTAAACACACCAGATAAATTTAGTGCCACCACTAACTTCTTCCAAATTCTTCCTCTTGCTTTCCCTAAAAAAACACAGTATTCAATTTAATATACCATTAAAGAAAGGGTCTAATCTAGTAAAAGGACAACTTGACAGGGTTAATCTAGTAAAAGGACAACTTGACAGAAATAATGATGTGCAGTGTGATCTCTTCTTTGTAAAAAATAAATGATGAACTATTGGAGCCACACTTTTCTCCTTAAATAACCATATACCGTATACCTTTCTAGGGTAGGAGAAAAGGAAGAAAAAAAGGGCACAATATAGAGGAAGAATGGAGTATGTTGGGGGCAGGGGTTGGGGCTAAAGGGGAGTGGGAACCCCCTTGTGGGTTGAGGGGGATCTCTGTCCTAATGCCTGTCAGGGTATATGTTTCCTCTGAGTTCCGGAAAATTGGCGAGATTAATGTGGTGGCAGAATGGCGGAAGGACACTGCATTAATTGTAGTTCCAGATGTAAGCCGTGGCACGGCCACTAACACTAAGTTAGGCTATGGCCCTCCCTCGGGTTGGGTTTTATGAGTCATGTATAATCAATCCGGACTGAGAGAACTTGGGGTCCATCAGCAGCAATTTGGAACACCTCGTTATCCATTGATCTGCAAAATAATCTTGTGCATAGACATAAATGTCCTTGTTTTTCCTTTGTTTTTCGTGTCTTAAATTATAAAAAGAGACTGTTTTTTTAAAAGTAATTTGATCTCTGACAAAAAGGTAAAGCAAAACACGGCTTGGTGTTTTACAAAACATGGATTTTCAGGCCACAGAACTTGCTGTCTGCAGTTGTTGTTTTGGAAACCAAAAGTAAAACAGAAACATTAAAAAAAATAGACTTAAAAACAGTTTCACTTCATATATTGATAGCTTCAATACATAATTTCAAGTCTATAGGCAGGTAGATAGGTGCAGCTTTATCATTGTGTTTGTATGTTCATTTTTTGCACTGTGTGTGTGTGTGCGACGGTGTGTGTGTCAGAGACCCAGTTGTGAGGCTGTTTGTGGTCTGCTCCCTGCTCTGGAACTAGCACTGACTCAGTGGAAAGAAGAAATAGCAGTCATGATTGAGCTCTACCAGATCGCCCACGAACATGGTGACCCTCATTCTGCCAGTGTGGTCAAGAACCGCTTTCTGACCCCGCTCATCCCAAAGGTCAAGCTACTTGGTGACCTCTTGACCAACGCTCGGAGATTGGGCTGTACCGCTGATGGATCGGCCGGCTTTGGTGAATACCTGATCGATCAGCTCCAAGAGGAGCTAACCACCTCTGCTTGAGCCACCTGACTCACTCCTGCCCCAGGCAATCAGGTGCATAAAACAACCAGCCCAGATCTAGGGCCTTCCGAATTCTGTCCTCCCTTTGCCTCATTCTGTAGTGGGTCAATTCAGCCCAGGGATGGGAACCTGTCACATATTTATCCTGTTTTCTAACTGTGTGTTTAAAGTAAAGTTTTTTTGTAGCGTATTTTGTGGTCCAGGGCTGAAAGGGTTAAGATGTCACTATTAGTATGGAGAAGGTAGGCCAAATTTGAATGATGCTAGTAGACTATTTATACAGTTACCATTGAAATGTAATAGTAATCTACTGTTCCTGTGGCCTTTTGTTAATAGGTAATCCTTGACTTTACCCAAAGATATTTATGCTGCATTTATAATATAATTCTAGCCCATCTTCACTCATAGTTTTCTGTCTGGAATAATTATCAGACAGGAGTTTACCTCTCTAATCACATCACATAATTATGCACTCAAGTGGAATAGCTGGATTTAAAGTAGACATTATGCACTATATTAAGAAATTAAGCAGGGTGTTTTGGCAAAGGTCCTTGTCTTGTCATTTTCATTGTGTATTTTTTGCTTCACCTTCTCAATGTCAAGTTTTGACAGACTGTTCTGATATTAAAAATATAATAATAAAAAAAAGCTGAATGCAAATATCTTGTTTATTATGCTGAATGGGGTTGCATGTATTGGCCAAACAAAAGGTGATAGAATAAGAGGTTAAGTGTGACATTTATGACATTAGGGGTCACTGAGGTCAGGCAAGCCTCAAACGAAATACCAGTAGATGCATTGGCTATCTCAAAGAACAGGCACAAGGGAGAATAAATGCAACAAACTCACTACCGCCATCTTTTGGCAAGGCTGACGAATGTGAATGTTTTAAAAGGAAATGAAGAATGTGAAGAATATATTTTTCGTCATGCATTTAGCGCTTAAGTATGTCGAAAATATGTAGGGTAGGTTAGTCAAAAATCAAGCCTATGGTTAATTAAACCATACGAACAAAAGACAGACACTGATGGACATGAAACAAAAGAAAAACATAACAAAGTTTCAGTTATGACTAGGAAAAACTGGAGACGGTGTTCCTCTGGGCCTGTGATAAGTTTTCAGTAGACAATATCTGACGAGAAATTAATTATTTGTAAGTTTCTTCAGGCTTTTTCTTAACTGCCCTACAAAACAACCAAAAACTGAAAATGCAGTAGCCTTCTACAAAGCACATGACACAATGTTTTTATTAATATTATTTTTTAACTATGTCTGAAAGGATGTCTTGTTTTTCTATATATAGGCTATATATAGGCAACACCGCACTGTTTATACACCGCATCAGTTTGCGCATTATTGCTGTTCGAATAATATTTAGACCTAATAGGCCTATGCTACATACTTAGTCGTATTATTTGAGTACGTCCTTAAAGTAAAAGTCATGATTAAAATAGTTAAACAACTCTTAAGATCTTTAGAAACACGGGATGATGGCTGAAATAACTACAGTTAATTTCTCCCCCACGCCCACGCTACAACGTGCAAATCCATTGGACAGTTTGGCGGCTGATCACGCCCACAAACTAGACCAAGTAGCATAAAACACACTCGGGTTCTCTCATCAGCATCAGGTACCACCAGGGTACAAACGACTTGACTTGACTTGACTTGAGTGGAGTGAAGTGAGTGAGTGGAGTGAAGCTTACAGTGCTGAACACTCAGGCCAACCGTACCCTGCTCAGCAATAGCTAACGTACAAAAACTGTACATAACAGACTCATCCAAACTTTGACAGAAATGGAGCTGTCGGATATATCTTTCCCCATCACGGCTGCCGATGACTTTTATGATGACCCGTGTTTCAATACCAGTGATATGCATTTTTTCGAGGACCTGGACCCGAGACTGGTTCATGTTGGCTTGCTCAAGTCCGATGACCATCACATCGAGGACGAGCACGTTCGGGCGCCAAGCGGACATCACCAGGCGGGCAGGTGCCTGCTTTGGGCTTGCAAAGCCTGCAAAAGGAAAACCACCAACGCTGATCGCAGAAAAGCGGCTACCATGCGTGAGCGGAGGCGTCTCAGCAAAGTTAATGACGCTTTTGAAACACTGAAGAGGTGCACGTCCACCAACCCAAACCAAAGGCTTCCGAAAGTGGAGATTCTCCGAAATGCCATCAGTTATATCGAATCCCTTCAGGCTCTTCTGAGGAGTCAAGATGAAAATTATTATCCCGTTCTGGAGCACTACAACGGAGACTCGGACGCATCCAGTCCCAGGTCAAACTGCTCCGATGGAATGGTAAATAAACGAATGAACACTAGGCTAAACAGTACACACATGCTAGTGTATGTTTATTTTTATCTATTTCAAAGTATAAAAAATAGCAGTCGTTAGAAGAACTGAATAGTTTAATTGGAAATTAGAACATCGAAATTATGTCTTACTGTAGAAAATAAATCACTCTGACCGCCGTAACTTATTGTTTTTTTTTATAAATAGATGGATTTCGGTGGTCCAACATGTACATCCCGCAGGAGAAACTATGACCGCTCTTACTTCACAGACACACAAAATGGTAAGGCTGGAGCATCCTTCCACGCATGGAGAATTAACCCGTGAATTTTACGCAGTAAAATAATGAATGATTTAAGTCTGACAAACAATTGTAATATTATTTTCTCTTTCTCCAACCAGATAGCCGCAACAATAAGAATTCAGTTGTATCCAGTCTTGACTGCTTGTCCAGCATTGTAGAAAGGATCTCGACAGAGACACCAGTGTTGTCGGTTCAGGAAGGATCCGAAGGAAGTCCATGCTCTTCCCAAGAGGGATCCATTCTCAGCGAGAGTGGACCGTCCGTACCTTCCCCCACCAACTGCGTCCAGCCACCCCAGGACCCCATCTATCAAAATCTATAAAGATTTGACGTATAATATCAGCGCAGCAACAATGGCAAAGGCAGCGATAGGAACGGCAAAGTTCTGAATTTATTGCGACCACGAGGATGACAAGCGGACTCTAGCCTTACCTCCTGTCCTGTGTGTGCAGAGTAAACGAAACGAATACATCCACGGTGTCTTCTGACTGTGTGCAATTCCAAGTGACTGGAAGAAATTTTAGTTTCTTAAATAGGCATTTAAAGCATTCAATGTGACCATTAATATAAGACTGTTTTGTAAATATTTCCTTTACGCCTTTATATAAATATATATTTTTCTTTCCTGTTTTTTAATGAGGAATAGCCATTTTCGATATAGGCAATGATTAATTTAGAGGACCAGTTTTGTATATGTGTAAATAGTAATTGTTAAAAACTTCAAACAAAAATAATGTATTTAATTGTTGCCCGTTTGAGAAACCTAGCTGGTTTTGCCAGAATGTTATACTTTATATTTATACATCTTAAAATGAGTGAATGGATGTCGACTGAATAACTAAAATAAATTTATTTATGCAGTAGCCTAAATGTTTTGTGAACTTGTGTTGATTAGCCTAGCCATCTTGCTCCATGAAAAACTATTTATTTATTTGACGTATGTCTATCAAAAATGTCTAATTTGACGTATGTTTATTAATTTCCATTGTTTTCCTCTGATCACTTATAATAGGCTAGAACTTTAGTCCTATCAGCGTTATTCTGAGGCAAATAAGTATAGGCCTAATGCTTAAGGGGTAAGACCATACAGTCCTAAAATTAATCTTGACCGTGGTGTTCAGTGTTTGTATGACCACATCAATACTTTATAAGATTATTTCATCCAGTAAAATACAGAGAACACAAAAGGTTTATCTGCCAACTATTGACATGAGTTGTAATCAATATTAATTCTAATTTAATCTTAGCTTTCTATATTAGCCTGCTATTTGTTGACATGTCGTCCATTTATCATTACATGTTTGTTTCTTTAAATATGATAGCATATACTGGGCAATTATGACAGCGATATCCAGAAGGCCTATTGCTATATTAATCAATTTTATACATATCCCCCTCCCTTTGCCAGCCATGAATCTATTTGTAGCCTACTATTTAATAGGCCTAGTAAAATAGCTCTTGGTTTAACAAGTTCGTTGAGTTTAAAAGGTTCACTGAAGTTTCATATTACATAAATGTAGGCCTGCTAGATTAATTACGTTTAAAAATTCAGTTATTTGTCTACACGCCTAAAACCTAATGAATGCTAGGTCTAAATATACGTATTTATCTTTCAATTAATTCGATATATTTTATTTTGCTACTCATAGCCAACATCTAAATAGCAAAATAATATATCTATATCCATTAACACACTTATTCAATAATAAAGTGGCGAATGTAGGCCTACATGATGCGAGAGGATCTAAAGCTTTTTTTCTGCTAGAAACCTTTCTCGTAGAAGCTTTATGAAACAAGGTTTCCAGAGAATTATCAATGTGAAGTTTGGCTCTGCTACTCTGCTATTATTACATGGCATAGCGTTTCACGACTACAGTCGAAATCAGAATCAAGTAGGCCTATGTATTTATTATCCCAACCAGACTTTGTAACACATGCATAATTCATAATTCATGTTAAGATACAACTGTTTTTTGTATCTTACTACTATTACAGTCTATAATAATATTCATTAGCTTCCATACAGTAACAAGTTGCAGACCACTGTATACTCTCGAAATGCATGGAGCTTTTTATGGTCCACTATGGTGTGGCGCCACCATGTGTAATAATAGGAATACTACAAGCAATGTTGTTCTCTGGTCTTAGAGCCTACACTGAGTGTTTGTAGCCTGTGTGTGTGTGTGTGTGTGTGTGTGTGTGTGTGTGTGAGAGAGAGAGAGAGAGAGAGAGAGAGAGAACAGCTGGTCAACAGCTGGTCTCGCAACCACAGAGCACCATATCCTCCACGCCAACAAATGGCTACTACTCAGCCAAGCACTAGGAAGAAAAGACCTTCCACTGCTAAAGATTCACAGAAGCTAGAGAGTCAAAAGAGCTATGCTGCAGCTGTGGCTCAACCTCCCCCTGCACCTCACCAATCCTCAGAGTTAGGAGAAATCAAAGTCCTGCTTCACAAGCTATGTGAAAGCCTTCTCAAGTGAGTGACTTTTTTCTTGCTGTCTCACAAATACTGGTTAATTGTTCATTGTTAAAAATTGCATGTCATGCACTCTTTCTGCATAAGCTGTTGGAACATCCAGGGTCTATATTCCTCAACTTTTGGTTTGAAGAGTGTAAACCCAGAATTTTTACAAAGTGTTAAAAACAGTGACATTTTAATACTGACTGAAACTTGGTGTAGAGAAAAAGTCCAATGCCCACCAAGCTTCTATGACATCATAGTACCCTCTACAAAATCAAAGAAAGTTCGCGGCAGAGATTCTGGTGGTATACTGGTGTGGTGCAAAAATGAATTGGCAAAACACATCTCAATTGTAAAACTAGAAAGAAATCACATTCTCAGTCAGATTATTTTGAAGAAGATTGCTTCAATAATCTCTTGACAGAGATAAGTTACTTTCAAGCACATGGAAAAGTAATCTTATGTGGCGATTTTAATGCACGGACTGGTCATGAGTCTGATATCATCGATTCACAGGGAAGTGAACATGTTTTTGGCCTATCATCTCTGCACCTTTCACCAACCACAACTAAACGTCATAGCTTGGACACAGTGGTAAATAACAGTGGCAAAGAGTTAGTGCACCTCTGTCAGGCCTTAGGTCTGTACATTCTTAATGGTAGGATCAGAGGGGACTCTTTAGGGAGGTTCACATGTTCCTCAATCCTGGGTAATAGTGTAGTGGATTATGCCATCACTGACAAGGACCCCTCTCACTTGAGTGCATTCACTGTCAAGCAGCAAACTCCTCTTTCAGACCATAATCAACTGAATATATTTCTGAAAACAACTAATCAATCAACTAACACACAAATGAAGCCCAGTAAGCTATACAGACTCAGCTCCACCTACAGATGGGCCCCAGATAGCTCAGAAAAGTTTTCTTAAGCCTTAAATTCTACTCAACTGTCCAACCTATTAACTAATTTTAATACTACATTATTTCCCAGAACTCAGAATGGTGTCAACCTGGCAGTCTATGAACTGAACCACATTCTCCAGATGGCTGCAAAAAAGGCAGGTCTAATGACAAACAACAAAAAGACAACCAAAAAGAAAGTACAAAAAATAATGAGAAATGGTTTGACACTGAATGTAAAAACATTAGAAAAGAACAAAGACAACTGTCAAACAAAAAGCACAACCATCCGAACGACACAGTGCTAAGAACCCAATATTTTGAAACTCTGAAATGCTACAAACAATCAAAAGAAAAAAACAAACTTATACACACAATCTCCTTTATGAAATTGAAGATTCTATTAACAAAAAACAGTTTTGGGAAAGGTGGAATACTTTGAACAAAAAAGATCCACAGGACAATACCATTAAAAATGGTAAAATTTGGACTGATCATTTTCATAAACTTTACAGTGAAAATCAAATAACAGAAATGGATCCAAACCAAAAACAGATCATAGAAAAACTACAGAATTTTGAATCAATATTTAAAAACAACCAAAACCCACTTGACTATCCAATCTCAAGTGATGAATTGGCAAAACAACTTAAATCACTGAAGCCCAATAAAGCCTGTGGTCCTGACAGCATCAGAAGTGAGATGCTCAAATACAGCACACCTGAACTGCAGAGGGCTGTACTTAAAGTATTCAATCTTGTTCTTAGTACTGGCTGTTTTCCC
>JAGFZM010002175.1:236065-260751 GCA_017657215.1 Limnothrissa miodon
TTTTTTTTTGTTGTTGTTTTTTTTCCCTCTTCATCTGATTCATACTAATGTTATAAATGTATTATTATTCATTCAATTAATGTTGTTCTATACACTGTATGATTGCTTTGGCAATGCAAACAACTTTTGTCATGCCAATAAAGCACCATTTGAATTTGAATTTGAATTTGAGAGAGAGAGAGACCACCATTACAATTTAATCTATTCTTACAATTAAAAAAGACCCAACTTATTTTCAAAGCATGGACATAGAAAATTAGCAAATACTTTTATTTATTTAGATTCAAATAATTAGAGATCTACAGACAAAGATGGAGAATTACACTTTATTTACACGAAAAAAAGAATGCTTGAGAACTGCCTATGGGAAAGTAGCCTGGGAGAATGTATTCCTCTTTGACAGCAACTTGTGTGACATGTTGCAGGACAGCACAAAGAGAAAAAGGGAAACTGCAAGGTATGACATTTCTTTTCCGTGCATTACGCTGAGGTGGGAGATGATTTTGAGGAGGATCAAGATTTGGTTGGTGCCATCTACTTTCTGCGGCGGACGGCAGCTCCCTTTTTGCTGCTGTAATGTGACGGGCACAGAGAAAAGTCAAACAGGTCAGCAAATAGGTACTGGCTTAAAGGTACCTGTTTAGTGTAACTTCTGTACCAAATCACTGTGGCCTAATGCAGAATATTCACAAACATACACACACAACAATTCATCTACAGTCTGCTATTGTACACGCATGCTAAAGAGAACTGTTGAAGTGTATTATGAGAGCAAACTGTGATGTTAAGCATTGGGAGAATCATGTACTGTAGGCTCAGATGTCTCTATAAGTGGGAATGGGATTCTAAAGTAAGAAATTAGTTAAGTTTGACTTCTGCTTAAGATACTTACCAGCACTGGATGAACAAATGACTAAGAAAAAAAATCACTCTACCTTAAAATTGACATGTCCAGATCGCAAATCATATCTGCCTGCTTTCATTACCACTGAATTCTGATGACTCGTGTGGAACATGAGTAGCGTGACATTTTGGTTGTGATAAGCACTATGATATTCTTTTGATTAAAATTTAAATCTTACCATAATGAGAATACTGTCATATGACATCAGTAAAGACCATACAAGTAAATATGTGGGTCAAATGGACAGAAATACCATGATTTTGTTTACCAGTTGACAGTGGTATTTGATCTCAGCTGCCCCATCAAAAATAAGTCTCAGACACAGAAATAAACTGGCTATGCATATCAGTAGTATTGTCCTATGGTGAGAAGGACTGATACGGGTATACTTACAATTTGCTGAGCTCCTCCACTCTCTTGCGCAGTGTTGTGACCTGGAGAAGAGAGAAAGAGAGCTGTGTTAATCTGCCAAGGGAAAGGAGCTCTGAGCTTGCTGTAGGGAATAAGGGAGTCTACTGCACATCAGGAATTGAGAGTGTGTCTCTGAGGATGAGCTTACCTCGTACTTCTGCCTCTTCAGCTTCTCCAAATGATCGTACTTCTCGCCCTCCAGAGTCCTCAGCCAATCGTGGAACTCCTTGGCCTTCTCCCTGGAGAACAAGATCAACACACAACACATGAGCAACAAAGAGGGGGAACTGCTTTAACCTGGGCATCTCTGTCCCCCATTACTCCACTACAAATCTAATGCTGCGTTCAGATACATGGTTACAGGTAATCCCAAAATGCAAAATATTCATTACATTTTATAGACCATTTCAGTGATATAAACAACAACAATTCAAATGGAATGTAAAAATCGGACACGCTATGGGAACAGTTATCATATTCAGTCTACTTTGAATGCCGAATGCTGAATGCTGACAATTTCTTGTACAAATACATTGTATTTTAATTATATCACTGATTTGCTGGCTTGGACTGGGACTCACTTGAGCTTCTCCTCATTCAGATGGTCAACATTAAGGGGCTTGCGCCTATCAGCCAGGATCTTTTTCTTCTTTTCTCTCTCTGTCTGTTTCTTGCCTCTCTTCTGGTCAGCCTTTTGGGGAGGACAGGATATGTAATGAACATCATTGTGCAGTAAGCAATCCACAGCACTACACTATTGTAAATACAGAAAGCTACATGGGCACTGCAGTACAGACACACACACACACACACACACACACACACACACACACACCAAATAGCAGAATATTTTTGCAGAATGGACTCACCTTCTGCAAGTGGCTGCTGTAGCCTCCACCCAAGCTGGACAGAGCAGACTTCTTCTTGTCCTCCTCATCTGCCTTCTTCTTGGCATCTGCCTCTGCCTTCCTCTGCTTCTCTTCCTACGGATAGACAGCACAACAGAGACAATGCCAGTTTATGGTCAGTGCCAGAGAATTGGGACAGACAAACCAGCAAGAAAATAGGAACAAAAGAAATAGCAACAAAAGATTAGTAAAAGATGATGTGTACGGTATGAAAAATTAATTGACAAATAGAGATAGACAGAGACATATATTTGCGTAGGCTGGTTGTGTATGTGTGTGTGTGTGCATGTGTGTGTTAGTGTGGTGGACACAGACCTCACGTCTAGCCTGGCGTTCCTTCTCCTTCTCAGCACGGATCTTCTGCTGCTCTGCTCTCTCAGCTCTGCGCTTCTCCTGTAAAAGTTTGTGTGTGTGTGTGTGTGTGTGTGTGTGTGTGTGTGTGTGTGTGTGTGAGAGAGAGAGAGAGAGAGAGAGAGAGAGACAAAGTTGGCACACAGAGCAAATTCTCAAGTTGTATCAGAACATCACAACACATAATGTCGTAAACCTAATATCTGAGCCTCAGTAACATGGCAGAAAAAGGATCAGCTATTGCACAAAAAAATCTGTCATTTGTCCATTGTCAAGTGTCCTTCCTCCCTTACAATTCTGGTCTTGAGGGCGATCAGCTCCTCCTCCTCCTTCTTCCTCAGCTCAAAGTGAGCATCGATCAGGGCCTGCAGCTCCATCAGGTCCTTGTTCTGACGTTTCTTCTGGATGTCCTGTGAACCAGAGAGACAAAAGCCTTAGATTATGCACCTGTCTCTGTGTGTGACTCTGTTTCCCAAGCATGGCTTTTTGTTGGTGTGTATGTGTGTGGGCTCGGAGTGGGTTTATATGTTTGTATGTTGCCTTCTTACATCAAAGTCCACTTTGTCGCCCTCAGGGATCCTGGGAGCAGTGGGCCTGTGGCAAATAAATAACTCTGTTAACAAATCTACCATGCACAGTAACTTTAATTAATTTATTAATTGGTTTATTCATTCATTAATTCATTCATTCATTTAAATATTTGTATTGTATAATCAAGATATTGATGACTTACTTGAACTTTGGCTTCTCTTCATTTTGCATTGAGGAGGGAAAAACATACTAATGTTACAGACTTAGTAGACTTGGTAGCAACACTGACCACACGAAGTACTGAAATTAGTGATTATTTTTAAACATGTAACAAACATCCGGTCACAAAGACATTCTGTAGTTCTGGTCACAAAAGCACTGCATGTATTTCAGATCACGAAGACATTGAAGTAATCTATTTTAGGTCACAAAGACATTGATGTTTAGTTTTGTTGATGTTTTTTTCAGATGCAGACGAATGTATTCAGTAAAATGTAAAAGACAAAACTGCACTTGACACATAGGTAAATAATACAGACAATGTTATGCAGAATACACATTGTACAAACATGTTGATATGAACACCTAATTTGTACTCTGGGTAAATGTTAGGTCACAACTTGAATCATTTAACTCATGTTTTTAATCCCACCCTTGAATATGGTTGTTTCTAGACTTATTCTTTCCACCTTCCTCTGTATGTGAGTGTGTAAGTACCACACGCCATGCTAAGCCAGTTTAAGGGAGACAGCAAGTTATTCCATCATATGTTGATATGTTCCAGCATAAGTTGAATATGTTAACAAATAGTATTCTCTCACCTCTTTAGTCCGGTAAATAAATTTGGAATTTTGGTCTAATTTGGTTTTGATCCTGAACCAGTCATCATATTATGCAGTGCTCCTTTTTCTGCCAGACATGTTGGATGGATTGGATTTAACGGAATTGTCAGATACTGACACAATGTTAAACAGGGAATCGGATCTATCGCCTCCTCTTTATATCATGTCACTCTATAAAGCTATGCGCTTCAGTCTTGAAATTATTGTTTATACATTTAATTGATATATAGAACATACATTTAAAGTTTAAATCTACTTCCAGCTCCAGTGCCTCTTCGGATGAGATTATGCATTATGGTAATTTAATCTCTACAGTATACACAAAAAAGCTACAACTGCCCATTGTTAAGCACAGTGATTTCAGACAGGTGAAGTTACAGTCTCGGTCTTAACATCGGACCACACAGTGGGAGGACCCAATGTGTGTATATAGTTCAGTGGACACGTGGATGGTGTGTCAAGCTCATTGGTCAGGCTACTTAGGAGACCATCCACTCATGTGTCAGCAACCAAAAACCTGGCCACACATGACTGAGGCGAGACATGCAGACACTGGGCTGGGCTCACAAGCATTTGTCCAGTCCACCATGTGAAGCAGAGTTGGGAGCAGTGCATTGGCAGGCTAAGCTAAGTTGGGTGTTAAGAGGCATGAATCCAGTGTAATGAAGATGACAACTGGTCTGGTTGTTTATTTCACATTTAAGCAGTTAGAGAGTGTACTCTATAAGAGAGAGTTTTTATTTCGGAATCCGAATATGCGTATGCACCATCGGAGCAATTAGGTAAGGATTAGCAAAGCACTGAGAGAACTTTGGCTTTCAAAAATGCAGAGTCAGATGAGTGTGAGTTATGTGTGATTCTTCTGTGTGTGTGTTATTCCTGAAGGCAGATTCAAAGAATGCTTGAGATGCTTTAAAGTAAGCGCAAAGCAGCTAGAGCTACATCATTACAGTAAGTGCAGGGAGGAGAGGGTGTGTATTTAAGCGTAAACAGCTTGAAACTGAACTGGCCCATGTCACTCATGCGCATACAGTCACCCAGTGTTAGCCATACTCATGGTGGCCAAACATGAGGAGGATGGTGGCACCTAAGTATCCTTAGAAACAGTGACTAGGCCGTGGGCGAGATTTAAGGGGAGTGGGATTTTGGGTGGGAAGGCATCAGTAATTGAAACGATCCTGTCTGGCATTGAAAGGGGGGGTGGAGAGGAGTGGAGCGCACTGCTATGGTGGACTAGGGATCAGGATGAAAGAATACTACATGCCACATACCTTCCTCAGGCTCGGGCTCGGGCTCGGGCTCGGGCTCGGGTTCTGGCTCGGCCACGGGTTCTGGCTCCGGTTCCGGCTCTGGCTCTGGCTCAGGCTCAGGTGCAGCGGGCTCAGGCTCAGGCTCAGGCTCGGGTTCAGGCTCGGGGGCTGCCTCGGGCTCAGGTTCGGGTTCTGGGGCCGCCTCGGCCTCGGGGGCAGCCTCTGGAGCCACCTCTACTTCCACAACTATTGTGCCATGCAGCAAAACCCCAGCCCCAAGCCATCAGCAGGAGGACCAGCCCAAGTTAGTTTGATGTTTAGGATAATGACCATGATGAAGATGATGGTGATGATGAGGAGGATGAGGATGGCATTATAAAATTAAATGGGTGCAGAGAGCAAAAGCAATGAAGAGGGCGGGGCATTCATTGGTGGCCAGGAAGCAAAGGAGAGATATGGAGAGAGAGACAAATGAATGGGTTATGATGATGGAATTAACAATTCCATCATGTGGCAACACCACTTGGGTGTGACCAGCAGAGGGAGCTAGTGAGGGTTTTAAGCATAGAGAAGCATGACATGAATGAAAGATTAAGGTGGAAAGTTAAAATGTAAAAGTAAGTTAAAAAGTTAATATATCATAATCACATAAAATAACATAATCACATAAAAGTTTCAACCAGCAAGAACATTGAACCTTGTCTGGTAAGTGACTTGATATAGGTATTTCTAATGTTTCATGTTTAAGTCTATCAAAGAACCTCAAAAACTATTGGAAATTTGGTAAATAACAAAATGGTATCTATCAAAGTTAAAATTTTGTTAGCTTTATATAAATTGCATAACCTTGTCACCCACTTATATCATTGACTAAAAAAAAAAAAAAAAAAAAGGTTCCTTTACATGCTCCGGAAAAATCCTGTTTCTCCACGAAGCAATAAACATGTCGTAGATTATGGATGGACACAGAGATCAGGTTATGTTTCTAAACTGAAGGATCTCACTGTCACTGTACAGACGGTGTCTATGTTTATCCCCCAAGCTCTCAAGATTTCCATCTTTTACTAGCTTTACAAAACCTTATCCCTACCCTACATATACGTATGTTTTCATATAGTGTTTAATTTTATCTTTGCCTTAAGCACTGGCGATAAACAGCAGGAGTATACTTGTGTTACGGTTATGATGTTATCCACATGGCAGTTAACTGACAACATAACAGAAGAATACACAACATGTAATGAGTTCACGAAAGTGCATTAGTATGTAAAGAAAACCTTCCACTACATATATAATGAGATGTTTTTGTTTACCTTCACCCTCTGTGTTTTCAACCAAGAAAAAAGAAAACAGAATTATTATTATTTGTATTATTATTATTTTTGTAATTATTTTAATAGTTATTATTATCACTATTATAATTATTACTATGATTGTTGTTATCATTCATACTAAGAATCTGTCAGGATACACAGGTGAAATATGGGGAATGTGTGAGTCAACACAACTTGATCCTCCATATTTGATGCCGTGGACTTCATCCCAAGTCCTTATAACATGCTGTAAAAGTGTCTACTTGACTGTGGGTTTTAGATTACATTCTGGAATTAATGTGATCCAGATTTATTTGGGATGAGTGTAATGATCCTGCCCAGCTGACGTAATAAGCAGTCCCTGGTCATGTCACAGGCCTGGAGACTTACGATCTGTACCAGCGAACGTCAGGCGCTTTTGGAGCGAGACCTCGACAAGGACTATAGCAGAGTTAGTAATCTCTGAGCAAAAAAACACTGTTTTCTTTATTGGTAGCTAACAAATTATTATGTTGAATGTTTTAAAATTGATTAAAGTTACAATAGACTAATTGTGTGCCAAGCCTATCATTTGTACAATATGATATAAAAACAATGTCCTTTCTAACCCCTGGTACAAGGCTTTCTCACTTGGTCCAGTATGAATAAACACAGAAAAATGAAACCATTAAAATTGAACATGAAGGTGCTTACCCTCAACCTGATCACTGTAAAATGAAGATAAAAATAATGTTAGCTCAAGAATGCATTTACAGATCAATCTTTATGTAAACTGTGTCATCTAAATCCTTACACATTCCAAATTAAATTCAGCATGCTTAACAACAGGCAAGCATGGAAGTGGCACGTTGCACAGTGACAGATATTAGATACTTACACTTCCTCGTCAGCCATAGTTGCAGTGGACTTTGTACCTGGACAGAGACAGAGACAGAAAGCAGAGGCACCTCAGCTGTGAAGATGTGGAGTGCACTAGCAAGAGAGGTTGGAGAAGAGGGCTTTATTTATACTATGGGGTGGTGCCACTGACCTCGAAACGCCGTCCCCCCCACCCCACCCCACACCCCTTATTTATGAGTTCTGCACCCACTTTCAAACTATAAATCTGCCTGATTCCCCAAAAAAGAGAAAATAATTTGAGGAGATTGAGATGATGAAAGCTTTAATGAAGGCCACTATTGTGATGCACAGTAGGTGTGTTTCCTTAGATGCCATTATAAACAAATAGCCTAATTAAAGGCTTCTTCCGTGACTTCTTCAATGACTAGGAAGCTACTTCCGTGGCACCTCTCAAAGTGCTGCTTATATGTGTCACAACCTGTTTTTATTATCTATCTATGCAAATTCCATTAAGTGTTAAGCCCACTGATTGGCTCAAAGTCTATGCTTTAGAACTTGGCTCAATTGTGTCACGACCAGGCACAGAAATGCAGTGAAACTCTAACCACCCAGAGGCCTGCCCATTTGATGATAGCTGAGAAGACACCCTAACTTAGATTTATGACAATGTTCTTTTTTCAAACCTGGACTGAATGCTTGTTGGGGGTTGGGGCCCACCGCAGACCAGGGGTCACATGAAAGGCCAAAGCTCAAGTTCTGAGCTTCTCAGCCCAATCTCTGTTAGGGTAATTAGTTCTGTCGGAGGTGGAAATCGAAGCGCTTATTTTTGGCACCTACCAGACTCAGTAATCCTATAGACAACATTACAGTGCACAAGAATTCTGTCGCTATTAAACATAGGAACCCTCAAACTGCTTCAGATTTGCTGCTGACTGTCACGGCAATGCACTGAACAACATCAACTTTCATTGCACCATCAAACACCAAGACCACACAGATGTGGAAGGGGAAAGCATTCTTCTTGATTTGAACTACTATGCCATCTTGATATGTTTATGGCTGAGGTCTATGTGATCCAATGATGGAGGTCTTGCAGGTCAGGAGGTTTTCCAACACAGACAGCTGCAAATGACTGCAGGCTATGGTCCAGGATCCTGTTTCCTGCTCTCAGGCTTAGTATAGGTGCATTCTCTTAGAATAGTACCCATATTTCACACCTCCCTTCCTTATGTGGGCACTGCTCACACAGACCCATTGTGGGCAGTTTGTGTGCATGGATGGATGTGCCTCAACTTCTCAATCAAAAGATGTTTGCACATTTTAAGCTGTGTAACATAATGCTTAAGGAATAGTGATTAGGCTCCCTGTATACACGTGTACAATAAATACACAATCAAGAGTCTAAAATCAATTAATTGTACAAGTAAATGTATCCATTTTGAAAACCTTACTCCTAGTCTTTGATTTCTAGAACCAGTTAATCTGCTATCACAACTTGCCAATTCCCAAATCATGACAACACAAAATTAGCCAAGGGATTATTCCAACATTGTTGCAACAGGATTAAACATTCCCCTGTTTCTGTAGATGTGACCTGATTCACCCTGCCCTAAGCAAAAAACTTTCACCTGCCAAGTTCAGGTTCATTTTCCACACTTGTTTATGCAGAGTGATAGCCCCGTGCTGCACCTGTTTGAGACCTCTTTGGGAAGACCTTAAATGCCAAGCTCTGTCTATCCCCGCACCTCAACTGTATGTTGGCCTGCTGGCCTTTCCTTAACTGCTGCCATTGTCATTCACATCATAAGAAACCGTTAATACATAATAGATCAACTTCACATTTCTGAGAGGCTCAGGGGGGAGATTTGAACATCTCTAGTTCAGAATCCAGAGCAGAGCCTGCAGCTTTAGAGAGATTCACAGGGCAGCATCTGTGCAGCCATCATCAGTGACTATAGCAAGCCCACAGCAAGTCAACAGCACAGCTGAATCCATCAACACCAAAGACCCACTGCCGTTACAATACAGAAATAATTTATACACACTGCCTCCACATTGGCACCTGTCTTTGTGTGACACACATAATCACACACACACACAAATAGACATGTAGTACACTGCTAAGGACACAAATGAATACAGATGCTCAAACAAAGTCACTCTCACTCTCTCTCTTTCTCTCTCTCTCTCTGACACACACACACACACACAAATATGCATAAACACATATAGTCACAGGATACAAAAGAAAGTATGCAAAGTCCTTCCTGCTCAGCCAGTAAACACATACACCCCAAAACACATCACTCTCATATGACTCACATAACCCCATTTAGACAGAGCAAAAGCCTCCCTGATTACCATCATTAATATTCATTAAACTATTAAACTAATATTCATTAACTACAGGCAGTATTAAACTAATATTCATTAACTACAGGCAGTAGAGATTTTAGTCTGAAGGTGGGATGGGACAGGTGGATGGGAAGGGAAGAAATATATAAAAACATAATGTATGACTTAGGTTATTCAGGTGAGTCAGTCTACTGCCAAAAGATTAAACACTGAGGAGCATGTCAGCTTTAACACATGAATGTTCCAAAACAGAGTCGGTGCTGTTTGCACATGTGTGTTACGGCGCTCCCAGCAGGGGGGCGGAGGTAGGGTGGGGCCATGCGGGACCTCCCTTGCAGATGCACCACCCATAATCCCCACCACACACATGCACACTTTCACAGACACATATTTCCTCTCTCTCACACACACACATACACAAACACACTCATGAGCTGCTTTCTGCAGGCCTGGTTTCTCTCTTTCTCCACATTTCAATTCTTACCTCAGAACAGCCGAAAAAGAATGCAAGATCCCCAGCTGGCACCGATTGTCTGCAGAGTCTGCAAGCATCCCAGGCCAGTTAAGTTCATCTGTTATAGTGACACCTGAGCTACTGAAGTGCCCTATTGGCCAGAACAGTACGAGGGGGCGTAACTACGCAGGGGAAGCCATGTCACAGACTTGCGCTGGGTTCTGAATAAGGAGATGCTTGGACCAGGAGCACTGCGAAGGAGCCGACAAGTTTGGAACGGGGACCCTACACCACCACCCCCCACAGCCACCACCACCACCCAACACCACATTGAGGCTGCTATATTTGCCATGCCATTACAATTTTGCCATTAGTAGTACAGTGGGATGAAAAAGACCTGCGAGAAGACAAGGAGTCATCATCAGCTTTTCATTCTCTCCTCTCTTTTTCTCCTAAGGGTGCAGATCACTTTTCTTTTCTTCCACTGGTCAGACGAGAACAGAAGTTCATTGAAGCTAAAGCTGATACCAGACTCTTCCAAGATGAAATTAAGAACCAGCTATTTAATTGTACTAATAGTCTGGTCACTTTATCTAATAGGTACAGCAATGACTAACATTAAGAACTAGCTTTCAGATTTTACTTCTAAATAGCCTGTTGACTGTTTCTAATGTGTACTCATCAATGATTTAACTAACCAGTTAAAGTATTTAGGGCTTTGGTGATATTCATGAGAACATAAACCTGACCTGAGTCCAAAAGTTGGGATTTAAGAGGAACAATGGACTGAGTGATTTTAACCAACACCTGATGGGTATGTCTCTATTATTGTGGACTACGGAAGGATGCAAATCCATCCAGCAGTCAGGCATCTTTTGGGAGCTCCCAGTCCCGTCTGACGATGCTCTGGGATGCTGATGCTCATGCATCTCATGCCTTCTTCATCTCCATTTTCCATCACCTTCTATGCTATGACAGGTCTCGGGGTTGGAGCAGTCGCAGTTGGCATGAATGTCAGTGGGCTGTGAGTAACATTAAGTCATACTTGCCAGCAGGGGGCAGCAGACATATACTCTGTCTGCTGAATTAGAGTGGGGGTGTATGTTTGGGAGTGGGCTGTTAGTCACAGGGAGAAGTGAATAGTGGATCTGGTGGCAATAGGCAGCTGGGGAATGGAGTGGGGAGTGGGGCGGTAGGGGGTAGTGGTGGAGGGTGGGTGGTTTGTGACGGGTTGGTGGGAGGGTGGAGGGGGTATCTAAGGTGCTCTGCACACCCCCTGCCTTGCTGCTGGGTGCCTGTGTCCCGACACCACGGAGTGCATTCTGAGTAAAGGGCTCAGATTTTATTTTTGGACTGTTATGGAGCCTGTCTCTTCCATTTGAAGGAAGGGGGTAGAGTTGAGCCTGACATGAGTTGCCTGCTCTGACACACCAGGCTGGGACAAGCAGGCAGCAGCCGGCAGCCTCGCGAGCAGCAGTCTCACACAGGTAAAACCACCATCCCATTTCACTTTTTCTGCTTGCGCGCGGCTCGCGGAAGATCCGTTGGTTGTTGCCGGCATGGTGTGAGCTCAGGGATATTAGCAGTGGCCGTGCATATGTTCCCCCCTCCCCCTCCTCCTTACAGTAGGCGTACGCTCCACAAGTCCAGTGGGTCCACTGAATAGGGTCTTTAAGTGTGTGGGAGGGACACCTGAATAGAGCAAATGGACGTGTTGTCAGGAAGTTTCTGTTTGGCAAAAGGATTTGTATGCCTTTGAATTAAACCATTCCTTGTTAGAAATGGCTGACAACTGTAACAAAATAGAGATGTATGGTCATCAGTTTGTACTTACATTCATCAGCTTGATGGGTCAATTCATGTATCTTGAGTCTTGGTGTTCTTGATTTGTTCAAAGGAGACTCTGTCTAAAGTGTGCCATCTGTCATCTTATACAATCATCATCTGGTAAGGCTATATATAACCCACACACACGCACACTCAGACACACTTTCACACGCACACACATGTATTCTGTCGCACATACAGATACACCTCAACACAATACAAGTTTTCTCTCTTCTGCTCATGTAGCTCAGGTGCTTGTAAACTAACTAACTAACTATGTCTTTTGCATTTGTAATTCTTATTATTTTGGTTAAGGATGGCTCTTCAATTGCAATTGTGTAGTGCTTAGTGTTTTATTGCCTGGCTATTATTACCCTTTCCTCTTTAGAACTTGGCTCTTGGAGGTGCTCCAGGACGCTTAACCTACCAAAGCCTTAAAAGGATGACCTCTTCTCATGTGTCAGCTAGCAGGCAGAGCTTCAGTTTCTACAGGACAGAGAGGCTCTTTTAAAAAGTCCGTTAGGCCTCAATTGGCCTACATTTGAACTGGGGCTGATATTTTAAGTGTATAAAGACAGATACTTTATTTTACCGCTCAACATAGCTTTAGCTTAATATTCTTGGCAGAAAAGGTTAGTGTTGAAAAAAAACTATAGTAATTTATGGTATGAAAAAGTACATGTTATCATAATGACTATAGCATGTAAGATTTAAACTTGTAGTAAATGAAAAAGGCCAGCACTTTAGTTCAATAATGACAGATTGATAACAGATGCAGAAACCATTATGGTTCCTTAAGATTTAAAATTATAAACACTGAAGCATCAAAAAAGTAGTTTATTTTTACTTTTAGGTCTACAATGTTAGCATAGTGATTATTCGCTATGTTTTTGCTTTTCTAACCATATCCATTTTTAAGAAATTTGAAGTTGAGTTTAAATCTTTCAATCTTTGATACCCAGTAAAAATTCAGATTGGTTGTAAATTCTGTCACTTATAATGTAATGGATACGTTCTCAGGTTGGTGGTGCTGCGTAAGAGCCCCACCCTGGACAGGATTGCTGGAGTGTTGACTTACAGAGCCGTGAAAGTGATGCAGAGTGGGCAGGAGCTGAGCGCCATGACAGGGAGAGAGTGAGAGACCGGCTCCTCTTCTCCTTCTGGTGTTCCGCCTAAAATTAGGCCCAGGAAACCAGCAGCCTCGACCTCCAGACTCGCACCAAACACACGGTAAAGGTCTTACTCTAGCCACAGACACCCTAAACTCCAGATTCTGGCCTCACGCTACACTCAAGGCTCCAGACACTAGCCTCGCTAAACCTTAGATGCTAGGCCACAGATGTGCTAAACTGAAGGCTCAATACTCTAGTCACAGGAATGCTTAATTAAAATTAAGAACAAGCTATTTAATTGTACGTGTAAATAGTCTGGTCGTGGTAAATAGACATAAATGCAAGAGTAATGCAAAGTGAGACAAGTAGATATTTATAACCATATAAAATATTTTATTGTATTTAAAAAAATACATTTAAAAGGTTTCACAAGAACTTAAGCAGACGAGGGGCAATACAAGGCTGAAACTATAATTGTTTTAGAAGCAATAGGGTTTGAACATTTATTCAGAAACAGGGTTTCCATACCAGGTATACCATTTAAAAGCAACAATGGCTAGTAAAAAAGATAATTTAGTTGACAGACCAACTAAAATATTCACAATTGGAAAAGGTTCCCTCACAGATTGGGTAGACAGTATAGACCATAATGAAGATGCTGAGGCTCTTACTCCAGTGTTCAGCTTTACATACAAATGTTTTAATTTCAATAATCTACAATATATTTGTTTGATGTTTGTGAAATGCAATTTATCTAGACCACCATGACCTTATGCAACTAGTTAAATAATAGTGTAGGAGAGAAAGTCTAGTACAATTGAAGGAAAATACAACTGTAAAAAGAGTTTCTGCATGGGATATTGTGTACTTTGACTAGCATAAAATGTAACATCAAAACAAAGAAACAACGTAATCAGGCATTAGAAACATTAATAACCTCTGTGAAGTCCAATAATGCAATAATTCAGATTCCAAACAAAACTCTTAACAAATAACTTTCAGAATAAAAAACTTAGAAGGTGAAAAAATACAGAGAGGAAAATATGTGTAATTGTAGGACAATGCTTATTTTAATTTGAATAAAACCAGTCAGGTATGTCTTTACGATAAGCAATTTATCAAATATATCAAAGCAATCATACTTATTTAATGTTGAGTGTCACTACTTTGAAATTTGAATGAATCAAACATTAAGAGAAATCTGTTGGTTCTTTAAATTGATGGCAGCTCACTAATGCTTCCATAGTCAACATCTGTACCATTTAGACTCATCATCGTTCTTATAATAAAAAAACAAATACCAAAGATAGACATTTTAGACAGGCATCAAAATGAGCATTAAAATAAAATTGCGCAACAAAATAAATCTCATATTCAGAGTTAGAATACTAACACTGCAGGTGGAAACATACATGTGTAAAATACATTTTTCAGGTGCCAATTTTAAGAGCAGAAGTATCTACTGTACATTACTTAATGACTAGAGAAAGATTGTGAAAACTACACCACATTAATTCTGCTTCCCTTTAAGTGATGAGTTGTCAATGGCAATGGGCTGTCACTGATGTCTCAGAGATCATGATGGCATAATTCACCTATGAAAAAAACACACATGAAAACAGCACTGACAAATCTTTTTTTTTAAATGTGCAATGTTTTCCTTTTCCTCACATTTGTTTACTTTCACTTAATTTCTGGCATAACATTTGCATGTTTTAGGCTCAAGCTTGAGTGAGTATAATAATTAAAAACCCCAATGTTAACACACTTTTGACCATCAATATATTTTGTGCGTGTTGTGTGTTTTGATAGGGGGCTGACTTCCTCAGGACCATGAGTTACGGGGCTGTATCAAGTCCGGGCCTGCTGTCCCAGCAGTACCCCCCACCCCTGCTGCCCAAACCTGGCAAGGACAATGCCCGTCTTCAGAAACTGCTTAAGAGGACTGCCAAGAAGAAGGCTGCCCAACAAGCCCAACAGCCTCAACCCTTTCGTTCAAGTTTGTCTCCTGTGAATGAGGCCAGTCCTGACCTGGAGCGAAGTGACCACTTCACCCCTCCAAGAACACCTGAGACAGCAATGTATGCAACAATGCACCCCCGATTCAGTGTCAGACCCCTGTACCAGCACGTGGCCTCTCCTTATCCTCACCATCGAAGCTTCAATTACGGCAGGACAGCCAGGTTCTCCCCTCAGCCGTATGGAGCACCCAGCCAACCTGTTAGTCGTTCAGTAACCCCACGTATCACATACACACCCCCACCACAGCAAGCGTCTCCAATTCCAGGGCCCACAAGTTTTGCTGAGGCACACTTGTCTCCTGGTACACCCCCTGCCTCTCCTGTAACTTCCGTTACACCTGTCCCTGCCTCTGTCACTTCACCTAAGATTTCCAGTCTCCCTGCTACAAAGCCAGAGGCCCCTCCACTGACAGCCCCTGTGATTTCTATTGTGCCTCCTGCTCCTGCTTATGCACCTCTGTCTGCCCCTGTTCCAGTCCCTGCTAAGACTGCTGAGCCTAGTATATACCTCATGCCTGTCACTCTGGTGACCCACAAAGCACCAAGTCCAAAGTTTAATGCTTATGATGTTGTTAGGTCCTCATCTAGACCTATGTTTGATGTTCCCCAAATAACCTTATACACGGCAAAGACTTCATACTATGAGACAACAACAGCACCACTGCACGAAACAACTGAAGGTAGACTATCATCTTATGGACGGTCGCCTTCACCAAGACCCAGGACTAGAACACCAACACCTGAAACAACTAGAGGAACATCTCCTATGAGACTTTTAGCACCAGCACCTAATGATAGAAGAGGGACATCTCCAACTTCAGAAATCAGGGGCAGAGCAACACCAACCTCAGAGGTCAAAAGAGGGAGGACTCCAACTTCTGAAGTGAGAGGTAGAACCACACCAATTTCTGAAGTCAAAAGAGGGCCCACACCAATTTCTGAAGTCAAAAGAGGGCCCACTCCAACTTCTGAAATGAGAGGAAGAGCAACACCAACGTCTGAAACCCAAGGAAGAACAATGCCAATTTTTGAAGGCAAAAGAGGAGCAACTCCAACATCTGATTTACGAGACAGAACACCAACATCCGATGTCAAAAAAGGTACAACTCCAGTCTCTGATGTGAAAAGAGGTTCAACTCCTACAAGTGTTATCAAAAGAGTCACTACCCCAACAATTGAGATAACTACATCAAAAACTCACTTGGGGCGACCAAAGACCCCTTCACATCATGTAGCCCGTGCCAAGACACCTGTAATTGAAATATCAAGACCTAACCCGCTTTTATTTGCTGTCTCCCCAGAATACATGGAGGGAAGGCGATCTAAAACTCCAACTTCACTCTCTGTATCTGGAGAGGCAAGCCCGAAACCATTAGAAACTGAACAGCCTAAAGTAAGTATTCCAAATGGGGGTGCTGAGATTAAAGCTTTGGAAACTTCCACAGCTAAGACAACAACTAAAGTCTTATCAAAACCTGAGACCCAAGAATCAACACCAAAGACGAGTGTCAAGGAAGCCACTGTAACACCATTACTGACAGCCACCACTCAACCTGTGACCACTGTGAGTTCAGTTGGCATTCAGAAACCTAAGACTCCCACTGAGGAAGCATCCAACACTGACACAACAATACTTTTGCAGCCAAAGGTGGCTGTTGGGACTTCAACACCTGCAGCAGGACCTCAAAAAACAAAGTCAGCCCAAAGTCATGCTCAAGCCTTAAAACCAATAATAGGACAAAGGCCCAAAACCCCAACATTTGGTGGAGCTAGGAGCATACCTAAAACATATTATGGTTTAACTCCAGCAGCTTACATTGCCCATGGGGGCATACAAACAATAGCACCATCTTACAGTGTGTCTAGACCATTAACACCAGCTGCTGAGTCACCAAAACCTGAAGAGCAGAAAGCATGTGAGACAGAGATGTCCTCACAAGAAGCACCAAAAGCAGAGATACCCAGTGAACAGCAAGTAATGCCTGTAGCTGAGGTCCCGACTCAAAAGAGTGAAAGTACAGAAACAGGCTTCAACAAGTCATCTGAAGTTGCAAAGCCTCAAGAGGTGAAAGAATCACCAGCAATAAAGCCTAATACTAAACCAGTGCCAGTGGTTGAGAGGGCTAAACCACAGGTTACTGAAGGAAAGCAAGCCAAGAGCCCTGCAATCGTGCCTAAAGCCTCTGGGCCAGCGGCACAAAAAGACAAAGCTGCAATTTCTGTTTTGCCTATACCAAAGTCTCCCAAGCCTAGGGTTAAGACCTCTCCTGCACAACAACAAATTAAAGCTCCATCTAAGCCAAAGACCTCTGAGAAAGTCTCAGATGAACCAAAGAAACAAGATGACATAAGCAAGATAATGAAGGAACAAAGTAAGGTGTCTACGGAACCAGCTAAACCTAAAGATTTGGCTCCAGGAACCTCAACGGCACAACCATCAGGGACAAAATCTGTTAGTTCCATTAGTCCCAAACCAAAAGCCAGTGAGACACCGAAAACAAAACCTGTAGCAAAAGTAAAGGAAAAGCAGACCGACAAAGAAAAACCCATTGAAGATGTAAAAGCCGAAACAACGGCTGCTGAAGCAACACCACGTAAAACAACTGAGGAAAAAAAGGAGAAAGAAGATAGCGCTTTCCCAAAAGCAGAGCCTCTTCTGAAAACAGTCCAAAAACCAAAGGGTATGATGAAATCAAAGCTCAGCGGATGGTCACGCCTCAAGAAGCACATGGTTGTGGAGGTGGAGGAACCAAGGTTCCCAGAGGCTGAGCCAGGTTCCGACACAGAGCCTAAGAAAGACATACCCAATGGAGACTTGCCAAAGCTGACCATCAAGAAAGATGAAGATGACCAAGCCTCATCATCTAGCCAGCAGACAGAGGGCAAAGACTCCCCACGAGCTACTAAGATGTGGGATGCTGTCCTCTTCCAGATGTTTTCCAGTAAGGAGAACATCATGCAACAGATCATGGCCGACAAAAGTGAGGAGGAAAGAAAGGAGCTGGAGGAGAAAGTGGCAAAGCAGCCAGAAGATATTCCCACCTTTGCCCATCGCCTGCCAGTCCTCCTATTCAGTCCTCGATTCGATGCGAAAAAGTTGAGAGAAGCAGCATCCAGACCAGTGACTAAGATGTCCACCGTGTTTGAAATGGCCCTCATAGGTCGCCACTCAAAGGATGATGAACCAAAACAGTTCAACAGAACAGCAAAAGGATTCGGTACACCAAAACCCACGGAAGCGTAATTAATATGGGTAATCTGTTTCCTTTCTATTGTTAAATAAATAGTGTACAGTTCTAATAATTAATCAAGCAAGCTCTGAATCTTTGATGGTAATAAAATATTTATATTTCAACATCGAGTTTCCACACTTTAAGAGCAACTGTTAAAGGTCTCCTTCCAAAATAAACCGTTTAAGTCTTGATGTTTTTACATTACCATAGGTCAGCCCAAGTTGTACTTCTATGCTCAACTTCAAAATGCTCTCCTACCCCTGTAGTCTGTATTTGCCTGTGATAGAAAACTGCCGGGAAAAACGAGCGAATCGGAAAAGCTGTACAAATGTACGTCAATTTGAACATTAGCTATGCAGTTAACCCGCCCTCAAGAAACGTTAGGCTGCCTGCAGACAGACCCACTAGATGGAGTGTCACAGTGTTGTTAGCCAATCAGAGGCGATACATTTACATATCATTAATATTCATGAGAATCCTCTCGAGCTATCCCTGCTCTCGTTTTCACCTAACTAAAATAGCTTGAAACAAGACAACCACAGCATATTTTTTGTCGAAACCAACTCTCATGACATTATTTTAGATAAGAGACCACGACAAAATTAATGAAAATACGATGGAATGAGATCTTTAACTTATTTATTTACCTGTACATCTCCAGCACTTAAAAAATTATAACCTGATGACAATTTCTAAGCCATGAGGCCTATTTTATTTAGCATGTAGATAACGCAAATGGGGGAAATACATAGTATATATTACCTATTACTTTATGTTTGGTGTTACAGCCTAAAAAATGTACACCATTTACAACCACACTCCATTTCGTAACATACCCATCAGGTCAAAATGCAAAAAATGACTGGTAAATCCTGCAGATATGTACATTTTCTGCATTCAACATTGGTCATTGAACCAACAAAAACGCTGTAACAAATGCTGTTTACATAATCAATGTAAAAGTCATATTGGTATTTTTCAAAGACATAATGGTGCTCTACACATCAGAAGATATATAATGAAGGTGCATATAGTCCATAGCCTTTTGCATAATTTAATTTCGTGCATTAGTTTCGTCAAAGCTTAAAATTATGTTTTTTGTGTCTTTCTTAGTGTACTCAGCGTAACATCCCAGCACAAGGGTGTGTCTGATAGAGGCCATTGACAAGTTGGGGGTAGCCAGAGGTATAGACAAGCATGAGTGAGAGATGATAAAGGAATGTGGAATGATATTATAGGATGCTGGAATCCTGGGTGAGTGGTTCAAAGATAGGGAGGCATACATTCAGTACTGTGCCATCTGAATTCACAGTGACCCTCACATGAAGAAGGCTAACAGATGGATATGTGACGCATGCTCGATCCCAGTGACTAGCGCATGCTCTAAGGTTGACGCATGCTTGAAGTGCACTGTATAGATGGCCAGCCTTTATGCGTAGAACGTTAGACTGCAGCATGGTGTCTGGTGTCAAAGCTTTATATTTATGTGGCCAACGTAAAGGAAGAGACATGGCAGGGTTTGTGGTGAGTCTGAGGAAAGTGAATGTTGTTCACAGTGCATGGCTGACATTTGCAGAGAACCCTGTGGGATACCTGTAGAGGTGGCAGTACAGGCTGGTGTTTAATGAAGTAGTGTTTGTAAAAAAAAGTATGATGTAAGTTTGAACCTTTGCTTTCCCAAAGCATGGATGTCATGGTGGTTAAATGCAGCTAAGTACACTGTGTCTATGTTATCAGCATTGTGTAAGATACTTCATAGTCTGAAGTGCTTTTGTGAAAGCTTAAATGTTATTTTATATTTATTTTTTTCTAATAAAACAGCTTGAGTAGGAGAAGGTTCATAATAGTCATTTTTATATTAAACACCATATGTGAAATAGCATATTACTTTAGTGCATTTCCAATCATTTTAATACCAAATAACAAATCCAATTTCATAGGTTTTGCTTTGTCACAATGTATTTTCTCATCTCAGACATGCTTGGTGTCCATTTGATGTAAAATTGTTTTCCATGATAAGCTATTGTATTTCTTACATCAGATAAATGAAGTATTAAATTACTTGTAAATTTGTTACATGTTCTACTACAGTTGTTATATTGCCAACAAATGTTGTTGTATTTATTTGAGTTAATTTAAACCTAATAAATTATCATGAATTGAATAGGTACTGTTAAATACAAAATTTTGTTGCAAATATTAAATTAACAATTATCTATCATATTAATGATAATAGAATTTAAAAATGATCACATCAGGTAGTCAAATGTGTAAAAGGTCAAAGTATAAGATGGTACAATTATGAAAATCTGCATACAGACCAGATTAATTATCATATATTTTATTCCCAGTTCCAATTTATTTGTGCTGATATGTCAGCTGGGTCATAAATTACATGTGAATTAGGGAATTCTGTGAAATAATGTGTTAGAAATCATAATTACAAGCATTGCTTCTTAACATTTGGCACTAGTTAAAGAAAGTGTTGTATTATATCATAATAACATATGCTTTGTATTGTTTAGGCCATTTAGTGGTCCTGTACTATACAGTAAATGTCAATAGTCTAAGAAGCAAAATATGGTACATTTGGACATCAACTATGGCTTGGATGCTGCACCAGGTTGAAATTTGTTTTCTCTGAAAACCTTTCATCCTGGTTTATCTTACAGCTGGTGCTGTAAAGAGAGTGATTCACCAACTACATGTTTTCATCCTTCCTCCTTTATCATGCTGCAGTCAAACTCCTACAAGCTTACTATTACTTTGATACACATCAGACCTCAGACTCGTGTACTAATCCAATGGTAACAATTTGCATTGTATCCTCTGCAAATTTTACTTGTCACTGGTGAAAAGATCTTAAGTAAGGAAGATAAAAACATAACTAACCAGCTGGTTACATATCAAATAGTTACCTTGAATCTGCATGTTGTGCAGTATTAGTACACTGTTTGAGAGGACATACCCTGACATGGTATGAGAGGGATCTCTGAGCACAGCTAGTGAATTGCTTAAGTCACATTAACATGTACAGTACACCATTTAGAACAGAGATGCTGTACATTGTTGGTGAAAAGAGTGACTGGTGCAAAATCTCACCTGTGTTCTCACTGGAAAAATCACTGTAATTCTCATCGTCCATAGGGATCTTCTCATATTTGCCATGGCCAGTCACAACAAATTTGTACCTCTTCCCAGATGGATTGCCCTTCAAGCAGAAAGCAAAAAGCATCGATATTAACAGAGAGACTTACCAGGTGTGGGACAAAAACTCACATGAGGACAAAACAGAAAAGATATAAAACCAATCTAAAGGTTTCATGTCAATTAGTGCTCCCTTACCTTGCCTCCTAAGCCAGGTCTGCCTGATGATGAGTTCTCTCCTATGATCTCCCAAAGATTCTTCTTCTGCAGCACATCACCTGCTTTCACATCCTGCTATCAAAAGAAGAGACTGAAATCAGCACTTTGTTGGTCAGTAACACAGATAGAGACCGTGCCATATGGTTCAAATGATAAACATTTCCAAAACTGTTTAAGAGAAAAGAGAAATTCAAGCTGCCCATTTTACCCTAAGCATTGGGTATGGTCTGCACGTGAAGTAAAAAACTCCCTGCGGTAACCTCAATGCCCACAAGGTGGCACTTGGTGCCAAATTATTTCACCTTCCTCTTTTGGGTCTGACACAGGTGTTTCTCATCTAAGTAGCCCTAGCACTCTGCAGGGACTGATGTCAAAAACTGTCACGAAAAATAGAAAATATGACCATATGTCTAAATCTAAGATGAAGGACCATAAGGACTCATCAAGATGTTCTTGCTCTCATTACTTGTCATATATTATCTGCATCATTTGCCAATAATAGACATGTGTTCCTGCATATTCCTTTCTCCCGTTTCAGAAACACCACAATTATAACAAAGCATAACAGGAATGTAAACACTTGGAAAAGGTCAGCGTATTGCAAATGATTTAAAACTGGGCCAGTGAGTCTGTTTGTTTAAACCGTTAGATAAATAGAAACACACATGCGTGCGCCCTAACACACATGGGCCTACACATAAGCCCATACTCTGAAACCTTGATATCAGACCTTTTTTCTGAAAAGGTAAGATGAGAATCAATCTAAATTCCTTTTGGCACATAATGTCTGAATGATCCTGACCATGGAGCCAGGTAAGGGAAACAGTCAGTGAGTTTAAATGTACTTTAGTATCCTAAACGTGATCAGGATTTGTTTTATAAACACCTTTTCCTGGATATGAAGAAATCATGATTACCCTGATATTCAGGATATCAAAGTGCGTGTAAATGCAGTCAGTAATAAGACAGGAAAACAAAGGAGAGGAAGAGAGGAGGAGATGAGTGATCTGAGATGAGCAATTTACAGTCTTGACAGTATTTATTCATTTTCAGTGTGTGTGTATGTGTGTGTGTGTGTGTGTGTGTGTGTGTATGTGTGTGTGTGTGTGTGCGCGTGTGTGTGTGCATGCATGTACATCTGCGAGCATGTCATAGTTAAGGTGACATCACAGCCAAAAGTAATGTCAACTGTGAGATTCTAGATCAGAAAAAGTATTGAGTGTTTCTGAAAGAAGAGCCCCGATTCTGTGTGTAGGTGGTAGGTACTGTAGCTCACCGCAGGCCTGGACGGGGAGTTTCTGTTGCTGCCATCGGGAGTCCCTTTCACCCACTGAGTTATCAGATCGGCCACACCCACTTTAATCCCCTCGGTGTCCTACAACACAGCGACGTCTTCTTTAGAGACACTCTAAATGATTGAATGTTTCTTTTTTGCACCTCTCTTCCGTTCAAACTGCAACTGAAAACTAGTTTGTTAGATACCTTTCTTGTTAGACATGGTGTTAATTCACAAAAAGTCTTAATGAGCATCCTCTCTCAAAACACTAAAAGCTTTATTTTCTACGGTGTAAACATTCTCTCACACAAGCACAGTTTTCGTTAACATGTCCTGGAATGCACTTGCCACAAGGTTGTTGGTAGAGCATTAACAGAGCTTGTGTTTAAACCATCACTGGGCAAACAAGGAAAGAGGATATTTTGCCTGGGTTTGTCCCAAAGAGGTGTTATGCTGAACACCCCTAAACCCACAAACAAACACACATATACCTATGTCTATGAACACAGAGGCAGACACAAATACACATAAAACACCAACACACATCCAAACAGACATGGATATCACACACACACACACACACGGCTTGTTTGTGGGAGAGAGTAAAAAAACAAACACAATCCAAGCACTCTATCAGACACCTGGTCACTGGTTGTGGTGGAATCATTATTGCCTTTGCACTACAGAGATGAACCTTAAACAATCCCCATTCTCCTAAAGAGTTAATCCAGGGGCAAAAAGATATTCTAATAGCGAACATGAAATATATACATTTATATTAAATTCACATTCACATACAATTTATAAATACAATCAGCAAATGCTCTTTCACTCCAATATGGACTAGGAAAGGTCACACAAATACCGTAGAATGCAGCCCCAACACATTGCACATGTTCCCAGGTTTTCCACATCTAACAGGAACCAAGGTCATGAACTTAACCCACAAACAGTATCACTCTCTCACTCACTTTATCACTCATACTCACTCACTTCATCTTTCATAGTCACTCACTGACTTGCTCACTCATACACTTCATCATTCACTCCCTCATCCTCTCACTCACTTTATGACTCGTACTCACTCATCATTTATACATTGTACACTCTCTCACTGACTTGATCATTTATACTCACTCATTCACTCACTCACTCATGTCATCCTTCATACTCACTCACTCACTCACTCACTTCATCATTCATACTCCCTCCCTCCTGCACTCACTCACTCACTCACTCACTCTCTTCATCATGCATACTCACTCCCACACTCACTTCATCATTCATACTCACTCACTCACTTTATAATTTACACTCCCTCCCTCACTGACTTGCACACACAAACACTTACTCACATACTTTATCCCTCATGCTTACAAACTCACTCCCAAAGTCATTCACTGACTCCCAGAGAGATGGTGTCTATGTGATGAATTAGAGATTCACCTTAGAGGGCTGTCCTCGGGGGGTGTTCTGCATCCAGGCTTCTCCAGCTTCAAACAGGCTCTTGGTGGAAGACACTGGCTTGGGAGGACTCAGCATGTCCATTGCAGCTGCCTTTGGCGGCTTGGTCTCTTTTGAGGAAACCTGCAGTAGTTAAACAACACAAATGTCAGGAATAAATCATGGCCTCTGTGTGTGTGTATGTGTGTGTGTGTGTGTGTGTGTGTGTGTGTGTGTGTGTGTGTGTGT